>LS494509.1:77733-190143 GCA_900490845.1 Pristionchus japonicus | reverse complement strand
TGAAATTTCTGGAATGTTCTGGAAGGTTCTGGAACCTTCTCTTGCGAAATTTCTGGAATGTTCTGGAAGGTTCTGGAACCTTCTCTTGCGAAATTTCTGGAATGTTCTGGAAGGTTCTGGAACCTTCTCTTGCGAAATTTCTGGAATGTTCTGGAAGGTTCTGGAACCTTCTCTTGCGAAATTTCTGGAATGTTCTAGAATGTTCTGGAACCTTCTCTTGCGAAATTTCTGGAATGTTCTAGAATGTTCTAGAATGTTCTGGAACCTTCTCTTGCGAAATTTCTGGAATGTTCTAGAATGTTCTGGAACCTTCCATGACCCTTCCCACCCCTTACCCTACCACCTTCCCCCCGGGCGCACGCACGCACGCACGCACGCACGGACGCACGCAATGACACCTCTGCTTTATATAGGTGTATGATCTTCCCTGCAAGTTCGAACGGATTACCAACTAGTGGAAATGTTTACCACGGTTTGAAACGAGAAACGAGTGGGTTTTATTCAGGTAAGGAAGAACACTGACCGATGAACCCAACGAGTAACATCATTGCTCGAATTCTGGTTCGGATTCGAGTCCTAGACGTGCATTGCCGTTGCAAAAGACGTAATACGAAGAGTGAATGGAGATGAAATTATGGACCGGCCGTTTGTTGAAGAAGAGTGGCGCGCTGTCAGACAATACCCTCAGAGCGGACCACTAGCACAATCAAAAGGCAACAGTCTTTAACGAAAGCCGAATGCAACTCTTTCCGTTGGAGCGAGGAGAGAAGAGACCCAGAATCTACGCATCCACTATTGGGGAGTATTGTCCCGTTCGTAAGATATTATTAGAGGAACTTCGGGAAAACGAAGGCATCGAAACTTTGCGTTAGAATTGCGAAGATATATTTGGCGCAGTCCCTTTCAATTTTTACTAGTTTTCACTAGTTTTCAGTCACAAAAGATAATAGGAAGATTATGCATGGGGAAGAGTTGATACAGCAGTAGCTCGGATATAAAACACGTTGGTACAGGCGGCCCGGAAATCAGAAGAGCTGAGTGCATAGATAATCCATTTTGAGGATTCGATCATTTGTTCGAGTAGATCCCAAAAGTCGTACAACGCAGGGGCGGTTGAGTAGGATCTGACAATAGCGTGCAAATTTTTCGAAAACAGATAAGTCAACGTACTGAGGTGCTTGATTGAACAGGGTCAGCGGCAGAAAGTACAAGATCGTAATACAAATCAGCGCACCGAGCATAATCAGCTCATTCTTGTACTGTTTCAGTAATTATATCACATTTGTTTAATAATTAACTAATTCTCACCTTAGTTGATGGCGACTGAAGCGTGAATTTGCTTCTTTTCTTGATTCTCCTCAGGCAAATGAAGATGTTAACTCCAGATAGGACGACCACAACTGTTAGCAAGCCCTGAAAGAATCCAATCAACATATCGGGAGTGCCTACCTTACCAGGAACGCCCAGAAAATTATATTGTACACAGACGCGATGGGACTTTTCATGTCCAACGCCCAGGACAGACTTTCGGGATTGAAGCTGAAATCATGCTGAAATTATGCGCAAAGTGAGCCAGGATTACAGAAATCCAAGCGCTCGATAGGAAGTTAGATGAGGTATGGCGAGAATTGTGCTTAGAGTGAGTACGAGAAATGCTGAAATAGGAGGTTGGAAGGTTGGTCCAATAAAAGTGCAAAGAATATGCAGACATAAAACGTACCAATCCAATATCTTGCACGGATGAATTTGCCTGAATTTGCTTTTAATTTAATTTGCAAAATGGAGCTGAGTGTGAAATAGGGACGACATCGTAAGAAGGAGAAGCATATGCGTATTCCAGCGCACCACGGATATGAAGATAGCTACCCCTCGAATTGGGGCTGAAGTTGGGAATTGCAAATAAGTGGTTTTGCTCACAATATATTGCCAGAACTTGCTTACCCAGAAACTTGGCATCATTCAGGATCCCAATCGGGAGGTCGTGAGCCATGAAGACAATGACTTTCTCCAAGCAATCAGTGAACAGCGCGAGAAAGACCAAGCACTGGATGGGTGACAATCGGAGTTTCGAGGTGGCGATGATCTGGAAAGCATACATTTTCTCTCATCGTTTATCGTGATGTCGCGAATTGTAGGCACTTTCCTACCATCCCGGAAAATGGTTTATTCGGAATGAGTTTAATTGCATAACGTTGATGCCAGGGTAGGATGAATCCAAGAAGAACAATTGAATATTGTCTCACTATGGCAGCAGCAGTCCCTTCGAAGATGAGAAACAGGATTTGGAGGATGGCCTTCAATATAAGATGAGAAAACTCCATTGTGAAGAGATGCGCTACTGAAGAAAGCAGTTAGGAAGACTCGAAGAAGCGGAGGCGTTTCTATGATAATCTCGCGCGTGAGAATCCGAAGATTTTATGAGATATCCAACGGACATTGTGTGCAAACTTGAGACTCTGTTCAATCTGTTCAATCTCAATGGCGAGCACACAAAAAAATATCCGCTAATATTAGCGGATTTGAATTGCGGATATATCCGCTGGATTGTCTCAAGCGGATATATCCGCTAAAAATTTTAGCGGATTGAATCCGCAACTCGCCAATCCGCTAATATTAGCGGATTCATTCCGCTATTTTGATTCGATTGCGCGGGGTCATTTACATTTTCACTCCGCTTGTTTTCCAATCCAATATTGAACAGTCAAATTTCTCACACACATTTACGAATAAACATTGCACTTTATCTCGCATAAACGGTGTGACAATTGAAACAAATAGAAACAGTAGAAAGTGGGTGGATGGAATTTCTTTGGCAAAGCGTTTCCTCCCGGCTCTTCTTCAGATAACTGTTGACTTGATTTCGTTTGATATGGAAATCTGAAAAGTTAGTAAAAGCAGTGTCATCCAATCGAATAACTCATCTGATCTTCTGGAAGAAAATGATGCTTCTTTGCGTTTCTCGATCAAAATATGATAATAACACTCTTTCCGTTATGTTTCTCAACGGCAAGTAAGAAATCAGCGTACAAACTGTCTGAGCCCTCTAAGAGCTCATCAAAAGTGAAGAATAGACCGGACCTGACATTGGCATCTAGAACAAAGCTTCAGTAGAGAAAAAACCAACCAGTTGAAGCTCGAAATACACTTGAATCCCCCGAATTGAGGAGTGAAAGACAACAATAAATGAAAACGACCGGCGCGAAAAGAGTGAAATGAACATAGTGAGGGAGCGAGAAATAGAGTACGTGACGATGTTCACAATAAAATAGCGGATGTATCCGCTAGAATCGATCTAGCGGATTGAATCCGCAAATATTAGCGGATTTGGTTGCGGATATGAATCCGCTAAATATAGCGGATATAAAATTTACGGATATTTTTCTGTGTGAGAGAGTAGGCAAAATTGAGAGAGTCGTTTCTGCTCCGATGCTCGGATTATAGTGTAGCTTCCGTCTATTTTGATGATTTACAAGATCTCTGATCTGATCTTCTCCTCCTTACTCACGAAAAGCACCGAATAAAGCCCAGGAACCCGTCGAATCGAAGAGAGAAAAGTCTCAGAATCGAGGTTGCATCCTATATTGGGGAGGATTATCCGGAACTTCACGTCAGCGCAGATATATTTGGTGCAGTCCCTTTCGATCTGATGTAGAACTCTTCATCGAAAACCCAATCACGCGTATGGACTAGGGTTCCCGAATTGGGCGGTGCCCAGTCCGCCCAACTCGAAAATGGCTTGAATGTATAACGCCTAACGCGCCCCGCAAAATCAGTGGAATTTATCTGGGCGCCCATGGGCGCCCCATTCCTCTCATTCGCCTCGGCGGGGAGCGGTTCACTCGTCGACGCATCCTCATTCTCACTCTCATCACCCTCATTCCTCCCTCGTTTATCCCTCATTTCGCTTCGGTTTCAAAGGCGCATTGATAGGATACGCCCAGTGGGCGTAAACAATAAAAATACGCCCATTGGGCGTACCGTATCTTGGGCGGATCAACCGCTCCGTTGACGCCCTATTGGGCGGAATGGCCCATAAGGGGGAACCCTAGTATGGACCCTGATCGCTTCTTTTGAAAGGTGAAGTCTTCCTCTTGAGCAATGCAAGCGATTCTGTTGTTTTCTATGCGATTATGGGCACAAAACCGCGTCTCTACACCCTGCGAATGACTCACTGCAGCCTGTCAATAGATAACGCCATGATAGGGAAGCTTGAGGTTACGGAATGTCTCCTTTCGAAAGACGTTTATGAACGATTACGAAAATGATCGGGGTTAGCGTACGAGGAGCCACGCAAACTCTTATCGCGGTTATTGTTGCGGCCTGTCAATCATACGAAGTGACTTGTCCGATATACGAAATGCCTACCGTATCACCTAACATGAATATACTTCCTATGTTCACCTACTTCAACCTACTAGCGTTTGTCGCTAAGTATCAAGCGCTGAGAGCACAGGTAATCCTCGCATATCTTGAACTATTTTGTTTCTTTTAAAGCTTGTTTCGAATCGAGACACCTCATAAACAAAATGAGTAGATGCAAGGGAGTTCATTAGATCTCATAGTCCTCACTTTCGATTGTTACCAACGTGCTTGTTAGTTGAAAGCAACTTGTCGATTTGCCATATTTTTTATAAGGATCCGAAGCAAGATTGAGAACCCCATAGTCGGTTCTTATAGCAACTCCAAGTTGGAAGTAGACCCGTGCCGTTATGATCGTTATCAGTGCCTGTCAACTATTTTCTTTGAGCATGACGGGCTCAGTATCGTATTCAGTGATGTAGAGTGTAGTAGTTTAACGACATATTGGTGCTACTACAGTTTGAGTTAGCTTAATATCGAAATTTATGTATTTTTGGTTGCGTGAATATTGTGCAATCCACTAAACGTGATGATAAAATGTGTCTCCAATCTATCTCACGTTGTCTGACCATTCGCGGTCACCGCGCCTTCTTTATCAATCCCTCGGGGTTTGATCATACTTTCTAGAGAGCACGGATTTTTTTCCTGGGAAGTAGCACCCACATAAACTTCACAAACAATTTTCAGAACAAACAGCTTGTTGATTCGCTCCTTGCTGCATACCCGAGACTAATCAAGCTACTCGATGAATGGACGCCCGGATACTTTCCCATCAACTTCTTTGCCGAGGCGATTGGAGGATCGCACGCTATGGTAATGGACTGATTCGATATTTATTTTGAAAAAAAAAGAATTTCAGAGAAAGGGAAGATATGCACAGGAGATGGACAAACTTCGCGAACAGAGAAAAGAGCATAGATATGGGACTGCTGATTATGTACGTTGCAACAAAATAAGGGACTAAATAAGTTGAGCAGAAAACGTTTTGCAGAAAAGGATCACTGCCGAGATGATTGATCTCGTGAATCGGTATGTATGACAAAAGCTCGGTTTTGGCAAATTTGCTGATGTTACTTTTCCTTCAGGTTTAACTCACTAATGCCTTACGACGTGCTGGAGCTACACAAGGCACCGTGCTACGTTGCTAAAAAAGTGTTCGAGCGTCGTGTCAAAGAAATCAGAGGTGATCGTTCGTCAGTATGATCAATGACTAATTAATTAAGTTCAGATGTTAATTCTGGACGTCCAAAGAGGCTGTTCGTAGGCTCTGGTGAGAATGCATCTAATTATTTTGTTTGACTCCATTTTACATTTTAAAATAGGATTTTAAAAAATTCATTTGCAGGCAATGGCGACATTCAAGAGTGGGTCAAAACGATGGCAAGAAACTACAAATTTCGGTGAGCTTCATTGCTTTATTTTCTGAGTGCATTTTGTAAGTCTTGATAAAAATATTATCGAACAGTAATTTTGAAAATCCAAGAATATTGACAGGTATGCTCCACTGGAAGGAAACGATGGCGTCCTCGTTCTCGACTTCTAATTTCGCCTTTCAACTTCTTCTAATCCCCACGAATATTTAATTGAAAACAACTAAATTCTTGTTACTAAAACACTTTTAAATATTTCATAAAACAAAATTAACAATTTTCATAAGAACCTAAAGATATTTAGTTGTTTTGTCTCCAATGGATCAATTCATCCCCCTCCTGCCCGATTCCTTTCGATATTTTACGCTATCACGAAGCCTCATCAAATTTCGGAGTAATTAAATGACTGTGTATATATTACTATGTTGTTTAGTAAAGATAATCATTATTCGATACACTGTTCATGAGAACTGCTCTTGTCAATTGTTTATGGTTCCCTGATTCATTTATCATGGCGAATGAAACAACACGAATGAGTGATTTAGACGACAGTGTACGTCACCGCGGCGTCGAAAGGCATGCCGGGCGAGGCGTAGGCTTTGTATCTGAAATGTTTTATATAATTTGTATTTATCTCATTAGTCAGTTTTTTGGTGATAGCGAAGCGGTATCTGAAGCGGTATCTGGTTTACTGACCGGAAGTCAGAATCAAAGACGTTCTGAATAGGGATTTCCAAAGACGTTCTGAATAGGGATTTCCATTTTTATTTATGTTCGACGCTCTTCATCAACTCTAGTAATTACTGGACCTATTGCGATCGTTTGGGAGATCAACTGTGTTGTTAGTGTTTCGGGATTGATGAAAGGAGGAAAAAATATGGGAATTGCGTACCCAATCACGTTGCTCTTCGACACGAACGAGACTCCCTCGTCCTTGGCGCAGCAGAAGCTGCAATTAACTCATTGCATACTATCTCCGGACATTTTGTCAGTGGAAAACGACGGTAGACTTTCCCCTGTTGGCTTGAAGAAGGTGAGTTGTTCAGTTATCATGATCATTTGATGTATGGTTGGAAGACAAGTAAATTGTAATTATCCAGTGGTGCTCTCACATCTTGCCCATCGTCGTCAGATCAGCGGCGGCATTGTCGACGAACTCGAGTCCTGCAAACGGAGATTGAAATAGGCTTATCAGTCTCTTCATTTGACACATCGTCTCTTTCTCTCTGTTTGACCTGTGAGAGGGGTTGTGATTTTACTGCAGCCGCTGGTTTTTTAACCTTCCAGCCTTGGTAGGGGCTTTTTTCCAGTTGTTCGAATGAACAATCACACATCACCAATAACTCACCTACGAACGGGCAGCCAACAAAGCACCCGAGTCCTCCATAGGCTGCGTAGATCTGGTTGATGGTGACGCGGATCTTCTTGCCTTCGGGCGCCTTGATCAGTGCAGAATTATTGATTAACCTTTTTTTGTTTGTTTTAGGGATAAGTTTCAAGAAATCTACAATAGGGATGAGAGATATATTTTGCGCTAGTGCTGAGCTATCTTGGATGGGAAAGAACAAATGAGATTCGCCTTTTCAACATTTGATGAACGCTAGAAAACGGGAACTTCTTCGATTTTTGGCCCAGACTAGACAGCGTTGAGAGGGAAGTGAGGCGAGGAATGAGAAGGGTAGGGATGGAATACTCTGTGAGAATAGTCCCGGCCAAAAATCGAAGAAGTGCCCTAGTGCTGAGCTATCTTGGATGGGAAAGAACAAATGAGATTCGCCTGTTCAACATTTGATGAACGCTAGAAAACGGGAACTTCTTCGATTTTTGGCCCAGACTAGACAGCGTTGAGAGGGAAGTGAGGCGAGGAATGAGAAGGGTAGGGATGGAATACTCTGTGAGAATAGTCCCGGCCAAAAATCGAAGAAGTGCCCTAGTGTTGAGCTATCTTGGGTGGGAAAGAACAAATGAGATTCGTGATGCAGGATTCAACGCGGATCGTCTAGCAAACGCACCCTCATGATCCTGCAACGATGTCATCGCGAATCTCATTTGTTCTCTCTCACCCAAGAGAGCTCAACACTAGAAAACGCACCCTGATGATCTTCACTGGGTCCTTGCCGAACATGTCCCAGTTGTAGTTGTTGCCTGAATCAATGATCTCATTCTCTCATCGTTGTATTTCCTATCCGTCTTTACGTTTTGCACTCGTGTTCACTGGTTACATTTTCAATGATATCAAATGAACATTTTCAATGGTCTGAACAGTACATACAGTTTCAGTACAGAGTACAGTATAGTACAGTACCGAGTGGAAAATGAGTCGATAATCAACATCTCAAACCCTACCTGACTGGTACAGCATCACGTTGTAGTCCTGGTGGTAGACCGTCTTGCCGGAGCCCTGCGACTAGAGGGAATCAGATTGCGCAAAACAAGATGTGAAACTGTTTACAATGACCACGTTATCGGCAATTGGATTGCATCAAGTTAGCTAGGGTGAAAAATTATCGCTGGTGGTTCATTACTTGGTTCGTTCACAAAGCAGAATTGCCCTGGGAGACTCACAGTGATGGGAACAGTAGTTCTGGGCGTCTGGCAGTTGGTGCCGGTGTAGAAATCGGAGCAGACGCAACTGAAAACATCGATCAGTTAGCTTCTACTGATCAGTTTTGCTGGCAAATTCAATACTTGCAGCACCTAATGCAACGAAAAGACGAAGTGAAAATTGATTGAGTTTCATGAGTACTGCAAAATCAATAAATGCGCTATTGCGCTGGTTTCGATATGGATTTTGAAAACTAAAAGTCAAACTATGTTGGCTGAGGTGAAATACTCACGCATTGCAGTCCTTGGGCGAGGGGTAGCCGCCGTTCTGGCAGGAGATTTGGGTAGGGCACTTGGCTGCAAGAAATTGATTTCTTTGATTCCTCTATCTTTTTAGCCACTGTCGCTACCCATTCGCATTCGATTCAAGAAAGTTCAAGAATCAGACGAAATAAGTCGCTACCTGAGCACTCATACAGCGAGTTGATCATCTTGTAATCGTTGAAGGTGAGCTTCTTGCGCTGAAATGAAAATCTACTGATCATCATATTGTTTTCGTTACGTTTCAAAGTGTCTGTAAGATGATCATGAGAGCAGTTGCATTAATTCGGTTCGTCCTCCTCCATCGAAAAACATTCAGATTTTGTGACTATATTTCCGTCGACCTAAACAAGCAAAGACGAACCTGTCCCATCGTGTTCAGGTATTCTACCAATCATGATTCTCCGATAATCCGCAGCAAATATGCACTAGCGCAAATGTCGTGCGCCAAACTTCTTCTACGGTTTTGAGTATGGTTCTCTTCTTGGAATTTGATTGGATTAAGATTTCCATTGGAATTCCAATACCTCTTCATTCCTCTCAATCTCTAGCCAACATAGCAGTCAAATCTCTTTGTTCGCTTATTGGAATTCCGGAATTCCATTCCATCAAGAGAACCCTAGCTTTGAGTGACCGCACCTGTCCCATCGTGTTCAGGTAGTCTGCATCGTTGGCGACGATCACCGCCTGCCCGTTGAGGGAGAAGTCGACTGGAATGGCGGTTTTAAGACACTTCGACCAGCGCAAAACACTTGATCCCAGTATTGGTCTCGCGGGAACATTCTGCTAGGTCAGCTTCAGAATAGGGAACGTTGGGGAAATCTAAGTTGTTGGGAAACAGCAAGACAACTGCCTGCCCGTTGATGGAGAAGTCGACTGGAATGGGGAGATTTAGTCAGGTTTTCTGTATCCCCTCAAAGTGGGCGGAGCTTGGCGTCTCTACATGTAGACACTTCGATCCGCGCAGAGCACTAGAAAAATGTGAGGTCATTGTAAAGGTTATTTCCAACTCCGAGACTGGGCTTGTGAGAGATTAGGCCAGCATCGGAATGGGGTGTGTTGGGGAACATTTCGTAGGTCTGAACAGAAGAAGAGAATGAGAGCGTACAAGCTCCGTAGTGCATGTCGCTTCCATAGTCGTACGGCACGCCGAAGTTGTTGTTCTGCGCGTCGGTGAGCTGGAAGGGAACTGAATTACTTCGAATAGTCACCGAAAGCAGAAGCTCTCTGCCCTTCCACTCTAAACCATGTGCGAACAGAAGGAATAGCTTTCGATAGTGGGAATGTGGTTGATGAAAAACGAAAGGTAATGAGAAAATCGAACCTTGGCGAAGTTGTTGAGGTTGTTGGATGCGACAGCCCCGGTGTTCACTTGCACGTACGCGTCGCGGTCCTTTCTGTCAATCGTTCATTTAATCTAATTCACTTTCATAATTGCAGTTGTCCTGTCAGTGTTAACTGTATGGCAATCACTAGAACTTTTTTAGGCTGCTGTTTGCGGCATGGAGTAAGGAAAAAGTGGTGGACAGAGGAGATGGATTTCTGACTGACCTGTTCTGGGTGTGATCAATTCCGAGCGCGTGCGAGATCTCGTGAGAAATGATGCCGATCTGCAATTTTAATTAATCCGTGCTTTTCTGCTCTTCCGCCCTTCCCCTTCGTTACCACTACTTCGCGCATTCAAAATGAAGCTTGAGTGTAAGTAACTCGAAGCTGACACCATAATGACCAATCCACATCCATCTCACCAATCCACATCCCGAATCGATCGAGATGGGCTGCTTGCCGGCAATCGCATTGCCGATGTACGACCAGCATCCTCCGCCGCGGTGGAATTGGAGCTGAACGAATAGATTTGTCTTCATTTCGAACCATTTCCCGCCACCGCAAATGCTCAATACGCCGCAAATATATCATGTTACCTTGGCATTGCTTCTTTTTGACAGGAACCACATGGGAGTCATTCCTAGCCATTGATCCGATGAGAAGCAGTACCTGACTGCCAACAGTGGCGTTCTCCTTAAAGCTCAGGCACGTGTTCGCTTCGATCTTTTGCGTTGCGGTGCGGATCAGAGCGCGGGTGGCCTCGTCTGAAAGAAACACCGTTCGAAACATAAAAATTATAAAGGAAATCATTATTAGAGCGAAACGAGGTTACAAATGGAATAGAAACGGTAAATCTGCTAGAAAGAGACAAGAAAGGGAGATTCCTAAAGGCACTATCTTTGTACTAGTAAAAAATAAAGGTGTTTTGGATGTGTTTCATAGAACCTATCTCAATACGATTTCACGAATAAGTTCAATGGGTCCTTGGCAGCGTATGGTCAAATAAACATGTTTTGCAAGTTCAGAAAAGGACCTCACCGATATCGCTGTTGAAGATGAAGGCGATCGGCTGGTTCTTGGGCCATCTCACGGAGGTGACCACGGGCGCGCCTCTCTTGTGACGGGGAGAGGTGATGTCGGTTTCCTGAAAATTATGATTTGCAAATTCAGTTGTGTTTCGCAATTGCTTCTTATCAAAACGTCTTCAGACGAAGGCAATATGGCTGGCGCATTTTTGGCAAATCATACAATCAAAACTGATCGTGTTCACTCACATCATTGGCTGCGATTTTCTTGAGGTCCTCGGGAGCGACCATGATGTCAGCCTGAAGGTCAATATTATTTGTATCTATTATTTAAGAGACCGGCTCCGAGAAAATTTACCATTCCGGATCTTTTGCGGACATTTCCCTAGGGCTTGGATCCAGACCGCCCTACTCACATATGTTGGAGCTCCTTTGACCTTATTTACAAAAATGATGAAATATTGGTCCGCGTTGCGCAATGCGGCGCGCCAGGTGCGCGCGAAGTTTGAAAAGTGCATTTTCATATCTTTTCAGCCGAGCAAGCTAGAACCAAAATTCCTTCTGCATTGTCTTAGGGTTGACGTAAGCGCACAGGGACACTATTGGGATCAATTTTAGGGCGAGTCTAAAATCAATTTTGTGTTCCAAAATTTCAGTTTTTTCGAGTTTTCACTACTCACGAGTGGCGTCCGCCACCACAATGTAGGTATAGGAGTGCACCCCATACCCTCCTGCATCCAACGCACCACATATGAAAAGATTTGGGAATGGATGTTTTTTGAAAAGTTAATCCGAGTGATTCGAAGTCAGTTTCCAGAGGGCATTATATGAAATTTCCCACATGGTCTCTTGGAGAATTCTGAAACAAACCACACAAATAGTGATTCTAGGCCTTCATGCAAATTATCGTCACCATAGGAGTCGATTCCGCAACCATGACTTTTTTGAACCATGACCCGGGGTTCATGGTCTCGGACTGGTCCACCACCATGAACCCGTGGTCATGGTTCAAAATGAACTCGAAAAGTCATGATGAAGGAACTTCAGGTGCCATACGTCAATGCGTAGTAGAGTGGCCCAACAATCCACCGTACCCCGAACTACCGTAATCTGGCGATCGTGGAATCGTGAACTGATTTTTCAAATTGCAATCTCAATTAAAAAATCACAGTTTCTCAACCGAACAAGATAAAATTCCTTTTCTTGCAGCAGGGTGTTACTCATGATAAGAGTGTGCCGTACCACCATTTGTTCAGTTTTCGATGACCATGAATGGGTCATTGATATGGTACAATTTTTCATTTCTCCATGAGTGTTCTCTACATATTGGCTGGCGCGCCTGGCGCCTGGCGCGCCGCATTGCGCAACGCGGACCAATATTTCATCATTTTTGCAAATAAGGTCAAAAGAGCTCCAACATATGTGAGAGGGGCGGTCTGGATCCTAGCCCTAGGGAAATGTCCGGGGGGTGGTGAATTTTTCCAGATCCGGTCTCTTAAAGGAGGGCTAATAGCAAATATTAGATGACTAATCTGCCAACGCAGAACTATAGCTATCATGAACCATATCAGAAATCCGAAAACCCCATGGTTGTATCTTTTGCCTGAACGATTTTATAGCGAGTTGGCAATGTGCCATGGACGCTTGAAAGGACAGGGGAGTGGCGGGAATTTGAATGTGAAAGCATCTCGATCATAATGTGAAATGAGAGAAGCAACTCCAACACCCCAGTGTAGCGCAGTGGTTAGAGCTCCGGTCAACCTCTCTGAAAGCCGGTGGTTCGATGCCTCATTCGCCCCAGGTTTTTTGCAGCCAATAAATGCATGTTTTCGCCCATTTCTTTGCTAATAGCCCTCCTTTAACAAGTCTCCATGTTTTCAAGAAGCTTGAAATCCCCTCAAACTTACTCCATAGAGATACTCCGCAATCGGCTTGTTGATGTCGACGATGGAGGGACGATCGAACACGGCACCCAGTCTACGAGCAGCCATCTTGACCTGGTTGGCCTGAAGATTTTTGTTGTTGCTCTTATTGAACTTCGCTTCACTCTAGTAGAGCGTTCGCAAACAAGGAAGGGGTCATTGGGACGAGAATGACACTTAGAAAGCAGGAAACGACAGCGTTCAAGATGGAAACGTTTTGAAGACAATTTGATCGATCTGGTCAAATGAGGAAAAATCTCTTCTCCTCTCTCTCGCACTCTCTTACCGCTTCGAGAGACGAGAGTGTACGAAATGACGACACGATTATCAGTATTTCGAACTCTACTCACAACCACATCCTCCCTCAGCTCCGGCAGCACGTGTTCCTGAGAGTGGGCGGCAGTGTAGGAGCGGAGAGCCTGAAACAATTCCTTTCAAATCGCTTCCAATCCTGCCTTTCGGCTATCAAACAGCTTTGTTTATGTTGTTTCCCACTAGGTTTACAGTGAAAATTTGATTGATTTCGACAAAAAATAAAGAAAAAGCAGAGCTAACATCCTTGTGTGCCTCAAGTGCAGCCGAGTCCGCGCCGCCAACGACCGAGTGGAAGCGGGCGAGGGCAGCAGCTTGCTGGGCCTCGTCGAAGAAGGAGGAGGACTGACATTGATCACTGCTTTGAACTACCAATCACTGACTTCGTGTCAGATCCTAGGTGTTCATCGTGTTTGGACAACCTAGTTAATAATTTAGCCAGACTCTCGAAAATAGGGATCTTTGTATTGATCAGATGCATGTCTGAAGGTAGCCTGAGCTAATCAGGGTCCAGAGAAGTTATTGCTCACATTCTTGTACACCTCCGGCAGGAAGGGCAGCTTGCCTTCGGTCGTCGGGGCTGCAGTGGCTGCAGCTGCAGCGAGAAGGACCAGGACCAACATCTCCCTGAAATTAGGTAGTGATGATGTAATCAAATCATATCATCAACAGGGACAGAAGGATCATCACTTATAGTGATACTCGGGCAAGTGTCAATGAGGAAGCAGGATAAATGATGAACGACAAATGAACAAATGTAGACTAGATTGAACTACCAAATGGAGATGTGAGAATGTATATCTGCCCGACCGACCGTACCTTATATACCGCTGTCGCTCCATTGTCGTCCGTCTGCCACAGCTTGCTTCCTCGAATCAATCGGAAGAGAGAATTAGGGGACGTCGGAATGCGCTATCCGGTTTATCTCCGGCTCTACGTTTCGTGTGCTATTTCCCGGCTCTGATCGACGAAATAGCGCTCAAAATGGCGAGTGCAGCTCTTTATTCATCATTGATAGAAGGCAGTTAAATTGATGGAGGCAGCAAAACGATCGCCGATTATGTGCGAAGTGCGAATTGCTTCAAGCTGGCTGATGGAGGAAGTGATGACGTCAGTGGAATTGATCTTTGATCTTTGTTCTAATGCTCCCGTCTGATGAATGAACGCGCTTCGGCTGTTCAAAATTCATTCACCACTAACTGACAGTTTGATTAGTAAACCAGACATTTTTGTTTCTGCAAAGTTACCCGTGTTCGTATCATGCTGATTCACTGATTAGTAACTTTGTAGAACATTCAATCTAATTGCCTCTTCCATTCCACTCCTCCCAATCAGTATAATTCCGGGCCGCTGCACTTTTTGTCTTCTTTCCTCCTTCGCTCGCGAGAAAAAGAGTGATTCATTACCCACAATTTCGCCCGTTATCTACGCCTTTCCATCTTCCAGACTCCAAGTTTCGGGAAACTACGATTTTCAAATTCCACGATTTCTAGCTCAACTTCCCGTTGAAAACATCAACAACCTCCAACCCGGTCACTTCAAAGGCCAGTTTTCCCAGCGCTCTTTCTTCCGCCTGCTTTTTTGACTGAATCTCTCCATTCCCAAGTCGTCTAGTTGGTCAGAGTAGCGAGAAAGCATGGAAAAGTGAGAGACGCTTGCTCTAACTCATCTCAACCCTAGTCATTCATAGCACATGTGTTCAACCCTTCTCTCCTCCTTTCCTCTATTCCCTCTCCCTCCATCTCTCTCCCTCTTTTCATCCCGCAGCCCTCTCGCCTGCTAGCCTTTGCGAAATGGCTCCGATTTCTGTCGAGTTTTTCACAAATTTGCCGCTGCTCAAAGATGATCTACCTTGACCGTCTACAATCTTGAGCTAGACCGTTTGCGCTCAACGAGCGGTATCGCAAACGCGAAATGCGCATATCCTTGATAATCACGAGGATTATCATGTTTGCCGTCTGATTAGATGTAGATCTCACTGATTCACTCGCTTTGTTCTTTTCTGGGAAGAGCTTACTCACGGTGATAACGTTGATGATTAGCCTCGGGTTATCAGTTAATCACAGCACGTGATCATGCTCCATCACTTCTCAGCTTTCGGTCTATGTATTCGATTTCCGCCTAGTTTTCCCATAATGTTGAACAGTGCTTGTTCTAGAGATCAAAGATCATCTTCAGGAATGATCTTCCCCCTCTTGCTGCTTCTCTTCGAGGCTGTTGCTGGCACTGAGCATCAAGGAGCGGAAGTGGTCAGTCACTTCGCTGTCTTGTTTGATATTTTAGTTGTTTTTTTTTGGATCTGTTGTCTATCAGTGAACACGTACAATCTGATTGCTGCATGAAAAGAACACTGCGAAACATAGCTAATCCTGACATTTCGATCTCTCAGGAAATCCCTTGGAACGACTACCTGCGACGCTACGGGTACCTCACGCCGGAAAAGAATTCGGGTAACTATTTTCATTAATTAGTTTAATTATTTTATTAATATTTTAATTTAGGCGGCGCTGCTCGCATGGTAGACGCCACTGAAGCAATATCAAAGTTTCAAGTGAGTCTTTCATCTCTCAGCAGTTTGTTCCATTAGAAACTCATTGGAAATGCCAGAAAATGAGCCCAGTTTCATGTTTGTAGAGTGCCATTTCCTCGCTATCATGCGTTCCAAGCTGTCAGACAGAACGAGAGAGCACGCAAAATGCAGAGAGTCATCACTACCCTAGAGGGAGCAGTTCGTTTCGTAACGAGCCCGCGTTCTCTGTTCAATTTCCCTTTCCCCGGGGAGCATGGGGAAAGTGAAACAACTCTTTCTGGCCAGTAATCCTTGCCAATTTCGAAATGCGAAAAGCGAAAATCAGAGCTCACTTACTCGTTCAAAATCCCAAGGGAGAACAGAAAGAAGGGCTCAAACGAGACGTTTTCATGCCTCACAGGGAATGACTTCTACGGAAAGATGAATTGCATATTTATGATGCAAGTCCGGTTTCTTCATTTCAGCGCATGTACTCCCTCCCGATCACCGGTCAAGTGGATGAAAGGACAGCTAGGATAATGCGAACGCCGCGGTGTGGAATCCCGGATGTGGGCGACTTTGTGGACATGTGAGTAGTTCATTATCTCGAACGCTTGTATTTCACTTTGGGCAATTTCAAAACTAAGCTTCTGCATTTAAAATTGATTCAAACTGCAATGCGGTATTCCGGACGTTGGGGATTTTGTGCACATGAAAGCTATTTTTCATGTTGTGATAGGTCAGTGAGTAGAGACTGAGGAATGAGAGACGAACAAATTTGCTATTATAGTTTCCTGAAACAGTTATTGATTGTGTTTCACACTCCTTTCAAGACGACCTGATTTCTATGTGAGTAATGACAATCGCTCTGCCGATCCAAAAATCCTATTTACTCTTTCCAGTAGAGTTCGAAATAGGGGTAATCGTCTTTTCATTTCACACACTCTCTTACCGGTCAGAGAGCAAGAAAGTGTGTGAAATGAAGGACGATTACCCGTATTTCGAACTCTACTTTCCAGTCCTCTCAACGGTCGCAGACGCGCGAAGCGGTCCGTGTTGAGCAAGTGGGGCAAGAGGAATCTGACTTATTTGTGAGTTTCTCTTGATCTCATTCTTCCCCTTTGATCATCAGAGAACGATTTCACAGAGAATCAATTGAGAAGAAGAATCGGCGTTTCTTATCAAGCTCATGACAGAATAACAAATCAGAATAGCTAGTCAACATCTCTTTTTCAGCATTCTCGACCGACCACATTACATGGACGCTCGTTTGGTTGACGGGACCATCTGGCAGGCGTTCCAGGTACTTTTTTTCTTCGAAATCGTTCTCTCGTCGACCTGACTCTCTCACTTTTACGCACTATCTCTCACCTTTACGATCATTGAGACTACGGTGGAGCACTATTACTCAAAGAAGTGAGGTGCTGATGGGTATTTACTACAAGGGTCACGATTTACACATGTTGAGAGGACGCCGAATTTATGGGCCTCGTTGAACCTTTGGCAGATGGCGTGAGAGCGGAAATTGCTCATAGGGTCATCGAGGATCGAATACTGCGTAAGAAGGACTATGGGCTGATTCTGAGATGGAAATCAGAATCATAAATGTCAATGATTTTAGCAATGGATGAACATCTCTACTCTACAATTTCGACCGGCGAGGGGCGAGAAGGACGCGGATATTGTCATCTCGTTTCCGGTGAATTTTCTCATTATCTCTTTTCCATAGGAAAGCCCCCCCCCTCCCCATTGCTCACATAGGACTAATAGAATAGCACATTAGGCAATGAGCGAGAAGAGTGCGGATATTGTTATTTCGTTCCCGGTAATGATTCTTATTAATTGGCGGAGCTCACACTACTGGCTCTCTCCTAGTACTGTGCTCAAATAGAGAACGTGAAACACTGTTGAAACATTGTTTTCCGGTATTTTTCTCAATTCACACCTTCACTTTCGTCCTTATTGCCTTGACAGCGTTTCCTCTCGCAATAAATATGCTGTGAAACACACCTGATCAGTGCCATAAGATGAGCAGTTTCGAAAACTGCTCTCGAGTCTCAAAAACGAGTGATTGCGCGAAACACTCGAATGAAACCCCGCCGTTTTTGTTTCGGAAGACGAGCACTCGTTTCCAATTTTTGACGAGTACTCCTTTACTTTCGACACTCTAACAAAGAGAGATTGACGTACTTGCAGCACCCGCAAACGCACGCCAACTGCACATCTCGGTTCGCCCAAGCGGACCTCGCTCATGCGTTCTTCCCGGAGACTGGACGGGTAAGCAATGTCTACATGGCTTAGATTTGCCACCGACATGTATCATACATTCACGAAAGCGTTTGATTGGCTGTTCACTGTCATGATAGTAAAAAAAAGTAGAAAACTTTGTGTACGCATTCTTCCCGGAGACAGGACGGGTGCGTTGTTATCCATCAATTGTTGCGATCATCTCAAATTTGTCTAGACTCGTAGCTCGAATATGCTTCACAAGGCTTTCAACATCGCTCAATGCACTATTATATAGTTTCGTGTAGGCTTTCCGTGGCAAAAAAAAAATTTCCTTACAATGAAACCACTGCAGGTACACTTCAACATGGACTGGCGCTGGGACACGCGTGAGTCATCTTCTTCTTCTTTCCTTATGCACATCACTACACCTTGCGAGAGCATTGGCGCGCAAAACCCTTCACAAAGGGCGCCCGCGCCTAGAGTAATGGACACTCATTAGCAATGCAGTGACCAGTTGCTTCGTAATTTTGAACATGTGCTGAATCACCTGAATCGATGCGATTGGAATTGAACAGAGAAGAGAGAATGGACATAGGTCCAATGAATCTAAATGTGCTCATCTTCTAATTCTAGATGACATCTAGCCAATCGCATCACCGAGTAACAGTACACACATGAACAAGATTCTGAGTCTATAAAATAATGAATGCTTGATTCCCTGAACAAAAATTTCTAAACTTCGTTGGTATCTGAAGACACAAATCATAGGTCCGGAAATTAAAATTTCTTGCAGCCAATCGCCTCGCCGCAGTGACCGTGCACGAACTCGGCCACGCCATTGGATTGATGCACTCACCGGATGCGAAGAGGTGGGACTTATTGATCTTTGATCTCTGATCTCTGATCTCTGATCTCTGATCTTTGATCTTTGATCTTCATGCCCATCATTCCAGTGTGATGTACGCCCTGAACACGCCCGACACCAAACACATCACCACCGTGGAGATCAACGAGTTGAGGGAGAGCTATGGTGAGGGCTATGGCAGTTTTGAGTCTTTTCGAGTAGAGTTCATCATTTCGCACATTCTCTCACCGATCAGCAAGGCGAGAGAGTGTGTGTGTGTGTGTGTGTGTGTGTGTGTGTGTGTGTGTGTGTGTGAAATGAAGAGAGGGCGACCCGTATTTCAAACTCAATTTTCGAGTGTTTGAAAACGAGCAAACCTTGAAAAAGGAAAACTAAACATGCAATATCATTCCAGGCGTCAAATCGGGTATCGGGTGGGTCGAAGAGGACTTCATCCGAAGGGAAACGCCAGATGAGGTTTACTTATTCAGAATACCTCGAATTTTGTCTCCTCGTACCGACTTTACACCGAAATTCACCCAAGAAGGTGTTATTTTTCACTAGCCTTCAATTCTATTCGATTCTTAATTGTGCGATCGGCTGATTTCGCTGTGTTCTAGACTTTATAAAACTAAATCCCAGGTTAACACGCCTCCCAATCCGTGCAAATCTACTGTGGACGCAGCATTTAGGAGGCGAGGACAGTACATCTTCTTCAAGGTATAACCTCATGATTTTCCTAGAACGAATCCACCCAGAAACTCGCAGTCTGAACCTTTGAAAGAGCAGAACAAAGATCAAAGATCAAAGATCAGAAAGTTTTTTTCCAGGGCGGATGGATGTGGCGGTTCTCCTCCGACACTCGGGCTATGGTGAGCGTATCTTCTTTTGGAATACGAAAGTTTTGAAGTTCAAAGTCTTTGAGCTTTCTTGAAAGCAGAAACTCGAGATCAACCTAAACATCCTCAGGTCGGAGTGAACCGCATCGATCAGTTCTATCGGGGAGTTGAGAGGGTAGACGCGGCGGTTGAAGTCGATGATCAAGTGTATCTGTTCTCGGGTGAGTATCAATGAAGATTTCATAATCCAGCGAACATCAATCCACGGGGTCCGTGTTGAAAAGCAGTACTAGTTTGAGTTTCACTCCTTCTTGAAGTCGAGCCGATTTCATAGAAAAATAAAGACAGTTCAATATTCAACAGAAAAGCCTGAACAAAACGGTACCAATCAATGCTACTGGGTCATCTTTCCACCTCCAGGCACCGACCTCTACATCGAGATGAACGGTCGGCTATCTGGGGCGATGTCGCTGCGGCAGCTGGGCATACGGTAACGCTTAATTTCAATCGACAACTGACGTCCAAACGTTATCACCAACTGATTCCAGTGACTCGGACAAGATCGACTCCGCCTTCATCTGGCACGCGACGAACTTCGAGGGCCACCCGGGCGTGTATCTGATGGACGAGAGCAATGGGGTAGGAGTGATAATAAATTAATTCCGAACGAAGCAGTTATGAGGATAGCCGGTTGGCCCGAATCGCATTAAACGCGAGGGAAAACAGTTTGTGAATACACAGGTATTGCAAATCGTTCTCATCCAGTTGGCGATCAGCCAAAGTACCGGCATGATAAGAGAGAATCAGAGCAGGCATAGGCGGGAAATCAAATCATCATTCAGCTCTACTACCGCTTCGACACGCGCCAACGCCGCATCGTGCCGCACTACCCGAAGAAGCGTATGCTGCAGTGGGGTATGCATTTCGGGACATTTATCGGTCAAGATGGGCTGGAAAATCATAGTGTTATGTTAGGCTAAAGTATATAATGCATGAATGTTAGGAAGAGGCGAGATACAAAGCAGAATTTCAAGAATTTCAAGACGAAAGAATGGGGTATTTCCAAGAATAGTACCAAGTGAGGAAATCAGTCGGGAACACCCCATGTTGCTCCTTTAGTCCGTTGATTTTGCAGGCCAAATCCCGAAAGCAGACGCGGCACTGTCGTTCGGACCGAAGAATGGTACTTTATGTCAAATTCATATCAATATGCTAGCTATCGTTTACCAATTGAAACCCTGGGGGCTTGTTCAATCCATCTCTATTCTCAGATCTCCTCTTCATCCGCGGCGACGAGGCGCTGATGCTGAACTCGACGGAGAGTGGAGGGTGTGTTTCCTATTTTTTTCTAGTTAAATGTTCTTGATAGTGAAGCATTTCATGATTTATTTCAATGTGGCGGGTGTGTTTCACAGCAACTTTATCCCTATTATCGTCGATCGTTGTTGATTGTTTTATCAGATTTCTGAACTCTTGATCTGTTCAGCACTAACTGATTGTGGTTCATAGCCAGCAGTATCACGAAACACCTAGCCACTCTGTCCTACACAGGAACATCTATTTAGGTAAAAAATATTCATAAAATAATAATCAGAGTTCGCGTAATCGAAGGCTACCCGCGCGAGCTGTGGAGTCTGTTCGAGTACTGCCGATGGAAGGAGGGCATCGTGGACATACCGAGCAAGAGGTTGGTTCGCATTGTAAAGAGAAATTACATTGTGTGTGATAGGTTAGGTGGAAAGAGGATATTGTGAGCAACCCGATGAAGAGGTTTGATCTTTGATCTTCGGGAAACCTCACACTTCACAGGAAAACTCGCAGAGCGCTGGAAATACTAAAATTGATAACTTCTCTGCAGGGATCCTGACCATCACCACCATCGAGCGCTACGACACAATGGGCATTCCTCATTCTCGAGATATTTATCAATCACCAGCTTTGCTATTGCCCTTGTGAAACTGTTATTGTGAAGTTAGCCTGTTTATTTTCGAAATAACTATTACATTCAATACGAGTCCGCATCAGGATGAATCTGCGACGATAAATGATCTCATCTTTTCGAATCGCAGTTTCAGAACATTCTATGAGTGCAAAATCATAGCGTAGATCACATAATCCTAGCTGCACTCGCTCTTGGAGCACGTACGATATCAGGTTCCAATCAGTTTATCGCTTTTGGTCGAGTGCAGTAGTGCTATGACAGTCAGTATGTGAGTACGGTAGGAGTACGGAAGGTTCAGGATACGCTAGGTCATCCGGTAGGTCATCACGACAGCATCCTCGCAGCAATCTGTTCGAGCAACTCGCGAGGCACTCGACCACTCTTCTGCGTCGCGATGGAGGAGAGGTGCGAGAGGGTGGAGAGTCTGAATTAGTTAATTAGCTTAATTAACTAATTAGTGATTGTTTTGAGTAGACACATGCCCCTAAATGCTAAATAAAATGATCACCAAAACCGAGTGCTCTTCCAAACATTATTATTCCTAAAAATTGGTAAATGAATTAACGGTATCATACCTGTGCGGGTTCCTGATCAGCCGGAATCGCTCCTTCTGCCACAGAGAAGTACGCTGTCCGATCATTCGACTGCCGCCGACTGTGTACACCTTAATTGTTAATTAGTTAATTAGTGAAGTCGCTAATTAGCAAAAGTTAAATACTAATGAGCTACCTTCGACGCGAGCACGAAGTGTCCATTTCTGAGCGGAATGATCGTCTCCCAGGCTTGCACGTTCGTCTGAATTAGTTTAATTTGGTAAATTTAAAATAATTAAGTATTCACGAACCTTAATCGCCGACCACTCGAGCGTTTTCGTGTTGAGTAGGGCGAGGCTGGAATCGTTTTTCCTATTTTGTTCAAGGCTTGATTGGATCAGAGATCAAAGATCAAAGATCAAAGATCAAGAATGACAAAATGATCGAACCTCGTGGGATAGGTGCGCTGAATGCGCCAGTAGATAACGAACTTTATAATGATGGGCACCAGAAATGGGATTCGCAATCTGGAGTTGACTAATTGGCAAATAGTCTTCATTAATAACTTAATTAATTAGAACAAACTTAAACTCACAACGTGTAGCCTCTAGCCTGCAGGAAACTGTTTATCTTGACGAATGGCTAGAAAGATAAAGATCAAAGACCGACTGAAAAATCAGAGATTAAAGATCAAATGACATGCCAGAGACGAGATATCAGATAGTGAAAATAAACAAGCCTGAGTTCAAAGATCAATCAACATTCAAACTTGGTTAGCTCAAGAATTATTTTATCTTTGATTTACAACCAATCATTCCGTATTTCTCACCCATATCAGGAGGAACTTCTCATGCTACTTTCCGGAACAGTTTCGATTTTTGATCTTTGATCTCTTGCCAATAACCTTTGATCTTTAGTATTTCTCACCCATATCAAGCAGAGCAACACCTTCTCCACCGCCGCCTGCCAGCACCACGGCGTCCGCCGGTATTTGTACGCGAGAGCAACCTTAATTAATTAATTAATTAAGTTAATTACACTAATTAGCGACGGCTTTAGGTCGGATGATAACCTATTGGATGAGCACCAATTGCACATTCCGTCTATTACATAACAGTTGATCTCTCGTCCTCATTAGGTACTCATCCAGTAAGCTATCATCCAAATGTTCTCATCTGACCTAGTGCCATTAGCAACTACTCCCTACCTCGCTGTGGCTAGCGGTGGCCCAGGACGCGACGAATGGCCGGAAGCGCTCGTCGGAGAATGAGATGGAAAGAGGCGCAGTGGTCTCGCGAATCTGCACTCTGCCGGTGCTGGAATCGATTGATCTTTGCTCTCTGATCTCTGATCTTTGATCTTTCGAACTCACAACAGATCGCACTCGCAGACATTGATCGGATCCACGACGTCGTCGCCGAGCAGAGGATCGATGAAGAAGCCGAGCACCTCAAAGTCAGTTCTCGATCCGAGGGTTACCGTAATCTACCGTAATCATCTGATATCAATCCGCTCGAAGCTACGGTATGATGCCAAATGATTCACGAAGAAGTCTACCATGTGTGACCAAGTTCAGTTCTCGATCCGGCAGCTGACTTACCGTAGGCGAAATTCAGTTTTCGACCCGGCAACTGACCTACCGTAGATCGAAATCGATCCTGTCACTCACCGTGGGCGCGATGAAGAAGGGCGGTCGGAGGGTGGAGACGCGCGCCGCTCCCTGATCTCCGGGCGCGTAGCAATTGGCAATGTGCGCGTTGGCCTGTAGTTGTCATTGATATTGTCATTATTATAATTTTTTTCGATTGTCACTGATATTTCCATTGACATTGTCATTGTCATTATTAGTCAGCTAATTGAATTTGCAATTAACGTACAACGTCAATAATATCGTTGATGTTGTCCGAGCGCTCGCGCGAGAGTGGATTCAGTGGACAGACGAGACCTGAACGTTGATCTTTGATCTCTCCGCTAGATTAACAACTATCATAAATAGTGATTATTTTGAATAGCGTGCTTACCAGAGGAAGTGTTCAATGGACTGTCTAGAGACAAGCAAGAAGCCAAGAGTGGCTGAAATGTTTCGAAATCCGAACCAGAGGGCGCAGCAACATTTCTGATCGTGAGGCACATGTCTTCCTGCTCCATGCTTGTAGAGGTCGTCACGCAGTATCGCTGACATTGACTGTGATAACCATGCGTCAAATGGGTCTCGCTTTTTTCCATCAATTTGCATAGCCTATGTAAATCGAGGGAAAAGGCGAGACCCATTTGACGCATGGTGATAAGTAGATTATCGGAGGTTTTTCGTTCGGGCTAAAACGGAAAAAGATTGAAGATACGCTAAACGAGTGCTGTGGCGAATGTGTGGCGACTGTGCAAGGCACAAATTTTCAAATTATTTGAAACAGTAGTTATGACTAGAGCTGCTCTACTCATTTCACATACTCTCTCACCGGTCATAGTGGCGAGAGAGCGTGCAGAATGAGGAGAGTCAACTCTTGCTTTCCGTAGTTATTAGTAAAACCAGGTTACCTCGCCCGCACTCGTTTGGGGGTAAATGAAGAAATCGCGCACGAGGAAATACGCCAATCCGGGAGCGTGATAGCCTCTGTAGACGAAGCAGGAGGCCTGAAAATTATAGTAGATGGTTTATTAAGTAGCATAAGCTACGGGGAAAATGCCGAAACGAACCGTTCCCTTCTTCAGATCGATGTCGATCAGTCGCTGGCGAAGCGTTCCGGTAACCTAAAACGCGTAACGTTGAGATTTTAGAAAGTTATGGATCAACAAAACAAAGGCTTTCAAACAAGGTTGTTCAGGTCCACAGCTTTACGAAGGCCATGAGAATCATTGTTTTCAAATGAAGAATCGAGATAGGAGAATGATTATGTTGCCACAACGTTGATAACGGATTTTTTTTCGGTTTTGCTCGTACCTCTTTCCCCTCAAAGTGGTCGGAGAGAAACTAAGGATGGTGCCGCACCCTATCGTAATCCATCAGGACGACTCGTCTATCGTCCAGTGCATAAAATCCTGTCAAGTGGCCGAAATTGAAGAAGTCTCCGACGCTGAGACGGGTGCGTCTGAAAGTGAGTAGGGCTACGGTGATGACAGTTCGGGTACGATAATTGTACGGTAGGTTATACATCAGTTAACGTACGGTAATTTTAAGCAGTTAGTTTGCGATTACAACAGAGATACGCTAGATACAGTAAACTACCGTACTTGGCCACGAACAGATCGATAACATCCAGTTGGAAGGACGTCGCCAGCTCCTTTGTCGCGCGATCATCGCCGAGATACGGTTTGGGCTGAGCGAGTATTGATTTGTTCATTATCTATTATTGACACTTCTTGGATGTCTAGCCCAGTCCATACTCACAGAAAATTGACTCCCTACCATTCTCTCTCACACCCCAAACAAAGCGGTAGTTCTGGGCAAGATATCCAAGAAGGTCTCGATATTAAATTTAACCGAGGTACGGTAGGAGTACGGTAGCTTCTGATCACGAACTGAACTCACAGTCTGTTCTCCGACAACGAATATGAATCGGCCGTTCGGCGATCCCGCATACTTTGGGCTTGTCAGAGGGAGAGACCATCGCTGAGGACGATGGAATCCTGCGAGGAGTTCTAAGATCAAAGGTCAAAGATCAAAGATCAACATGCCCGGACTGGACTGGCGCGATTAGAGAGGGGCTTGCTCGAGTTGGAGCCCATAGCGGAGAGGACGAGTAGGAGGAAGTGGGGTGGGGAGACCACTCGGGAGGAGAGGAAGAGGTGGGAATGAGGGCGGGGGAGGAATAGAGAAGAGACGGAGGCAAATGAGTGAGAGAATGAGGCAGTTTTTTTCTGTTGTATTTCTTTCCCATGACAAGAGCAAGAACATCGCTTCTTTATTGCTTTTGAGTACTTTTTACGCATTTAGAGATGCGAATGAAGTGAGTCCTGATCATCCCTGACTGCTGAACGCACAATTGCAGGCGCCACTGAAATGTACAGACGATGTTGAAGCATGAATGCAGGAAGTTTCAACTAACCGAGCAGTTGTATCGCCGTATACAGGCGGCATCGAAATCACTACGTGTTGGTTATCATTTGAACAAGTCTTCTCGCCCTTAAATTAACGAATGTTTTGCATAATTTTCTGAATAATCAACCTTCGACACTGCATCAGCTTGATTCTCATTTAGCTGATCCGTTTTCTAAACTCATTTGGTTAGCACTTCCCTCATCTCGGAGTTCTCACCTCACCATGCTGTGCATGCAAGAGGTAAGCGAGAGCCACTGCAAGGATCACCGCCAAGATCCATAACATGATCACGATGGGCTCAGGTCCGGAAGGATCGTGAGGATTGCAGCACGAGACAGTGCGCAGTGTGCCATCTAGAATGAAATCGCTCATTCGTGTGCCTGCACACTATTTATTTATTTATATTTTTGCACGCACAATAGTTCGGCACTTGTGGAGTTCCCCGGAAGAGCGGATATGTTTCACTCATTTTATTTATTAGATTGCATACCGCAGGGTCGGTGGTTGGGGCGGATTTTGGGTGGACACTCTTCCGGTGAAGTCCACAAGTACCAAAAGTTCCCGTTCAGTACGTCCAATGCAGTTCTTGAAATGAGATCTCCGTAGTAGAAAATGGACGACGTGATTTCTCTCCGCTCGTCCATTTACCCACTCTACTAAGAAGTAGAGTTCGAAATGCGGGTAATCGTCTCCTCATTTCACTCACTCTCTCGTCACTCTGACCAGTGAGAGAGTGTGGGAAATGAAGAGACGACGACCCGTAGTGCGAACTCTACTAAGAGGATCTCAGTTCATCGTACCGACAGTATCACGAATGCCCAGTATCGGGTTCTCTCGATGGTGTCTGCTGAACCAGCTGCACAGTTCACGTTGCTGATCAGCCGTCGTCTTTGATTCAATCAGATAGGTGGAGTTGGGCAGGACCAAGTAGTGGGCGGGAACCTGGAAATTGATTCGATCCCGAGTTTTACCCAACTCGTCTCGTTTTGAAACATCTGGTAGTGTTTGCTCTTTCATCTACACTGATCAGTTGTTAGAGAAATTCGATGAAATAGGGAACTCACATCTTTGAGGAAGATCGTTCCTCTTCCTCCTGGACCTCTGCCTCCCGACGGAAATTCGACAGGCCCGCAATCGATCATTGATACTGAACGGAATAGGCATTTATGAATGCCAGTTTATGGTTAGTGAAAAGGGCTTTGCGCAAGAAAAATAAGAGAAAGGAAAGTCGTGTTAGGGGCTGGTGAAGTTGTCTTTATTTGCCTCGAGTCACAAGGTGGAAACATGAGACCTGGCAAAGGATGACTCTGGATGAGAAAGAAGGCTAGAAAAGCATCAATGTCTGATATGTTTCGTGATTGTTTTATTTTCCGGATTCGTTGTTGTTAAGGAAGTGGAGATAGATCAGTATAATTATGTTTATTACTGAGCAAATTGATAGAAAACATAAAAATGTATCCACATACTCATACAAGGTGACTAAACAGACAAGAAACTACGGCACGTAGAACGCGTGTTTGCAGAAGAACAATGAATGGGGAGTAGAGTTCGAGATACGGGTAATCGTCTCTTCATTTCACACACTCTCTCGGCGCTCTGACCGATGAGAGAGTGTGTCAAATGAAGAGACAGTGATCCGTATCTCGAACTCTTATGGGGAGTGTATTGGTTCACTTCTGAAGCCTTCATCCTCGACCACATAACACGCAGTATCCCGGAACACTGAAATGATACTTTTTCCCGCAAGTCGAGCGACATTTGACGATTACTCACATGGATTTGATCTCATCATACGCCGGTGGCATGTCAATCACGGTGTGGGCTGCTTTGATCGCCTCAATATTCTCGTAGGGCGGAGTAACCCAAACTTTGGTCATCTGAGAGCATACGGACGATTGGAGCTGGTATCGATTGAAATTGCCTGTTGATGAGGAGCCTGCCGTGTTTGTTGCTTGCTTGTTAGGCTCTTCGGTTTGGAAGTTTCTTTACAGGAATACTAAAATGAAACTTTTCTTGTGCTTGTTCACTGTCGCGTGCACCTACTCTGTTGCATAGACCGATGATGACGCAAACTGTAACTGCTGAGAAAAGCACACCTAAAATTGAGTTAAGAATTTTGAATCCTTTTTTTTATATTGTTAGGCTCTGCCAGAAAAACCGACCGACGATAACGCAGTAAGCAATGAAACCTCCGTCGGGTCCAGGAGGTATCTGAGACATCGCGTCTAGCCGACCGACCATTCTGAAGTGCTTAAACTTGATGAAAATATTGCACCGAGAAGCAGGCAAAGGAGAAGAGCCAAGTAAGAGTGAGAAGCAAGGATGTCTCTATTTGCGTCGAGTCACACGTTGGAAACATGAGAACTGGTTAAGGAAGGCTTGGTGAGAAGCTGATAGAAGTGCGAATGGCTACTATAATTCACAAGAGTTTGATTAATCAGGTGTATCGTGATAGTAGCTTGAGCATGATAGCTCGAACCAATTCAACAGTGTTCAACACAACATCACAAATCAACGCATGCAATCTTTATCCACGCACTCAAAGTAATCACAGCGGGAAATCATACTGAAGAAGGCGATTTTGTAGGGCAATTCGGCTGGTTTGGTGGTTTGGTGGTTTGATAGGTTTGGTGGCTGGTTTCAATCGCAAATGAGTACGGTAATCGAAGTACGGTAGCGTCTCGTGAGTTTGATTGGTAAGTATCTGCAAATGTCACTATTCCTCAAGCAGAAGCAAGTATCAACGAACCAGATGGTTGCTTCGATCTCCTTGAATTTTGCTTCGACTTCATCGATCAGTAGCATCAAATTGAGTCGAATCATGACGGATATCGCCTGACAGATCAAAGTTCAAAGATCAAAGATCAGAATGTTCATTCTCACATTTCGCGATCGGACTGCTGCCATTCGAGCCTTGTCTTCGAACAATTTCAGCCTGTAATCAATCGATAGTCATCTCTCCCCCAGGATGCTCTTCTATCTCACCCATCCAACGTGTAGTCAAGGTCCTCGAGATCGAGACTGATTGCTGAGAGCGCGTTACTCGCCGTGGGGAGGAAGCGAGCGAGGGGCAGGCCACGGATATGAAAGAAGGAATCGGCAATTAGTGCATCAGAAGGGGAACGATGGCAAGCAGCCAACTGACCGAGTAGCGAGCCACGAGACCCAACATCAGGCCGAATCCTTCGAGCATTCCGAAACACTGTTCCTGACATGGAATAGATTACATGCCGTTGGATGAGTCCTGCCATACGTTGCCCTCTCCCTCGACCGCACCGAGCTGCAGATGCAAGAGACGACGCTGGAAATGGGACGTCAACTTGAGAGGAGAGGACCCAACGTATACCTCGCAGTATACTATCACATTTTTCATCACCAGCATCATGCGCACCAGCTCCTGCAGAAGGTCGGGTTCAGTAGAAGCTAGCAGTCTCTTCTGCCAGCCGTGGGTCATCCTCACCTTCTTCATCTCTTCTCCGTTCTCCACGGTAATCTCGCCCTCGAATTTCTGCCAGTCGATGCCGTTGAGCTCAAAGATCAAAGTTCAGCAGTGATTTGCATGCGCAACTCATAACCTATTCATCCCTTAAATAATCACCTGAGATTGGTAGTGATCCTCGGCCGGCTGCTCTCCCAATACCAACCCAGCAGCGTACTCAACGCAGCCGAACTCGGCCTGAAGTTGTTTTCAACCTTTGATCTTTGATCTTTGATCTATGCACTATAGGAATAAACTCGCTCGAGTATTTTTTTCCCGAGCAGCCGCCACCAATTGGTATTTGATCTTTCCAATGGATGACGATAATGCGATTATCTCACCGGCGAGAGATCCTTCTCGTAGACGCATTCTGGAGACGCCGAGTCCTCGCATTCATCCTCGCATACGTTACCCTGAAGAGGTGCCTTGATCCTTGATCTCTCCGTTGTCAGTGGAATTTAATACCGTACTCTTGACGGCGATTGATCTTTGATCTCACTTCCGACAAGTGGTTACGGTAGTGCTAAACAACCAGAATCCCCGTGTAAACTGGCCTTCGATATCTCCGGCCGGGTCGGCTTCTCGTACGGAATCTGGAAAATGAGTTATCTCTCTTTTGATCTTTAGTCTCTAGCGTTGTGTAACTGATTGCTCGCTGCACTGCAAGATTCGTCGTCTGATCTTTGATCTTTGGTCTCTTCCTATCCTTGGGATCCCAACACGCCTACCTCATCATCCTGCAGCTTCATGTCGCCACCACGCGTCGTCGCAGTCAACAACCTCTTCAGCATCGCATTTTCTTCTTTCAGGGCCATCAACTGATATGATAAGAGTCACTTATCGATGGGCGACCGGAGCTACAGTACCCAAGCATAAACTACCACTATCGGCGCAGTTTGGCTATCACTATCCAACATGCTCTACTCGCTCTGATCGTTAATGGGCATGAGTTCTTTTTTTGTTTTGCACAAGAGTCAGTTGTCGATAGGTACCAGTGGTGGGTGAGAATACGGTAGAATGATCACCTCCGAACGGCAGCTTTCCGACTTGCACTGAGGAGAACTGGGCGAGGCCTTGGATGAGAAGTTGTCAACGATGTTCCGAGCGTCGCACTTTGTCTTGACCTGACAGAGTACTTGTGATCCTTGATCCTTGATCTTTGATCTTTAGTTGCAAGTGGCAGCTGATGGAAGGGGAAGTAGTCCTCACGTAGATTGTGCACTGCAGTGCTCCCCTCGTGTCCATGATCTCGATGCTGTGGTAGGGGCATTTCACACGGCCATCAGAGAGCATCTTCACTTCATTCTCAGTGGCCACGAAGTCCTTGTACTCGAGCTCTCTATTATTCACCTGAATCTCATGACTTCGATCCCATGTTCCGTGACAGGAGGATGGAAACAGTGAGGATGGAAACGTACTCGATATGCGAAGGTTCCTCCGCGAATCGACAGAGATAGGGGGAAGACGAATCCCCATACTGGCCATTGACGCGCATCAGCTCGTGTCTGAATCAGGAGATGTGAGGGGATTCAAACTCCGCCATCTCGTAGTCGAGCATTCAACAATTGCTCTGCACTGACCGGAAACCAAATTCTCATGTGAATGGGCGTGAGATCCGAGGAGCAGAGAACGAGTCCGGCAGACACGAAGAGAGCTCTTTCGAGGGCGGACACCGAGTGCGCAACTGTAATGAGATGCCTTTTGGGAACTAAACTTTGATCTTTGATCAGTCGGCAGACAGCGTAGCTGATGGGGACACCGCACCTACAGTATTCCCGAGCGCACTACCGAAATTCCCGGACACAACATCGAGAGATCAAAGATCACAGAGTTCAGGAACTCATCGTTCTCTCCAGAGAAGGGTTAGACAATGGACGAGTTTCACGCCTATGCAAATTGTTCAAAATGAGAAGCGAGAGCGGTTCCTCCCCTCCCTCATCCTTGCAGTTCGATTCATGCAAATCGGAATTCCTTCTCTGTCGGGGCAGAACGCGGTGAGATCAATCAAATCTTCTCACGTGAGAGAGTGAGGGCGTGACGATTCTCTTTCCTCTTCGACCAGATGACTCGAAACTCGCCGATGTCAGTTCCCGATAGGCTACGCAGCTGCAATCGACTTTTTATCCTTTGATCTTCCGCTGATCTTTGATCTTTGATTTTGATCTTTGATCTTCCACTCTTTTATTTTGCCTGAGTTCTGTAGGTACAACGCACCTCATAAGGAGCATTCATGAAGTGCGCGGCGCGTGCGCCAGGAAGAGAAATGGAGTGCAATTCACTGAAATGCGCAACGAAATGAGTACACGACGACTCGTATTTCGAACTCTATTGCTCACCTTCCACATGCATCGAAGAGACGGAGCGATCCACGGCAGTTGACTCCACCCCGATCCTCGCAGTAGTCAATGGATCCGATCTGAGTGAAGATCAAAGATCAGCGTGATATTTAATCTCTGATCTATTGACAGTGATCTTTGATCTTTGACCTCTGCTCTCGCGCCAACTCACCTGTGTGCCTTTCTCGTCGTACACGGAGCTCTTCTCGTAGTCCCAAGCCCCGCCCTTCCCGATCATCTCGCTCCTCAGCGAGAAGACTACCTGTAAGGGCTAAGGTGATCATTAATTCCACTACCGTAACCAATCATCGTGCGGAACATCTCTGTTTTTTACCCGAGCTGCAACCGCTCTGAGTGCGCGCAAGGTGGAGAATGGTAGGGATAGCATTCTCTGAGAGGGCAGTCTGGACCGAGAAACAGAGAAGTGCCGCATTGTGCTAGCGTCGCGTCTTCGTACCTTGTCGGCGAGTGTGTGCGCGCTGAAGTTGAATCCGCCGTTGGCCTCGTCAGTGCGCGATAGTGTGTAGAGCTGCAATGGAGGAGATCAGAGATCAGTCATCCTGGTTCACTTACGGTTCGATCACACGTATCACTGATCGTCACCGGCACGCCGGCGTCCGCCTCCTGAAATGTTGATCGTTGATCTTTGATCTGTGATCTCTGAGCGCTCGATAGTACACGATAACACGCCGAGACTAAGAGATGCAGTCCTTCCGAAAAGGAATGAACTGCTGTTCCAATGCTTCAAAGACTGCACCATCTCAGTTCTCATCTCCCATCGTCTAAGATCGTTGATCTTTGATCTCACGCATGCTGATCTACCATCGATCAACGAGAACGAGGTGGTTGATCTTTGATCTCGGCGAACGAAGATTGTGTGAGTTTCAGAGAGAGGCGAGAGGTGCATTTGTAAAGTCATTGTGGCGGTGCGAGCGCGCAGTGAGCGGTGGAAGCAAGCGTCTGGGCTGAGATGAGAACGAAAGAGAGAGAAATGAGTACCAGGTTGATGCGATAGCCCGTAGCGGAGTCGGAATGAGAAGCCTTGACGACTCTCAGAGTGGCAACGGGTGCTGAAAGTCATGGTGGAGAGAGGGATTACGGTAGGAGTACGGTACCTCGATGGGACGATTTCCTGGTCGATGGTACGGCGGCACTGACGGATGTGTACGCGGGCGGAGGAGAGGCTCCCTGCAACGATGACACTGACTCGAGTAGGGCACCGATATCTCACCTGACGGAACGCCATTGCGCGCGCGAGGTGAGAAAAACCGCGGTGACCGCGCGGCGCGGGAAGATGGGGAGGAAATGAGGGGAGGGGAGGAAGAATGAGGCGGCGAGGGAAATCTCGTGGCGTCGCTCATTCAAATTTGTTAATTTGATGTGAATTTGCAAATTTGATGTGAAATGGTCGATTCGTGAATTTCGCTGGTGTTCTGGCCAAACAATTCGTTGAATTCAGTTGTCGGGCGTTCGACGGGAGCAGCGACATAGGTAGTGCAGTCATTCCATTTGATCGGGATAAGGATGTGCCTCGATTTGCAATCATCGTATTAGAACCTCACAACAAAAGTCTCCGAATGTTCCGAAATAGACAACGTACATGAACAACAATTGCTCAGCGAGATCCTAAAAGACGGTTCCCGATTCTGCCATCACAGGAAAAGAACAGGCCGCGAGGAGCTCAGTCGCCGTAGCTCAGTCGGTTAGAGCGTGGGTCTAATAAGATCAAGTTAGATGGTTCAGCACCTACTGTCGGCAAATGCGTTTTGCCGTTCGGTTCAGTATAAGGCTAATTTTTGTAAAGATGCCGCTCACAATCAGATCCATTTTTAGGTTCATTTTGAGTATGTGCAGGAAAGAATCAGCGTCAATGTTTGAGAAATGGATTCATAGCCTATGAATGCAAAATTTCGGCCCGAAAATAAAAATATTGATGCGAGCAAGCAAAAAGTGTAATGAGGAGCTGGAGAATTTGTCTTTATTTGCTTCCAGTCACACGGTGGAAACATGAGAAATGCCAGAGGAAGGATACTTAGGTGAGAAGTTCAGAGGAGCGCTGCGCCAATATCAAGACGTTTCAGATCGGTTCTCCTTTGATTCGTTCTTCAGATTCCACGAATTGTAAAAAAAGCAAATACGGAACGCTTCATTCACATACTCATACAAGGTCACAGAACCGACAAGAAACTACTACACATTAGACGACTGTAATCGAAGAGGTGAAGAGTCTTGTATCCTGGCTCATCCTCTACCACAGAACACGCAGTAGCCCGGGACGCTGAAAAGACGATTTTTTTACTTTCATTAAAGTCGAGCTAAATGGGCCTTCTTGATCACTACTACTCACATCTTAGGCACTTCATCATACGCCGGCGGCATCTCAATCACGGTGTGGGCTGCTTTGATGGACTCAATCTTCTTGTCGGGCTGAGTAGTCCAGACCTTGGTCACCTGAAAGGAATACATTGACCAGCAGAACTGAACGAATGTAATTTACCTTTTGCGGAGGAGCAGTATTGACTCTCGGAAGAGGCGCCTGTGCCTGCTGTCTGACTTGTTGCTTCGTTTGCGTTACCTGAAACGGAATGGAACTCTCTTTTCTATTCCGAAGTAAGAGACAGTCGTTGCTCTCTGTTCGATTGCTTATTCTGCAATATTTCAGACATCAATTTACCTGAATCTGCTGCCTGACTGGCTGTGTCGGTTTCGCGACCGACTTCTTGGAACTCTGAAGCAAATTTGAAAAATGGAGCCTTGATGAACAAATTAACCTTGCAGTAGCAGTACCCGATAATGCACATCACGACAATGGCTGCGATGGGGATCGTCGTCCCTAGCACGATGGCCGGCACGTTGGGACCGGTATCTAGTAGAGGACACAGTCTCTTCAATTCACACACTCTCTCTCAGCACTCTGACCGGTGAGAAATGAAGAGACGGCATCTCTCATACTAACCAGGTGCAGGAGTCGTATTCTCTCGTTCGATGCCCCTCAGCCAGTATGGTGTCATTCTGAAGCCTTGAATATAATGGAAATGAGGGAAAGGTAATGTGGAAACGGAAAAGGTAGCAATGGTAAGCGACTGCCTCTATTTGTCTCGAGTCACACGGTGGTAACTCGAGAAATGCCAGGGATGACTCGGGATGGGAAATTCAAAAAAGCACCAGTGACGGGTATGTTTCACGATATTTTATCTCTTGACACGTCTCCAAAATAATTTCTTAGAGCATTAACCTTCAGCTTAACCTTCAGCAAGAGGTGCCGGTTTAGTAAATAACAAACACCACGTTTAGTTTGCGAACGGTGGAAATGAGGATGAAACTGAAAGATGCAAATAAGCGAATATGTTTCAGATTTCCTTTATCTTTTCACGCTTCCAGGGAACTTGATACGTGGTGGATTGCAATCGATAACAAAACAAAAATCAGTTTATCCAAGGCCACTTTGAAAAAGATGCCACATTGGTATTGAACACTCCTTGAACATTCGTACTAGTCTCGACCATAGCTCACACTGTATCCAGCCGACCTGAATGAATCCCACTGATTGAACCCATCGATTGAGGGAAGCCTGGGAATGAACACTAACTTGCTATCGATTTCCTCATATGATGGAGGCATGGGAATCACAGTATCTGCATGCGATTTCTTCCCAACGGAAACTTTCATTGGCAGCAGTTCGGTAGCCTGAAATGTGTGATTGCTTCAAATTCTGTATGCAACATACCTCCAGTCCAGTCTGCGTGGCAGCCTCTTTCTTGCTGGAAACTACTTTTGAATTCGACTCGATGAGAATCTTTTGGCAAGCTGAGTTTCTCTCTGGTTTCCCGGACGCTAGTGCGAATATCTAAATACAAATTACTTCCACAGTTCTTGATGATGGAAACAAAAGCATTTTTTCACACACAAGGCTCTAGTGGATTACAGTCCGCAATTGCATTCCGCTAATACTTGCGGATTCAACCGCTAGTACTGAGGCAGGCACTGCAAGCACTGAGCCGGTGAGAGACGATGCGTAATGGAGAGATGGGAGTTAAACACTAACCGCCTTCACACAAACGTAGCACTTGTAGCAGATCGCCAGGATGGCGCACACGATATAAGTGATGTAGCATGCCCAGACGACTGCTCGCATGTCCAGAGCATGAGCTGAATGGCAGCATGGAACGAGGGCGAAGTTACCGTCCGCTTGGCGAATGTTCAGGATTGGATTCCTGCTGTTGACCGAATTGAACCACTCGCAGAGCAATTGCTGTTGATCCGGTGTTGGTTGTGAATAAGAATCGAGCATGACTTGCGAATGAGGCGCAATATTGTACCAAGATGTGTACTGAACGAAGCATTTGAAATTAGTTTATCGAAAGAAACTCGCGTTGCCGGTTCTGATGGTGCCGGTAGTAGGGCGTAGAAACTCCCAGGGAGAATCGCAGTTTACCATCGCCGAGGTGCAGCTTCTCAAGCTTCAAGGAAGGAAAGGAGGTTGACTAGTAGGAAAAAGTTGCAGTCATAGCAAACTGAGAGCCACAGCCTCTATTTGCCAGTGTCACAAGTATGAAACATGAGAGGCGCCGTTGGAGTTGGATAAGTAAATGAAGCCTGAGAAGAAATGAGTGGCAATAAGTTTATGCGCAAAATCCTCAATATCACAGTTCTTAGATAAGAACGAATACGGGACATCATGAAACATGAGCTTTTTGCCAACATCATCCTCTACCGCAAAACACGCAATAACCAGACGTCCACCTGAACGAGACGCATTTTTTTTTCTAGAGAAGTTTCTGAGTCGCCTCAGAGAAGCCTGATGCGGGAGAATACGGTGAAACCTATGAACGAACTTGGTATCAATCTCAGAATAAGCAGGCGGCATCGAAATCACTGTATCTGTTGATGGTTTCTTCTCCGCGAGGGCATTAGTCGTCCATACTTTGGTCGACTGAGAAATTCAACTTCTATATTAGTTCCTAAAAGAAACGGACCTGCTGTCCGCTAGGTTGTTCTGTCTGTCTTTGGGGTTTCGAGCTGCATTTCTGAATACATTTTCACTGTTTTTGGTCAAGACAAATGCAACGAGCTTTGTGGCAAGCTGACAGTCTCTTCAGTGATTTTCTGAATAGCAAAAAAAAACTGGAACCTAAACAGTCAAATTCCTAATTTTCGCAAAATTTGACTCACTTTTTCACAAATACTGCACAGGCATAGCACGATAATGCCAACTCCGAGTGGAATCAGAAAGAGGCACAGCCAGAACACGAGCAGTGGATCGGGGCCGGGCGGGACCGGAGGATTGCAGCAGGGAACAAATGTGACATTGCCATCCGCCTCGCGAATGCCCAGGATCGGCCTGTCACGTGCCTGACTGAAACGGACAATTTTCGTTTTATCAATCCACTCTCTTTAAGAAAGAAAAGCGTGGGCAACAGCATTGAACACACCTGAACATTTCGCACATCTTCAGCTGATTGTCAGGCGTCGGGTATTGATTGAACGCAAGCATGAACTTGGAGTTCTCAGAGTTCGAGACAATGTCGAATGTAACCGAAAACTGAAAGTGTTCTCAGTTATCCAAACGCTGTTCAGAACGTAATTAATGTTTTCGTTCATAGTCAACTGAAAACAGCTCACGTTTCCAAGTCTCATTCCGCCCCAGTTGTCGAGAAATATCGGCAGAAAGCCACCCCGGCAAGTAATCATTGCCGGCTCAGTTAATGTCTGAAATATGAGGATTTCATGTATTTCCGCTATGGTAAGGAGCAAACAAATCAGTTATAAATTGGAGATAGGTAGTTTTGATGGAATCGGTTGCTTGGCAGCATACGTTAACATCCAAGGCGTATTGGAGCATTCCGAGATTGGATGGACTCTCCAATGCTACGTAGCATTGCTAATCAGAACAAACATGGCCGCTTTTAAAGGGGTAAGTGTGTTAGAGAAAACGAATTGGGAAAAGCTACGGGATAGCCAGAAAAGATGTAGTCATCACAAACTGAGAGCCGCAGCCTCTATTTGCCAGTGTCACAAGTATGAAACATGAGTCGCGAGAGGGAGTCGAAGAAGAAATATATAACAAAAAGCAAAATAGGTAATGAGAACAGATCGAAATTAGATGTTTTATCCATGTAATAGTACACAAGACCGATCATAAGAATTAATCACACTGATGAGCTTTGTCGAGGGCCTCAGCCTCGACCACAGAACACGCAATAGCCGTTCGCCCACCTAAATGAGTCTCATTCCAGTTTAGCCGATGATTTAGATGATGAGATATGGTGAAACACTCACTTTGGTTCAATCTCATCATACGCAGGCGGCATGGAAATCACAGAATCGTTTGAATATCTCCTCTCCGTCAAAACGTTCGACGACCAAACTTCCGGGATCTGAACATCCACGTGTACAGGGTTCTTTGGGATGACAAACCTCCCAAGGCTGGGTCGTTCTCTCGTCTGATTGCACGTTGACCTCCTAAAATAACGAAATCAACCATTTTAACCTTCAGTCAGCCCACGTTTTGGCGAGCCTGGGTCCTCCTTCGTATGATGGCTCGCTTCTTAGAAACCTAAGAGCCTAAAGAGCGGGTAATGTCAGTAGAATAGCCGTACAAAGTCTATGAAACACCATATCGAATGTGCTCTTCAGTGATCATGTTCCAGAAAGCAGTGAATAATGCGAGATCATTTATCCGATATCTTTTCAATCATTGCCAGTAGTGGAAGAAGAAATTTCAAAGTGTAGACGAAAGGCAATTATCACTGATTGGTCCGGTTAGTATCGTCATCCTCGACCGCAGAACACGCAATAGCCCGGGGCCCTGAACATCCGAATTAGCAGCAGAATGAGACCCTGAATCTATGCCGTGGAGGAAATGGAATCACTCTCGTTCTCTTGTTTCGCGTGTTCTCTCGCTTTTCTCTGTCGGTTAGAGAAAGCGAGAAAGCACGCGAAACGAGAGAACGAGGGTGATTACATTTCCTCCACAGCATATCTCCAACCTGTGAGTTATCTCTTCATAAGCAGGCGGCATTGAAATCACCGTATCGATAGATGATTTCTTCTCAGGAACGTCCGTCGTCCAAACTACACTCGCCTGCGAAGTACAAACCTTCGCAAGTTGTATGGACAAACAAACCTGAATGGGAGCCGGCTGTTGTGTTTGAACGGCAGGTTTCGCGTTGCAATTCTGAACGAGTTCTATTGAACTTTCTGGAAAATTTCGAAAAACCTTTGTGCAAGCAGCAGAGTCCTTCTTCGGCTTTTTGGTGTAGACGGATACAGGAATCTGACGCAGTAAACAAGAATCGCATAATCTTCTATAATCATGATCTTGGTTGCCTAGATTATGATTATCCAGGAATCGGAGCTTATTAACAATCAGCCTATCACTCACTTTCTTGCAAACGCAGCTGAGACAACAACAGATCAGGCCGATTCCGAGCGGAATGAGCGTTATGCAGAGGAAGAAGACGAGCATCGGATCGGGGCCAGGTGCTTGCGGGGGATTGCAGCATGGGACTAGAGTGACGTTACCATCGTCCTCACGAATTCCCAGGATCGGGCGATCACGGGCCCAACTGAAACAACAAGAACAATAACAACAGGAATCATAACAACAACAATATGAACAAAAACAATGCGAGCTTGCCTGAAGAAATCGCACATCTTCCACCGGTCGGATGGGGTAGGATATCGATTCGGCGCGAGCATAAACGTCGAATTCGCCGAGTTTGAGATTATGTCGAACTTTGTCGAAAACTGAAAATAAAATATGCTTTCGTTTGTTTAAAATTTAATCCCGGTTAGAACAATGATGAACAATATTATCTCACGTTTTCATACCCAAATCCGCCCGTGTTAGATTGCCATAGTGGCCACCAACGACCACGACAGTTCATCATTGTGCACCCACACTGAAATGGTGCGCATGAAATCCTTCATTGGAACATTGGAGAGAACGGTTCTCGCATCAGATTCACAATTCAACAACGTAATGCAGCCAGAGTAAACGCAGCCAGAACGCTCAAGACGGCTCTTTGTAAACGCTCTGATGAATGGAACCCCGGGTTCTCGCCTGCCTTGCAATTGTGGTATACAACGCTAGTACGTAGCACGAGAATCCGAACAGACAACTTCTAAAGTTCGAGTGCCGAAGAGGAGCGGGGTAGAAGGGCTATCCGCAAAAAGGTGTTGCCATAACAAACTGAGGGAGGAGAGGCACTTTGTTTGCCCCTGTCACACGTTTGAAACCTGAGAGGTAAGAGGGAGAGCCGGAAAAGTAAATGGCAATAACGAATTAGTAATGAAGTGAGATATTTCAATTGACGGAACACTGAACAACCATTACTTTGGCGATGGGTTACTGAACTTCATGTTCACAACCATGATCAACTGACAAGCAGCCAATAGGTCACAGATTTAAAACTAAAAAAGAAGCAGTTTTTTTTTCATTTGTTTGTGGTCAGCGAATGAAGTGTGTTACTTTTTTGTGGAATTTTTTTACTCTGCCAGTTCTGTGTTCTGCTTTTTTTTTACATTTTTCGTGAAACTTATCAGCCCTTCCCTCATTGATTCCTCTCCTATCTAATATCTCTATCACACATCTTCTGAGAGATTACAGGACCCTGAGGAACCAGGAGCCCAAACTTTGAGCAATCCTGACCATACATTAATGGTGAAGTACGTAGGTGAGAAGGAAACTTTGACCCAAGCCATTTGTCCCAAAACCGGCTTTTAGGTATTGTCCGGTTCTGGATCCGGCTATATCGGATCTCAGCACTCCGGTGAGCTAGAAAGTTGTTCTATGGCTCAAAATATGCGGAAAATTCATCTAGTTAAGAAAAAAATTTTTGTGAAATTTTTAGTCAAGTTTGACTATTTGAAAAAAATAAAAAATAATTTTTCACTTCAGAAAAATAATTCTACTGGATCGGGGACCCCCCTTTTCGTGTAAGCCAAAGTCAGTTTTGAACTCCTCATTGGTGGCAGTTTAGAAAAATTTCGACCTCGGGTCGGCAGGGGTGGAAAGGGAGCTTCCGGAGTCGATAAGCACTAATAATCGACGATTTTCCTAAAAATTGCCAAGTTTGACGTATCAGAACTTTGCCGTTTCTGCATTTACAGAGCCCTATTTGACTTTAAACATCATGACAAGTCTGAAATATGATTTCCTGAAAGTTTAATTGATTTTAGACGAGTTTCGTTTTTAATTATTTTTTAATTAAACATATAAAAAATAAATAAAAATGATTTTTCTCGAATCGTCACCAAATGCTCAGATTTCGTCTTTTAGGCAAGTTTGAGTAATTGTAAGTCGAACAGGCCTCTGTAAATGCAGAAAAGGCAAAGTTCTGAAACGTCAAACTTGGCAATTTTTAGGAAAATCGTCGATTATTTGTGCTTATCGACTCCGGAAGCTCCCTTTCCACCCCTGCCGACCCGAGGTCGAAATTTTTCTAAACTGCCACCACTATGAGGAGTTCAAAACTGACTTTGGCTTACACGAAAAGGGGGTGTCCCCGATCCAGTAGAATTATTTTTCTGAAGTGAAAATTTATTTTTTATTTTTTTCAAATAGTCAAACTTGACCAAAAATTTCACAAAATTTTTTTTCTTAACTAGATGAATTTTCCGCATATTTTGAGCCATAGAACAACTTTCTAGCTCACCGGAGTGCTGAGATCCGATATAGCCGGATCCAGAACCGGACAATACCTAAAAGCCGGTTTTGGGATAATTGGCTGGGGTCAAAGTTTCCTTCTCACCTACGTACTTCACCATTAATGTATGGTCAGGATTGCTCAAAGTTTGGGCTCCTGGTTCCTCAGGCTCCTCGTTTTCCTGCAATCTCTCAGAAGACGTGTGCTATGAAACAGCAGGTTTTTCAACACTCTCTCCCGCAGGCTTTCTCAGACTCTTCCCCTTCTCTCCTTCTCTGTCTCCTCGGCAACCTCCGAGAACATCTCTCAGGGTCGTCCCTATTCTCCCCTCCCCCGGGTAGAATCTAAGGAACTCTTTGCCTCTCCCTTCACTCCTCGATCGCTCCCTACATCAAGGCATCCCTTCTGAAGGTCTCGTCAGTTCCCAACTCCTTCAATCAATCATGTCGTACCCACTGAAGAGCCTCTTCTGCTACTGCAGAAACGAGTTCGACGAGGACTCGAGCCTACCCGAACCCAAAGATATGAAGGAGATGCCCCTGAAGGATCTGGCTCGTGCAATGGAGAAGATGGAGGCGCAGCAGCAGGTACCTTTGCTTGTTTCAGCCATGTTCAAACCAGAAATATAGCAGTAGCGTACGAACACAATATGTCGACCTTTCGGATTCTTTCGCTATTTCGCAGAGAATCATGACCGTGACGTATGCATTTCTTTGCAGCCCGCGCAGCCGATACAGCAGCTGCAGCCCGAAGCCGTGTCTGTCGACGACTTTATCATTGGCCTACCCCAGGCGCAGCCGCAACACCACCAGCAGCAGCAACCTAATGCTGCTGATGAGAAGAAACTCGAGGACTTCCCCATCCAGGGGGCTGCACCAAAAATTGTGATGGTGAAGCCTGCGGTGCCCAATTCCTCCAAGAAGAAGGAGAACTTCACGCTCACGACGATCGTCTGAAGACTTCAACAGCATGCCTTCATCCGGTACTAGGTCGGAGGAGAACCGACTGGATGAGAACCATTTACCATTTGCCGTCTATTACATAACTCTTGTTTCTCGCCTTCATTAGGTGCTCATCCAACAATTCTCATCCAACCTAGTTTCCTTCATCTTCATCATCCCTTCTCTAGTCATTAGCAAAATGTAGATCTAGATCTCCCTCCCTTTCTCCCTTTCAGATAGATCTCCCTTTCAGCTAACGCCTTTTCGTTTTCCGTAGCTAGTCTTGTTCATAACACCAGCATTTCAAATTAGACCGAATCGTGTATCCGTACTCGACATCCACATTTTCATCAAAAGTTTGACCAAAATTTCTTAGATAGCATGTTTCATTATACTCGAACCTACCCCGATTCCCCTTTTAATCCCTCCTCATCATATTAAACTTATTCGTGGTTGGGAATCCGTTCTTCCCTAGCTCCACCGTTGATAGAATTGCGAAAGGCATGGCCCTCTTCATTTTCCACACACTTTCGCCTCTCTGGCAGGTAAGAGTGTGCGTGAAATGAAGAGAGTCATTTCTTGCAAAGTCATCTCTTGTTAGAATTCTACCTCGCATTGTTCCGTCGACGAGAAACCTCCACACCATTGTCCCAATTTCGGTTCACCATCTATCACTTTATGCAACCCCCCACTTGTTCTTCTGTTCATAAATAGCCATGGCCGTTTACGTTGATGGTTCGTGAACTTTCGCATTTTGTCTTCACAGGAACAGAACGGAAGATCTCTCTTCTTACTTTCCTCATGTCATCACGAATCGATAGTCTGCCTCACTTCTTCTTCTGACCGAAAGAAGCGAAGCCGAAGACGAGAAGTGGAGAAGAGGATTATACTCTGCATATCATACGAGAGATCATGCAAAACGAGGAGGGTGCGAGGCTGTCACCGTGCCTGGCACGGCCTGCCACGGGGAGAGAGTGCATGATATGAGTAGAGCATTCTCATCGTCTATCACCTAAAGAGAACGGATGACGTCCCATTGTCTCTCTCGTTCTGCTTCATTCTCTCACTTTCTCATAACGTTAGAGATCGTGGAAGTCTCTTCATTTCACGAACACTCTAGTTACCCTGACCGATAAGAATGCATGAAATTGAGAGAAAGCTATTCGCTGTAATACTGTAGAAAAAAATACGTAGAATAGCGCAAAAAATGAATCATCCTTGTTATCTTTCCTGTACGTGCTCGACTAATCCGCCCACTGCTAATCTTGCGTTTCCAAACGCGTTTCCGAATATAGATTTCGGCGGACCGCTCACTGACTTCTCATTGGATCTGCAGCACTTTAATGATTCCATCATTCTAAAATCTCGTTCCATCGCCATCAACTTTCACGTCAAAAAGAATCAAGCCCCAGCCTCTTTATTCTCCGAAACAAGTGTGAATCAGATTACGTGTCTGTGTTTCTTTCTACCTGGCTCACTGATTCTCGAGCATCGAGTGTTTTATCCGGGCTGTACCACTACTTGTCTTTTCATTGTTTTCTACATCAATGCTAATAATGAGAGGAACGCTGGAAAGAGGTAGCCACTGCTGCTGTGATGGAATACGAGGTAATACAGTAGCTATCAACGATAATGTGCGAGTTCTGAGAGGTTCAATAACTGGAGTTAGAGGTCGGGAATGTTATTGAAGGACAGAGAAACTGAGAGCGGCCGGAATAGAGGAAGATATGGAAGACGTAAACAGAGTATTAATGAATCTGATAAGGATTTGTGAGACTAACAGTGTAAAGATGGAATATAACGATGGAGCAAGGGAGTCATAGTTCGAGGAAACAATTTTAGAAGAAGCACTCTGGCTCATTAGAGTATAGTATAGTTTGAAATGTACCGCTACCCGGGACATCGGGTACCCGCGAAAAGAGTGGATTACCCGGGATAACGCAAATTAACGTTACAATTTTGTTCTCCATTATCCCGGGTAATTCTCATTCTCGCCTCCTACCCGACCGGGTTCAAACTACTCGCCCCGTTTTACAAACTCTAGAGTATAGTACGAAGAACAGTAAAAGAATCATTGACGAGCAGTCGCTCTTCCTCCTCCCTCCTCCAGGCTGGGCACGTATTTATCCTTCTCAACATCCCTCTTCCACTTCGTATACATGCCCCAGAGCACTCGCTCGAGCCGTGTGCTTTTGGGCTTTGTTCCTTCCCTAGAATTCAAAGTTTGAATCACCGACTCTCAATTGCAAGCGCTCTCTCGTCTCTCTAACGGGCGAAGGAGTATACGAAATGAAGGGACGAGCTCACCTCCGACCCTCCTCGAGCTGTCGCGGATGCACGAAGTCGAACTCTATCATCGCATGGACAGGCGGTGAATCGGGCCGCGGAGCCTCGGCTTTCACTTCTATCGGGGGTTCAAGCTGCTGCGTCGGAATACTTGCAACGACTATGACATGTTCCTCCAAATCTCTTGGGCTTTCGGCCTTGAGCTCGTTGAGTTCTTCAGGCTCTTCGATAGGAAGCTCGATGACCACATCAGGTATCGGAGCTTGAGCCGAGGGCAGCGGCTGCGGTTCCGGGCGCTCGGGCCATACCTGCAGAAAATGATGATTTTGGACCGAAGACAGGAAGCTCTCTGTTCGTTTGATTGAGAAAATGTGCAAGAACTGACCTGTCTCGGCGGCCTCTCGATCGTTCCCAGTCGGTTCTGTCGGTTCTGCTCCTCAAGCGTTTTCTGGATTTCCACCATCGTTATTCCAATAAATGGGGCTCTTTTCGTGGCTGGCCTATTGCGAGCTGGCTGCTGGTCAGCGAAACACTCTACTTGCCCCACTCGGCTCTCATTAGCAAAGCAGCAGGCCCTGTTGAGGAGAGACTCCATCCTGGGTAGATTTCTAGGGAATGAATCAGAATATGCTCGGAAGAACTGGGAGAGAAGAGCGAGGGATATTCTTGGATATTGGATCTTCGAGATAAGAAGACGTCCGAGGGTGAGGGAAAGGAAGAGTCTGCGAGGCGTCTCCCAGGGAGATTAGGAGAAGGGGAATCAATATGTGTGCTTGGGACGTTTCATCAATGGAGGATTATGGCTTGACGTTCGTACGCGCGAAGTTTAGCCATTTAGGATATTTTGAATGCATAGAGTGTGTTTGTGAAAGAACTGTCGTTTGATGCATGTTCTCGCTGAAGGATTACGGTAGGTTTTTCGTCGTTTCTGATGTTTCGTTGTTCCAAGCCATGAAATCTGCTCAAACATTCTCCAGATCATAATATTGCATCATCACTTTCTTCCTCCGAAGACTTTCTTTATCTCTCTCACTGACAACGTAAACGCTCTCTACATAATCCATACTCTATCATCAGCTTTACTCTGCTCTAGAACGTGCTAGACTGGGAGATTCTTCGTTTCATCCCGTGCCTGACACGGCAACGTTTCCGTGTGAATATAACAGTCAGTAGAAGACAGAAACATCAGTCCATTGTCCGTCGTATTCCGAAATGTCATTTGAATCATGCTTGTTTTGAAGATTCGACTAAGTATCTGGTTCGGTTCTATGAGGCGTAGAAGTTCTATGAGGTGTGATGACTCGAGACTAGAGACACAACGACGATTGTGCAACTAGTGGCTCTATTTTGAGCTTGCACAGCATGAAATCGTCGTTAATTCTCCGTAAAAAATAACATTGCAGTAGAAAGGGATGTTCTCTTGTAGAAAAAGATAAGATTTCAAGCGAATATGCATGATATTTATCGGGTCGTGAAAATAGTGATAGCTGGATCTATTTGTACCACGACACTCACCAACCGTTTGGAGTATTGTCCAAGAATGAATCTTTTGTTGACTGCAAACAAATGAATTCATCCTCTCCCCTCAGATTTTTTTTTTTAATTTGCAATCTCAACGCGTGAATCGACTTCATTTGATCATTTAGCAATGAATGGCGTTTTAATTTTAGAATGAAATAATGGGATAAATCGATCAATTGATCTGTAGTATTTCGATGTATTCGCTCTTCCCCCTTCTTTGGTCTAGTCTGTCGCGCCTGAAATTCCACCGTCATGGATATCACAGCTCCTCTCTATCTATCTCTCTTCTTGCTAGTTTTAGAGCGCGCGCCGCAAAGAGGCGGAGCGAGCCCTCGGGCTGAGAGAGTCAAGTAAGAAGAGGTCCACGAGAGAACGAGAAAGAGGCGGAGCGTGCCCTCGCCTGCTTGCCGTATAAATAGAGCAGACACGCTGGAGAGACGGAGCGTGCCCTCGCTCTCTGGGATATTTATAGAAAGAGAAGAAGTTGTCTTCTTCTTCGAGGCTATCAAGAATATCAATTCGACGATACAGAACTGATAAGAGATAACGTTCTTGTAAGGTGATTGCCACAGTGTTCTGCCCCGACAGAGAAGGGTTAGCGATTTGCATGAATCGAACTGCAAAGACGAGGGAGAGGAGGGATCGCTCTCCCCGCTCATTTTGAATAATTTGCATGGCGGGAAACTGCTTTCTTTGTTCAACCCTTCTCTGAAGAAAACAATGGGGGTCAGAACGCTGTGTTGCGCAACCAGTGGATCTATTTTGAGCTCTCGTGGCATGCAATCATCGTAAATTCTCAAGATATCCGTGCAAGAGAAAACATTGGTATCCTCCAGAGGACGGTAGGATGAGACCATCCAGTGGAAAAAAATGAAAATAGAAAGGAGTTGACTCTATTGACTTTATTGGCTTTACGGGAGAAATGAGTGGATGCATTTATCAAAGTCAACAACAATTTTCAACGGCATCTTTAGCACTTTCTCTGTCTGCCGCAGTATCGAGTTGCACATCGTTTGTGAAGGGATTAGTGGCGCGAGAGTTACACGTAACTGAAACGGATTCTTTCAACGCAAGGTCATTTCTAGAAAGGCCAACTCTATCAACTGAGAAACATAGCAAAAATATAGTTAAAATTACTTCATTCAGTGCTGAATTACTCCAATTCCGCTCCCAGTGTAGATAGAAGCAATTGTGATCGTGTAGAGATCTGGGAAGAGTTGAAATACCAGTTGAAATATGAAGCTCAATTCAGGTCGAACATGAACATTCGCTTGAGAACCTAATGGAAACAAAACTCGAACTGAGAATAATGCGATGTATGTGTGTCCACTAGGATACGAACCAGTGCTACCTAGTACGGTTGCTGGTTTGGAATCGGAATTCCCGACAGTTCTCGCGCCAGCCAGTTAGAGATAAGAAATAGCGCGCGCAAAAGTGAGAGAGACAATATGACATTTGTCGGTAATCCCGAGATTTTTGGTAATTCCGATTCCGAACCTGCAATCCTACTACCTAGTACGAAGGAGACTATGAAATGGATGGGCGTCGATGTATATCAAGGAAAAGCGGATTAGCAAGACATCGAGTAGAAGTGGAGTAATCCTGTTTAGAATTCGGGAAAACTCTCTTCATTCTGTACATTCTCCAGTTTATCCTGCCACGAAGCTCATGTAGAAATTATGCAAAGCGGTGAGGAGCGCAAGATTTGAAGTAATAGGTATGCTCGGAAACTACTGAAATGTTGATCATGAGGGTAGTTGTATCTGTATGTAGAGAGGTGTGAACTTTTCGTAAAGAAAGAATTGGAGAAGCCGCTGCAGTCGAGCTCAACCTACTGAAATGCTCAACCGTTGACTTCTATCGAGTTCAAATACAATACAACCGCTTCACAGCGTTCTATCCCGACAAACAAGGGTGAGGGTTGACCTAACAGAACTGCAAACTCAGGATTCTAAAGGAGTTTTGAAACGCATCTCGATTCTCATTTTGTAACAAAAGCGATCAGGATAATTGCGTTACGTTTCACAAATTTCTTATAATCCGAGATCAATTTGCAGTTCGATTACGGTTTTGCGGGAAAATTCAAAAAGATAATCCCATTGTTCACCCTTGTCTGGAGAAAACAATGGGGATCAGAACGCTGTGGCTTTCCTTCTCCATGTTCTGCTGAGCCTCCTTGCCTATATCGGACTACTGTTTGCATTCCCTTCATTTTGAAAGCTGAAGTGCTTCTAATTGATGCAACGTCGCCCTGGTATTTGGTTGTTCTTTGAATTTTCGATTATTCGAACTCGGCCCCAGTGGGCGGAGCTTGCACTCGCCAACTGAAGACACTTTTTCCCGTTCTGAATCATGTTTGTCTCGAAGAAAAGAATAGTGATCATGCAACATGCTTCATTCGAACACTTCGTCAGACGGTGCCCACTGAAATGACTGAAAAATGAATGAGATGGATGCCATTTATCAAAAAACATAGATTGACATTTTTTAGGCATGTGATTCGGTATGAATGTGCATCAGAATCCCGAATTTCAGATGAATCAATCTCTATTGTCCTTTCATCATTTTGCTAATTTTTTTTGCAGGGCTTTTGCAGGGCTTTGCATTTTGCAGGGCTACCGTAACCCACAGGATAGGGCAGACACATCTGTGTGGGAGTCGCTAACATTCTTTCCTGTAACTCCTCCTTTAAGAACCTGCGGAAAAAATGATTTCATTGAATCATCTGTTATCCTGAGAGCTTTTCTACAGATTCGATACAACTTCTACAGTAACCATGGTTGATACATCACATAACCCCTTCATCCATCACCATGAGTTCGGACTACATAATTTCTATCCTTGAACCAGTGAATCATTCCGTATCAGGTGCTCGTTGATAATGTCAGCGACCAATAACCATCTATGATACACTATTCTCATTGAATTCTCCTTCTCTCCTACGGTTTCGCACGCATTCTCGTAAACTTCTGGCACTCAGTCAGACAGACGAAATAGTATGTAAGAGTTGGAGGGGCAGAGCATCAGACGCCAGTATGCGAGTGTTGATGGAAAATGAGAAGTGCAGTCAGAGAGACGAGAGAGCGTAGAAAAATGAGAGACACAGAATCAGTTCGTCGATGTGACAGATGACGGAGAAGGAAGAGATGCAGGCGTAGAGTTGAAATAGATGAGATAGTATGCGAAGCCAAGAGACTCAGTATCGATTTTTTCTCGCAGGTTAGAAGTGGAGGGAGAGTAGGGAGAAAGGAGAGAAGCAGGCATATCTCCCGGCGGGACAGTCCAGAGGCTAGAATCAGTGAGAGATGACGGAATGTGAAGAGATGCTGCATCTTCTTTCACGCACACGTCTTCGCTTCCCTAACGTCCCTCTATCCAAGCCGAGCGCCTCTCGCCATTTATCAGTGCATATGGAAGAAGAACAGAATGTTTGCATATTTCGAAACAACACAATTTGTCAATTTGGATAGAAGAGATTTGTGAGTAACAATCGATGGAGAAGAAGTTCCGACCAGCGGTTATCTATTCAGAATAGGGGAGGAGAAGCCACATGCCTAAGGGGATCAAAATGTGACAATTGGGCCTATCGGATTATCAAGATTACCAACACAGGGATATTTACGATACTAGGAGTCGTAATTAGGGATGTCAGAATTAAGAATGACTCTCCTCATTTTCCACACTCTCTAACCGATCAGGCAGGCGAGAGAGTGTGTGAAATGAGGAGAGTCATTCTTAATTCTGACATCCCTAGTCGTAATAGATATAGAAGCGAATTGAGTAAATGGTGAAAGCAGAGAGTGAAGAACGGCGAAGAGGATAGAGGAGAATGAGATGAAAGGGAAGGAGTTATAGGGGGTAATTTCAACTAGGTGGGACAGAACCGGGTTCAAAAGGGGGTCTACCGAGCATTTAGATTGTACTATATCGTTGTTCGTGGTACTACGCATTAAGAGGGTGAGTAATGAGAGAGATAGGTAATGGTTGATTCTGAGAGGTATCTAATTGCAGTTTCTGTAATCCAAAAGGTTCGCAGAAAACGCATCATCGTTAAAGCGCGAGGTAACTAAAAGATCTGGGGTAGGGGAAGAATTCTATGCTTACTTGAGGTTCTATTGAAATAGCTACACTAACGAAAGATATGGAAGACTACTAGATACCAGACTAGGTATAATCTACAAGCATGCAGTGACTAGTATTACAAGGGACGAGGGAGGGGACAGGAGAGAAAAGCCATTGAAACAACAAGGATCGACGACTAACTACTGCGACGATAGATCTGAAACACATTGCACGCAATACGAAGGACGAGGAGCCAGCGAGGAATCGGTGCAGACAGAAGAGCATCAGGCATGGCGGAGAGTGGAGAAGGATCGAAGAAGCGAGTCGAGATGAAGACTGAAAAAAACATTAGATTAGGTTGTATCTTTAATCCAATACAATGAAAATTATGCAAAAGTGGAGAAACCTAGCTTACTGTAGAGTACACTCTCTTTGCCTAGTTGGTGAGAAGCAGACAGGTGTGAGAAGTAGCGGGGAGGGGCATAGAAAAAGAGCAGCAGGCGGCGAGAGAAGGATAGAGAGGGGAGACGACTTACCGTAGCAGGTAAAGGTGGAGTAACCTACCCTACTGTAGACTACACTCTTCTTTCTGCTACCTAGTTGGTGAAAGAAGCAGGGACCGGCTGGGGGGAAGACGTAGAAAAAAGAGCAGCAGAGCAGCAGGCGGCGAGAGAAAGATAGAGGATGATAGAGAAGGATAGAGAAGAGAGAGAGGGGGGGAGGAGAGAGAGAAGTCTCTCGAGAAGACGACTTACCGTAGTCAGGGAAGGAGTGAGACGATGAGAGGAGTCGGATAACTTCGATTAGAGAGGAACAGGAGAGGAGGGGCGACTACTGGAGAATAGGAGAGAGTAGATGGGAGTTTCTGCAGGGACGACTGGTGTAGGGTTGAGGGACGATAGAGTTTGGAGGAAGGAATAGAGAGGCTCTACAGGTAGATCTTATCGTCGGAGGGCTCGGGGGAGGGGGAAGTGGGCTCAGGTTCCTTCTTGAGGCCCTCTGCGATGGCTTTTTCGTTGTCCTTCACGTCGACTCCCGATGTACCGGGAACGGAGTTGGCCGAAGGCACCGGGGGGAACACCCGTTCCCAATCATGCTCCAGCCGCGGCTCACGGACCTTCATATAATACTCACAATCAGCCACCACGATGGCAGATGCTGACTGGGGGTCCTCCTGAACCCTCGCCATGCCAGGACCGGGACTGGACGACCGGCGATTGGGCTCAGTCGGGGGGTGGATGACCACAACCGGCTCCGACGTGGACGGACGGCCGGGCTGCTCGAACACGACGTGCTCCGGTCCGATGGGATTGGTGTAGGCCGCCCGGCCGGGTAGTTCTCTGTCTCCGAACGTCTCCTCTTTACGGTAGCAGAAGAATAGGTTTCTGACGATTTCGAACATACGAGACCAAATCGTTTGAGACCACATCCTTGCGTGAGCGAAGCGGGGAAGAGTGAGGGAGGACTCTCTAAGAACTAGGAGATAGCAGGCGAGAGAGAGCCGGGAACTGGGGGGAGGAGCTAGAGCCGTGATATGCCGTGGCTGTCTCTTCGAGTGAATCAATGAGAGGCAGGGGAGAGAGTTTCAATATGTGGCTTATCATTCCCCCTTCTACGGTGTTGTTATCTACTCGAAGGAAGGCGAGACAAAAGAAGATTCGATGAGAGAACCAAAACAGGATTTGCTGATGATTTCGCGCAAGAGCGTAAACAAGTCTGCAGCGGATTATAGATAGCAAAACAAGATATCTATTTCGATATCTGAGACTCATCGGTTCGGGAAATCCCCCTTCCCCCTCCAGTCTAACGTCAGGCCGTCTTGTTCCAGAACGATACTGTATGGGTACTGTAGCGCGAATGGTATGTTCCCGGTTTTCGCATCGAGTGATGAATGAATGCGAGCGTGGCGCACTAACTGTTCACCAAATGAACAATCCGGTTCACGACTCTTTGATGATGCCTGCATTCCGTTCTTAGTAATTCTAGAGTGCAACACTAGAGAGAAAGAAGATGAACACTCAAAATCTGGATTGGCGATCACCTGCTGGAAGCGGGCGCAGGAGCATGATGTGACAAGGACCTCGGATGGAAGCATAAGCGAAGCCTCGATTTGAGTAGGAACGGAGCCTACGCGGAAACTGAAAGAAAACTATTGAACGGGGCGATTGATCGGCAAGAATCACTCACTGCAGAGGGGGGGGGGGGGGCGAGTGGAACGGGATTCCCCTTGGACGAAGACAGGCGTGAGACGGGAAGAGGGATAAGTGAGACGGCTAGAGGGAATACTGTAGAGAATCAGGGGGAGGGGAGAACGTAAACTTGAAGAGAGACGGAATGACGGGGTGGGGACGAACAGTGGGGGATACTGTAGGGGAGCAGCTATCTCTAGTTCAGCAGATACGAGACTTTCTCTCTGTTGGCTCCCGAGAGCGGGGGCTGCTGCTGCAGCTGTGGTTGCTGCACGACAGCCTGCGTTCTTCCAGAAAACGCCCCGGGTTCTAGGGGCTCCACAGCAGTCTTTCCACATCCACAGCAGAAGAACTTGAGAAACGAGAGGAGAAATGAGGACATCCTCCTATGGGTGAGGGTCTGAGGGAGAAGGACGAAGAGTGTGGAGAAAGAGGAAGACGAGGTAGTGTTAGAAATCAATGATGAGATGGGATGAGGTTCAGGCTCGTTCTAGCCACGTTTTCTCGTCGGGGAAGAGAGACTAGTCAAGTTTCTCCGAAGAGATAAATCAGCGCCAAGTCCTGCAAGAGATCAAGGAAACCAAAACATAGACATATTTTCCGTCATTTTCCTTTATTTACTCAATCATTTGCATTCAGAGGGTGGTGCATGAAAAGGGACCTCGGAGGTAGCATCTACGGTACAAATCAAGCGGACTGCTCAATGGTGGAGTTCGAGGTTCGAAAATGTGGAAATGTGGAGATGGGGTAATTCCTGTGAAAGCAACAGGTAATAGAGTCTACAGAAGAAAAATCTACTTTTGAACTTTTGGGCAACATTCGGAACTTAGATACATTTTAGACAAAACCAATACCTACGAATTGCGTGAACAAAAGGCAAACAAGTGGGACTCGAGCATTCGATGCGAACTCGGGTTTGTGCTGGATACTCACAGGGAATAGATGCTAAACACGTTAGTTCGCACAACGTTGCACTGGATCTACAAGTAGGTTCAACACGAATCGTTCTAGGCTACAGAAAACTGTGAAGGGGATGACTACTGAAGATTGGAGAATGTATAGATTTGCAAGAGGAACAGAGGCAAAGAAAACTACGTTAGAGAGAGAAATGTAGAGAAACGGGGGAGGAAGATGTGGGAAGATTCTGTCTTTATAAATACAAAGGAGAATCGGATGGGATTTTTGAGCTGATTGTGACTAGACTGGAGTGAAAGAGTAGTCAAGCACAAGGCTCAAGGAAAAATTCCCGGATTTCAAACTAAAATAGCCGGTCGGATGGAGAAGAGAGGGAGTGTGGTGAGAAGACACTGGAAGAGAACTGATGTTGATAAGATTGGAACATTTTACTTTGCCTTGATTGAATGAAACATGGTACTTACTGCAGGGACAGGAAGCTGCATCGACGATAAAAGAAACAGACGAGGGGGTTTAAAGTAGATGACTAGGAGGATACTGTAGCGAGGGACGGGAGGGACGAACACTGTAGCCAAGAGGAACTAAGCTAGCGTGGAGTTAGTAGGAGAAGACGCAGAAGCTCTGATCTGCGAAAGACTCTTAGCGCCGGGCTGCACCACCACCGCCACGAAGTCGTCATCCTGGGCTCTCGGAGAGACGGGTGATGAGGGAGCTCCGGGCTGCTGCAGCTGCAGCTGCAGCTCTTCGTCTTTGTCCACAACCATCTGCATCGGGCGCTGATCCGAGCTGGCAAGCCTACCCGAGGCACCGAACAGAGTGGGCTGCGCAGGCTGGAGTGGCTGCACAACAGTCCTCATCGGGTTAAGCAAGCATAGGAAGTCGTAGATCCAAGAGAAGTAGTATGCCATGGCAGGGGGATATCGGATAAGGTCCAACGTTCGAGGCTGTGGCTCCCTCTTCGTCACCTTTCCTTGAGGGACGGGAAGGAGAACGAAGGAAGAAGGAGAATACTCGAGAAATCGATGTGACGAGAGGTGATGAATTTGATGGACTGAGGGATAGAGTGGGTGTTTCTTCAGAGGTAGAGAAAAGTAGGCAAAAAGGGTCTGCCTCCATGCGTTATTGAAACGGCGATGATGTTCCGAAGCAAAAACAAGACAGGTAGGTCGTCTCTCCAACCCGCGCCTGCTCTCTGGCCTGTTAGACAGACAGAGCGAGAGATTATGGGGATTTGAGAGAGACAGGCCTCCTTCGGGAGGGGATTATGGATTTCGATGGACCTGCGTCACATACACTTGCCCGTCATTGATGTGCACTTTGGATGCACTTTGGATGGATCAGAAATTATCGAATTGGGAGGGAAGTTTTGTTCACTGTAGAGTCAGGTACACCGCTTTAGTCAAAAGCCCCCAACCCCTTCATGAATCATCTCCTCCACGTCTCCGGAAAATACTGGCATGAGATACAACGAAGAGAACTTGTTTACAGTAACCTCACCGTAATCTGTCCGGTCCTTACAGTAACCCGTTTCCTCATTATCGCCTCTACCTCCACAGGCGAGCCAATATAGCTAGCTAATCTTGGGTCTCTTTGCACCACCGAAAGGGATAAGTGGGCTGCCACTGGGCGAGAAATGATAATGAATTATCATAAGAAGCAGAGTGGGAACAGCAACACACCCTGATAATGAGCAACCGAAATATTCCACAGGAGCTCTCGCACCAAGTAAAGATCATTGGATCCTATAGGTAATGAGACGTTTAGGATCCCTTGGCAAAAAATGTGTGGGTCTGTTAGGGACACGTTTCAGAACATTTGTAGAGTTTTTGTTGGGGTTCCTAAACGTCCCATCACCATCCTATCATCCAGAAGCGAACGACGATTAGCCATCATCTGACATCTCTTTGAGCAATCGCAAGAGATAATGGATGTGCCAGCGGGCCCTTGCAAGACGTATGGAGAGATCGACCCAGCAGGGTCTCATCCACCGGGCAGGTAACCCTCCCTTGGTCTGTACTCTCTCCTGATTATGCACTATCTCTCCCTCACCCCAAGAATAAAGCGCCCACCAGGCATCAGTCTGCTCTCTTCTCTCTCGATAACCAAAGATAGAGTAGATTAGATACCTCATTCTTCCTCAACTCTCGGTCCTCAGTCACCACCACCTAACCGGTTACATTTCGTATACTGAACCCTCGTTTGTCCACCTTTCCGTTTCCTTCGCCGGGGCATGTCCCCTGGGCGAGCCCCATAACTGATTTTCTTTATGAGGGATGTCTTGAACTCTCTCCATTACCTGTGATCTCTCACTTTCTCTAACCGGTTAAATAGCGTGAGAAAATGAGAGATTTCCTTTCAGGATGCTCACCCTCCGGCGGTCGGCGCGAATCGCGGGAAAGAACGTGCAAGAACTGCCCGAGGGTTCGGTTGAGGCGGTAGTCAGAGAGGAGATAGAGAGGAAGAATGAAGAGAAGAAAGGTGGCAGGAAGGAGAAAAGGGAGAAGAAAGTGTGTAATTTTCTGTACCTATTATCCATCTAACTTCTCACTTCGATTGTTAAAACATGGTCAAAGAGGGAACAATTTCAGAGAGTGAGCATCGAGCCGGAGCTTGAGGTGATAGTCGAAGAAGAGGTCCAAGTTGTGGTGGCAGTGAAGAATGAGAAGGAAGATGAGGACAAGTGCTCGGTCTGCATGGATTCCCTTAGTAGCAAGGTTGGTTTGAAAACGGGCGATTCTTCATATTGCGTTTTTCGATCTAGGTTGAATGCGTTTCAGCATAAGCTCAAGAGCAGTCCTACACGTTATTTGCAATCACGTTCGGCTGGGTCTTCAAAAATGGAATACCACTAATTCAGAGAGTGATCACGTTCAATCCGTGTTCCCACATCGCCCATCGCACGTGTGGTATCAAGTGGTTGGAGACAAGAGAGGTGACCTATCTATTTGTGTTTCCTCTGTTCGCTCCATCTTCCATTCAACAATTTCCTTCGAAAATGGTCGACAAAACTAATCGTATGACTCTGCATAGATGTGGCTGAAATCTAGATAGTACACGCATTGAATTTCTCGGCTGTATCCTCCAGTCGACTACAACTAGATCTCCCAAGTGAGATCAGCTTTATCACTACCCAATTACTTTCAGTCCGATACCGACCTCTCCTGCCCCGTCTGCCGCACCACCACCACCGTGCTCGTCGACCGGACTCGTCCTTCTCACCCCACCCATCTCTGGCTGCCGACCAAGGGCAATGTCCTGGTGGACATCCGACCGCTAGGGCCGCTAGGACAGGTACGGTAGTTGCTGTGTCATCACGAACTGACTCTTTTACTTTATCTTTGTCTGAGAGGCGAGAGAGCATGTGCAACGAATAGAGTCATCCCGAGACTGACACGGCTCTCACACTCTCTCACATTCCGAATACGTATGATGCTAGAGAGAATCCATTGTGAATATTTCTGATGGAATAGACGAGCTATGAAACTGAGGGATCAAACTGAATTCTCAATCTTTTTTAAAAAATTTCTATCATTTCAGCCCACAAAGTTCGGAATCCTCAATGACATGGGCAAGGTCCGAGAAGAGTTCTTCCACAATTCGCTACGCAACCGTCTCAGCAGTCTCAGTAGTATCACGACGTTAGTTTCTGTTCAGGTTTCCTATGCGTCTCAACTTATCCCCTGGTTACTTTCGAAAGTCCAGAAGAAGTAGTCCTGAATATCATCTAAAGGTTGAATATTTCAGCCAAGTCATAACCGACCTCAAACTGGCACTTGTCGAATCGAAATCGGACAAGAAAGGCAAGGAATACGTGGTGGATATTCGGGAAGAACTGGCGAAGATGAAGAAAAGGGCTCGGATACTGGCGGACATGACGAGAATACACAAGCGGGGAGGGGTAAGGCGATATCCGTTAATGAGTGGGCGAATTATGAGTGAAATGATATCTAGAGTGGAGAAGTGTATACATGGGCAGTATAGCTCCCTGAAATGATGAAAGTGAGATAGTAGCAGTACTACATCTCATTCAATCCCTCATCTCTCCGTGTACCTCTCCCGATGATTATACCCCTGCTTCATCCTATCAATAGGATGGAAGGCGGATGTACTCTATGTATTTCATGTTTATAAGTCTGTCAGATAATCCAACGAATAGCACGTCACTTCCTTGAGAGGGAAGTAGTCAAAGAGCGAGATAAATTAATTAAATTAATTATTAATTAATTAACTATAATTTAAGATGCGCCGAGACGAGATGGACGACGAGGAAGTGGAGTGGAATTATGTAGAAGAGTTGGCGGCACTCCGAGATTTGTAGTTGCTATTTGCATATTATTGATGTAAATAAATAGATTACCCTTCATCTGGAGATTTGTGCTGGGTCTCTGGAAGAGAATACTGTAGGGTTACGGTCAGACAGGTCGTCTCGCTCTCTCTTATCCCACATTCGCACCTGCTGAGGAGATTTAGTGTCCTGGTCATCCAGAGGCAGCAGCTTCCCTCTGGCTCTGTTACCAGAAGGGACTTGAAGCTTTATTATCTTTAGGAAGACAGTCAATAACTTAGTCCCATTTCACCGATAAGAGGCGCTCTCCTTCCTCTGGCGATAGCTTTCGTCATATATTAATCAGAAGTGTCTTCATTTATTGCTACCTAATCTAATCGTAACGGCCTAGCCTCTCCGTCTGTTAGGGCTTACCTCTTATGTTACTTTTAATATGCTTTCTCTATCTCTCGCCTGCCACAGTAATCCCTCTCCCTCTCTCTACTCAAACCACTTCACGCAATAAACTTACTCTTCGTTGTCATGGAACCGCGGCGTTTCTTTGCGAGTTGGGAGAGAGAGAGAAAAACAGCAGAGAAAGAAAGAGATACCGTAGTATAAGGCCTGTGACTGCTTGTCAAGAACTTTCGAGAAATGTTTGCATTATTTTAAACACTACATTTGGCCCGTCGATAATTGAGATGAACGAGTGATTCAACACACGAGTTGCGTGTCACGCCTTACATTTCCAATGAACAATCTGAAACCTCTTCAATTCTCCATCTTCTCAACTCCCTACAACTCACTCACCATCTCAATCGTCTTCTTTACTCGACCCGTGCATAAAACTGTGAACAATAAATAAAAGTGAATCAATTAGGCAATCAATCGAGAATCAGCATAACTTAAAACGTAGAATTCAACAATGAGCGAGAACAATCATAAACTGACTACCGTATCCCTCTGGTTACGGTACTCATTGCGCCCATCGGCTCTTCTTCGAGGGGGCGGAGTCATCGGGTTGGTTGCTGCTGCCGCCACTGCCGGAGATGTGACCAGCTGCTGCTGCAAAGGGGCAAGTTGAAGCAAAATTCTTCCCATCACGCGAGATCGTTTGGCAGTTCAGCTCACATCGTTTTGATTTATCAAGATTGGCAAGGAAAGAAGCGCACAAGTTCGACAAACTCAAAACAACGCCCCCCGCTTCAAATATTTTTTTTTGTTAATTCTCGGACTGTGCAGATCCCGAATCGACCGAACGAGTGAACCAGACCTATCTAGCACCAATGAAACCTAAACATTCTTTGCTATTCTCGATTTTTCGTTGATTTCAACTGCTTTCCTTTGACGCAACTAGACACAATCAATCAATTCGGATTCCTCTCCTTCTCTACTCCACCCCTAACCGCGACGCGTATGCCCGATCGCGTCGCGTTCTTCCCACTCACCAGCCTGCGCTGTGAACTTGGCGTTCAGCTCGTCCAGCTTCCGCTTCCATTCCGGACGCGGATCAGACGCGGGCGCCGGCGCAAGCGTCTCGCTCGACTTCGTGAACGACGACTGGAAGGCCGCCTGGAATCGGGGGAGGGATACTGTAGGGTTACGGTAGTTATTTGAAAGGCCATCTCGATAGTTTAAGACGCTCTTTCAATATTGTATTCCATTGTTTCAAAGGAACTTCGTATGAACTCGCCAACGTAAGCAAGCATTCGACTCTTGTAATAACTGAGAAACTAACAAAGCGCATGCGATCGTTTCTCGTTAGAAACAATCGATGAGAGATTTGTTTCCGGTACGCTATCGATTTCTTATCCACCGTATCCCCTCCTACCGTACCTTGAACGAGTTCTTCATCATGCCCAGCTTGCTCGAGGCCGCAGGCCCGGTCATCGGACCGCTTCCGCCTGCAAAATCGATCGATATCATACCGTACTTCGGTAATAAAACCAGTCCGCGATACCATACCGTTGTCTACCGTATCCCCAATTAATCAATACCGTACCTCCCATTCCCAGGCCCGATATTCCTCCCGGCTTGCTGAGGTTCGCCGTGAGCGGGTCGTGCGTCTTGCCTGAATCGGGGGGAGATCGATAACCTACCGTAACCTGTCGTAGTCCGTCCTTATTTGCACACAGTGCGAAATATTTAAAAAAATACACAGTTTCAAAAAATAGAGTATTTATTTAATTTCCACTGTCCGCAAACGCCGTATTGAAATCACAAGCATATCAGGCTTATCAACCGCTGGTGAAACCAGGATGAACACATACAACTTTCCAAAAGCTTCCGGAAGCGCAACCTTCTCAAACCCCCCCCCCACCCCTCCTCCCCCCCGTACCTTTGCCTCCGACTGCGGGTCGCTGCTTGGGCTGGTAGCCCAATCCGAAGCGGGCGCCGGGTCCGCCGGCCGCTTGGGGCGCGCCGCCGCCCTCGTTGCGCGACGACTTGAACCAGGGCGCGCGCAGTGCGAGATCGAGGAGGGGCTTGGGCACCTGAAGGGGCGTTTACGATTTCCAAAACGAATAATCTGCTCTGATTGAACTGCGAAGGAATTAGCTAGCATTATTTGCATACTGGAGCTTTATATCACCAGTTAACGATTGCTAGAATTGTAAATTATTGTAAAACTGGAAAAGTATATTTTTCGATCTCAAAGCGTCCATCAGATTAGCTAATCTAGGCACAGTGAGGTATTCGAGTTTCACTGAAGCGTGAATAGCATAGGCGTAGTATAGGCTGTAGCAAATTTCAATGAAACTTCACCCGCTATACGACATTCAACTACTAACACATTTTCATCGTCAGTTATCATATATTCATAGTCTACATTCACCATCAAACGTAGTCTGCCGTATTCCCCAAGTACCGTATCCTACCGTACCTCCTGATTGACGCTCTCCAGATTGCGGACGTAGTGTCCGGCCTGCTCCCGGTCCGCGTCTGTCAGCAGCGTGTACGCTGTGCCCTTCTGGCCTGGAATTAGAAATAAATATTATCAGTTCACGATTCCGGACCGGAAAATAGTATATATTTCATACCACAGGAAACCCAAGCATTATTGCTCATAACCCTACTTGGGGCATAAATCGATAAAACTGAAAAGCGCTTGCATGAGCATTTTCCTTTGTAAGGAATTCTTTACGTGTATGTCTTAATTTCGCAAAAAATGAACCCAGCTGTTCTAGAAAGCCATAACATCAGCACACGCAACACGCACTCACTGACTAAATCATTCAACCATTATTATAACTCAAACCCGCGGCTCGATCAACAAATGCATGCCCATCGCTTGAAATGACCTCGTCGCAACCCAGACTCACCTGCTCATTGACTGTCAAACTACCGCAATAATAAAGCAATCAATTAATTAATCAATCCACCGGCTCTGCCCATCCTTCCCATTCTGTTCCGATTCTATCAAGTGCAAACCGTTATACGCTCTCCCTCCCAAACTAATTAGTGATATATTAATGGTCTAATTAGTAAATTTAATTAATTAATCAACCCACCAGCTCTGCCCGTCCTTCCAATTCTGTGCACGTGCGTGTCGATATCTCTCGCGATATCGTAGTTGATCACGGTGCGAATCTCCGGAATGTCCAGACCACGGGCTGCAATTAGCTTAATTAGTTAATTCATATTTTAAAACTATTTAAAACTGATTAGTAAATTTTTAAATAGACCAGACCACGGGCTGCAATTAGGAACAACTAATTAATACTAATTCGCAAAAACTCGTCACTGAAATAAGTGCATGATCTCGAAGAGCTACAACTGTTGGTGACCGAATGCCTCGGGATGTGCATGCTTCGCAGTCTTCTCTTATTCTAGCGTTATCGAATCTATCCAATGCGACTGAAGAATTGAAAAAAAAACGTAGCACAAGCGTCTGAATACAACGCTCAATCTCACTTCAATTCTGAATCCACCGCATCACAACCCACAACAACAACCCCAACCCCTCCTTCTACCCTCATTAGTCCCTATCCTACTCTCCACATAAAAAAACAACCTAAGGCAACATCGCCAACACACAGCAACACCACCATCCCCGCGGTCTCTAACCCGGCGCTTCTAGCACCCGCCCTTCCACTCACCGGCCACATCCGTCGCCACCAGCAGATCAATCGTCTTGCCCCTGAACTTGCTCAGATGCTCGTTCCTCTCGTGCTGCTGCATGTCTCCGTGCAGCAGGACCAGCCTTTAATTAGCATTTATTATTGATTGATTAATTAATTAATCAAGAGACAGTGGCAATATCATGTAGGTATTTTAATTTAGTTTGCACGAAAAGTACGAGGTCGTATTATCTAAGCCGCGACTCACGACTATTCTACCCTTCCCGAAGCATCGAACAACCATGTTTTGAAAACTCGTTTTGGACCAAACAACACCGATCCATCGATCAACACTAACTAATGTATTTTCAGTCAAAGCAACAACAATCAAAGCAATAATATCAACAGCAAAACAACAACAACCCCTCACTTGAAGTCCCGCTTCTTTAGCTTGTCCGCCAGGATCTCCGCGTTCGCCTTCTTTGTTACGAAGATGAGCACTTTGCCGGCTGCAATTAGAGTTAATTAATTAATTAATTAATTAGTGGATTAAGATTTATTATAATCAGACAACTATCTTCTCGGTTATGGTTATTGATATATACATGCAGAACAGAGCGAATACTATTGCGCTCCGAATAATACAATGAATATGAGACCGTTGAAACGACATTCTGATTTGTGAAGTTCAGCCCGGTTTGCAGCGGTTTTCTAATTTGCAAGTGCCCTTCACAGGTTCTGAAACAACTGATAAAATTTAGATTGTTCGCTGCTGTTTCAATTCACTCATAACCCTCCTATAGCTCTCAACGCAACAATGTGTTTCTCGTATTCTAGTTTTAATCCACTCACTCGCCACGTACTGCACCAGGCGCGCCGTCAGCCAGTTCCACTTTGCGTCTTGCGACGGAAGCACCTTAATTGATTAATTAATTATGCAAATTCACTAATTAATCGTCTATTTCGTCACATTTTCAGCCAATTAAGTATTTTTAATTAATTAATAATAAAAATACAAACCTCCATGTGCTGATCGATGTCGTCGTTCGCCTCGCCCACCTGCAAAAGAACATGATAGATCAACGATTAATTGCGATACTAAAAAAGCCAGTCATCGATTACTAAAACAAAGCATACTACCGTACCTCGCCCTGCACGATGCGCACCGGGTCGTTGAGCGCCTCGCGCGCCAGCCGTTCGACCTGGCAATGAGATTGCAATTATTGGTTTTAGAAGCCAAGATGCTAAGAACATTGGCGCGCAGTGAATCGCATCTCACCTATAGTGCTGGTGAAACGCAAAAGAAATTAGGAATGAATGCTGTCAAATATGAGATTTCAGACAACAGCCAGATTCCGATATTTCTGAGCTTTTTGGCACGGCCATTCTCAGTAGAGTGTTTTACTTCTACCGTTCTTACTCCCCGCTTCACTCCACACTCACAGAGCGGGCCAAAAAGTACAGAAGTACGCAGATTCCGCCCATCCCACCCCTCACCTTGGACTTGAACGTCGCTGAGAACATCAAGCACTGCCGATCGGGTCGGATGTGATCGGAGATCGACTTCACTTGCGCCTCTGCAATGGCATTCTATTGAAAAAAGCAACCCTTCTGTTCGCCACTCACTCTCCCGTTGCACTGCTAGTATGTGACAACTAGTGAATCCAGTCTACATTGTATGTGTGTTGAATGCCTTTTCAAAAAAAAAATCAGTAATCTCCACTAGCCCGAATCTCATGTCTAACATCCTACCCGTCTCATCGGACACTACAATCACACAAATTCACCCACATATTTACCCATGCATTCCCTCGCTTCATCTCTAGTACGTGAGCTCTGATGAAACGTTTCAACAATGAACGCGAGTCGTAGACTCTCTAACAAATCAATCAATCAACTCTGCCAGACATAATCATTGCCCGCTCCTGTCCTACTACGTTACCTCCTAAAAAAGAAACTAACAATTTTCCCCAGGCCCATTTCAGACAAAACAATCAATAACTACAGTATCCTCACCGAATCCCATGTCGAACATCCTGTCCGCCTCGTCGAACACGAGGTAGGTCACGCGCGTGAAGTTCGTCGCGCCGATCTTGACCAGATCGATGATGCGACCCTGTAATCGATTATCGATTATCGTTCTCACCAGTTATCCACAATATGTCTGTGGTGAGGTTGCTGGAATGAGCTTACTATATTTTTGGTAATCACTGCAGCCAACGATTACAAGCTGTTCGCCTATCTGGCTATGATGCCTTGGTGCAACACCAAACTCCTAACAGCAAATGAGAATCAAGAGCACGAATTTCGAAAATATAGAAGTAAACTACTGCGTATACTAGACTTCAAGTAGTAAAATTAGGAGTAGATTTTTTCAATGCGCAGTGGACTAACAAGTGAACTTATTACTTACCCCTAATATTTCCTGTTTTTTTGCCCAAACCCCACCGCTTCAACCACATGTTAGAAGTAGAAACGAGCAATGATAGAGAGAGGATACTCTATAGGAATAGGTTGGGGCCAAAAAAACAGGGTGTCCTAATCAACTCACCGGCGTGCACACGACCATCTCCGCGCCCTCGCCCTGCAGCTCGTTGCTCTGCTCCCACTTGCTGCCTTAATTGAGGGCAATTAGTGAATTAATTGATTAATTTGCAGTCAGGAACAGCAGAGAGCTGTACTCTGCCCCCACTTATTGCATTAATTAGGGCAATCAGTTAGTGCAATGGATCATAACAAACGCTCGTGTTACAAGGGAACCGCCCCAAACGTAGGTATCGTTCCCACTGAAATTCGACTATGCAGGTCGATAGAAATTGCTAGTTTATCAATATTTTACCCTGTGTCCGAACAAGATCAGCGCACACAGATCCACCTATACATACCCGCAAGGCAAAACATCAATTTTACGAGCGAACAACGTTCGTCAGATCTCTATTCCTTCAACAGCTATAGACGTAATTGGTTGCCCAGATGAAGACCAGCGATCAAAGATCAAAGATCATCTCTCACCTCCTCCGTACGCGCAGATGACGTTGATGTTGTAGGCGCGGCAGAAGCGCTTCGCTTCTTGGTACACCTGCCAATTAAGCGTTGAAGATCGATCGTTTCTTCTCACAGGTCTTTTCTCTACTTCAATTGGTCTGACTACAAAAATTGGTCAGACTGTGCAAAAATTTAACGATCTCTCACTTTACCATGCTCTCTCGCTTTGTCTGACCGGCGAGACAGCATTGCATAGCCCTACTACAAACTACTCGAGGTCAGAAGTCAGAGATCAAACTACAAACTACAAACCACAGACCACAACCCCTTCCTCACCTGCAGCGCCAACTCGCGCGTCGGCACGACGACGAGCGCGATCGGGCCGTCGCCTTCCTGCAATTAGCGGGGCTAATTAACTAATTAAATTAATAATTAATTAATTAATTTTAAGTCACAAAGAATGACGAAAGCGGCTCCAGTCCGCTTGTCAGGAATAAGGTGCAGCTATGAAACAGGAACGCCACCAAAGCGATTGCGTTGAAATGATTATTTTTAATGGAATCTATTTCGATGCAATATCGTTTCCACCCTGGTTGTCAGGAGTAAAAGTCATCATTGAAACATTCGAATAAACGCTTACAAAACGGAAATGCGCATCAATAAGAGATTATTTTTGGACTGGTAGGGGACATTGTATCGTCTCCTCTTAACTTCAGAGGACTTGTAGTCCCGTTGCAACACTAGTCAACAAGATGAAGTAAATCCGCAAAGTTTAGATCTGGTAAAATCGAAAACATCTCTCCACAAGAAATCTTGTCTAGCACACCGCTCTAACCGTATTCACACAACTAGCCCTCCCCACCCTCCAAACCATAGTACCTGAAAGTACTATCGCCGGCCACTACAAGCCGCCTACCGTACCCTCTTCCCACCGTAACTCGGCTTACAGTAACCACCGTACCTGCAGATCCTTCTGGTCCATGATGTGGACTATCGCAGGCCACAGATAGGCCGCAGTCTTTCCCGAGCCCGTCTTGGCGATGCCCAACACGTCGCGACCCGAGAGAGCGGCCGGGATGGACTGGAATGATACTAAAATTATCATTATACTTTTTGCAAACCACGAAAGAACGTCCCACTAGCACGCACATGGGTAAGCGCACTTTCTATAGTTGCTAAAACGCGCAACCGTTAGGACAGACTACGTTACAGCAAATATGGATGGTCGACTTGTTAGTTTTGCATTTTTCAATTCATTAGCGCAAGATCATCACTTACGGCTCAAGCGATAGAAGATCTAGCTTTGCTGAAACACAACTTCGCCCGAGCAAATCGGGTCACTTCTAGCAAACTGTCATACGACCAATACCATGGATCGATTATTTAACAAATTCCTGTGCGGGGTTCTCGCATTGGTTTTCATCTTCAGTTCCTAATTAGCATAATTGGAACTAATTAGCATAATTAATTAACCAATCACCTGTGCCTGAATCGGGGTCGGGTGCTCGTACTCGCTCTTCCTGATCTCCTTCATGAGTCCCTCCTCGAAGCCGAGATGCGCGAACGAGGCGACTGGCTTGGGCACCAGGTGACCGCCCGTCTGAAAGATGATTTATTTGTTTCTTTCGTCCGTAAAAGCGAAAAATAATCAACTGTCTTTGCGTTACTAGCTTCATAGCCACAAAATGAAATCAGGAACCGACAAGTGTTTCTAACAACTCTAACAAATTTTTTTTCCAGCAACATCTGAGGCGAATCACCAACATTGCGCCATTGAGTATTTTTGAGCAAGCGCTGCAGCCAGAAACGTCCACTTGTCAACTTTGGAAGGAGTTCAGCATGTTTTCATCGTTTTAAAGAGTTTTTCCTCCATTAAAAGATATTCAACGACGTAAATTCACCTTGATGCTCAGCTTCATTCGCAGCCGCTGCGTGTCCATCCAGCTCAGATTTCTGCGAATCAATCAATCATATTTTAATACACAAAAACCACAACAACAACAACACTAACAATAACAACAACAAACAGCAAAATAGCCGATGCTAAGTCAACTTTTTGATTTTTTTTTTTTCAAAATTGAATGTTTGGTATATATTCAAACGCCTGCCGTAGACATCATCCCGCATAGTGGTGCACAGGCTAAACTTAGACGCTGCAACGCAACATCGCCATATACTAATATGTGCAATAGTGACTAAAAATTAGTGAAATAGTAAAATTAAAATACAAACTTGATATCCTCGTGTTCGACGTAGAAGTTCTTGTGGAAGGGCGCGTAGGTGACCGTCGAGTGGTCGAGGGCGGGGAGGGGATCGATAATCTAGAAAGTATAGTGAGATACAGTAAAGTAAAAATAAAAACTGATATGGACAGGAGAACGCAGCAAATTTCTGAAAGCATTGAGCTGTGCAACAGAAGACTAAACAAGGTGATGTCAAGTTTCGCGATCGCTTCGTAGAGTACTAGGGACCATAGACAGTGATTGGTGCAGCACCTTGTGAGGTCCAAAAAACACAGTAATTTCAGATGCTAATTGCCGCATTCTGCGTTGGACAGTACCCCTAGCCTACCGTGCCTTCTTCTGCCTTCTTCCGTATAATGTTCAATTTATCCTACCCATTCTCGCCATATTGCATCACCTTACGGATCAATAGCCAATAGCGACAAATGTTTACCGTAATCCTCGAATCGATAAGGTACCATACCTTCTTCCACGTCCACATAATATTGCCGTCCTCATCGTACTCGTACACGTCCTCGTCCTCCGTTGCCGCTGCCTTCTTCTCCTCGAGGAACCTTAATTAATTAATTAATTAATTACATAATACGTTTGTTAATTGCTTATTTATGAACTAGCGATGGTTATTATTTAGTTTTGTGGCCACTTCCAGTCCAGAAGAGAATCACCCCCTTCCAATAACCGTGTAGAAGACGCGTCTTTGCGACCCGCGATCGCCAAGATTCAATTTGAAACCCTCAATTGAAATTCGCACGTAAAGATAACCGATTTTACGATGCATATAAAATCATTAAAATAATGACTTGAAAAAAACATAGATTTATTAATTAATTAATACAACAATTAAATACTCACTTGAAGTAGCTCTCCTGCATGTCCTCCTCGTCGATGTCCGTGCGGCCGAGCTTGTTCTTGTCGTCCTGCGAATACATTATAATATTTGGAATATTAATTAAAGAGATCGCTGCAATCCGAATCAGCGGAGGGTTCAGCACTCACTCTTCCATTACGAATGAAGTCCAAATAAATTGTTCTGATTTTGAGAAAGTATTTTCGGCTTTCGGCGTGAAATCAAACAAGGTCTTTTTTCCAAGGTTGTACTTACGACGAAGCAAAAACGAACTGGTTCAAATCGAATTTTCAATTTGTTTACTAGAAAACCTGTTGGAATCAATCGTAGCACAATTTTCCTGATTTGAACTACTAATGAAACACCAACGAACTAGCTACGTTCTCATGAATTCAATCAAGATAGACAAATCCCCACCTCTTTCGGCACCTCTTCCTCCTTCGCCGCCCTCCTCTGGATGTCCTTCGCGACCGCTTCCGCCTTCTCTCTCGAGGCCTGATGCGATTACGGTAAATCGGTAATTGACCGCGGTAGGTCAACTGCTCAAATTCACTCCTACGCCTCGCGTCCCATTTCTTGAGCCTACATCAAGAATCGCGATTCCAGTTTCAATGTCACATAAACTTCCACTGCGTTAAGAAAGCAGCAAACTTTAAAATACAGAAGTAATACAAAAGCACAAAGTACTAAAGCAGTGAGTACTGAGTAGCACAAAGTACTTAAACCAAGCGCTCTAAAATCGAAAAAAGATTCACACCTGCTGATTGATGCCTGCCATGAACGCGTCCAGTTCGTCCTCCTCCTCCTCCTCCTCCACAGCCTTCTTCGGTTCCTCCTTCTTCTCCTTCTCCCGGTGGTCCTTGTGGTGCGACGAGGAGCGACTAAAATACAGTTATTCGATTTCCAGAAATATAGATGCATTGAATTTCACAATTAACTAAAGTCCCTTCGCATATTACAGCATCCGTTCGTGCCGTTCCAGTCCATATAAAAAACAATTCACCAATCCAGAGTCTTTCCAGTTACAACGTACGACTAAATTGACGAGCATTTGCGATTAGTGCTTGATTTTCGGCGGTTGGGGAACAATAAAAATAATTATCAACACAGTACCTCGAGTGCCTGTCGTCCCTGTCCCTGCCTCTATCGTCTCTGCTGTCACGGTCTCGTCGATGGTCTCGAGAGGATCTGCAAGGATACGGTAATCGATCTGATCACGGCCAAAATCAATCAATCGATAATCTACCGTACCTCTTCTCGTCCTCATCACTGTCGTCCCTCTCCAGATACTCATCCTCATACAGTCTGCTCCTCCTCTCTCGCTCCATCTTCTTCTCGCCAGACACGAGGTTGTTGTACTGGAAATGAATGGAATAACAAAACATTTGAAAATTTGTTTTCGATATCTTCGGCGGACATTGAAAGGCAATGCATTTGAAAATTTGATTCCATCTAGCTGCTGCGAGCAAGCTCATCAATCTTGAGCTAAACCATAATAAGTTATTCTCCTAGTGAAACTCAAACAGTTCTCTTAATAAACTCGTAACCAACCTCCTCCTCCTTTCTCCTGTCCTCCTCTCGCTTCGCCTGCTGAGGATCATAGGCGCCCATGATGGGTCGCGCGCCGGCTGCGACCGCCGCAGCATTAGGCACCGTCAGGGCGACCGGAGGCGCCACGGAGTTCATGCCTTAATTCGTTAATTAGATAATCAATTAAACTATTTAACAAAATCTATCTAGTACGGTCTTCGTTTCATCGAACGGCGATCTCTCACTTTCGTCAACGTTTATAATCGTATTCAAATGCAAAATCACGAAAAACACAGAAGAATCAATAAGCTCCACGAATGAACTAAACGGGTAGAAGCCTTACTTGAGGTGTTGTTCGAAGTCGAGGAAGAGGCAGAGACGAAGCGCTGCATGCCGCCGCGTTGGAAACCGCCCCGCCACGACATATTGGATGCTTGAAAAGAGAAATATGTTACGCGTTAGTGGTCATAACACACAAAAACGTGGAAAACAATAAACAAACAAACGACAATTTCGAACCAGCGTAAGCTGTTTCAACCGAGAGGACCGGCAAATAAAGAGAGAGAGCCGGGGAAAGGTGAATCAAATACAGTACATTTTAGAGTTGGAGCGCATCGCACGTCAGACTTCGTTGCTTCTTTTCGATCTAAATTCGTTGAACGCACTGAAATCAATCTTAATTTATAAATGACTGTTTGAGAAATCTCAATATTCCAATTTTTTAAAAATATTTGATCTTTTCTAACATGGACTGGATAACTTTCGGTCAACAACATCAAACTTTTTTCAATCTGAGATTTTATTTCCCTTTTCGAATTGCTACAATCCTGCATTGTTCGTTCAAGAAATTGTCAAATCATCAATTAATCGCACTTCGCGTCATTCAGTAAGTCACATGAAATAAGAGAGGAAGTGGAAGGGATGGCTCTCTACCTGCTTTATTCTCAACTCGTGCTTGCATTATTTCGATTAAAAAGCTCGAAGGATAAACAGCTTTGTTGTTCTCTGATTGTTCAACCTTTTGACTTTTATGCAGAATGTTATTATCCTTTCTCTTCCATCTCATTGTCAGTACACATGACCTCACATCATGCACCACAGGATGTTTACTGATTCACGAACCCAATTTATCAGATCTCTCTAATGAGAACAGGTGCTCATTGGTCGAGTACTGATGTTGAGTTTATCCGTCACTCTCTCATCAGCCAGACATTCTCTTGTTATTTTTACCTCAGCTGATGAGATCTCTAGCGTTCATTTCTTCCCAGAATTCGACCAGAAAACAAAATATCAAAAAGAATGTAAATTTAATTGAAAATTGCATATTTGAGTTTGTTGTGATGAAGATGAAAAGGGAATTAGTAAATCTGCATTATTTTGTTACAATGAATCAATCGAATACTATTTTCATTACATCCTTCAAGTGTACGCTTTCTTCATTTCGGAATCGAGCGGATCTGATTATTTTGGGTCAGCGCAAAAGCCGCCTGTGACCTCGGAGAGTCCCCAAAACTCAGCTCTGTACTCAGCTGATGAGATCTCTCGTGTTCACTGAAATCTCGCTCTGAAAAATAACGTTGAATGAAGCTTACACCGTTTTTTAAAGTCGTTCAATGGTGTGAGATAGCCCCTTCAGAATATTTGTCTTCCACGAACAGTGATAATCAAACAGTTTTTGAATACATAAATTATTTAAAATCTTCAGCAAACTGAAATTACACCATCGAAGCTCTCATTTTTCCCCATTCCTGATTCGCTCGACGCTTATCATTTTTCGATTCTTTGGAAAAGAGTTAGGCCGGCTGTGACCTCCCCAAAATCATCCCTTCAAACTCCCTCCCTCCCGCTCCCTGGGTCCCACGACGTCTTTCCTTCCCTCTCAGTCCCCTTCCCGGTTTCCTCACGTGCCTAGAGAGAGGGAGGGAAGGGGAGGTTGGTTGTCTCATCGATTCTCCTCCTCTCCCCAACCCTCTCTCATCCAATGACAGCTGTCCTCCCCGAGGCCATCGTAGGCCCTCCAGAACATCCCGGGACCCTCAGACCCTAACCTCAACCTTGGGATCCCCAGGTTCAGGGTCTGGACCGTAGCCCCCGGTCCCCGAGCCCGGATGCCTCCAATTGTTATTCGCCCCCTGGCTTTGCTTCTCCCCTCTTGCAATCCGAGATACATTTCCATTATCTTTATTGCCGATACCCGAGTAGCTGTTGTGCATTCTCCTCCTCCTTCCCATTCGCTTCTTTCTATTCTTATCAGCGCCGTCAGTTGTGTTTTTATCATGTTTGGTCATTTTCTTCTTCTTTTCTTCTTCCGAATGCACTTTATCAGACCAGTCATCAGTCTTTTCCCGTTTATGAGCGTCTTTTATCGGTTCTTTTATGGGAGAGTCGAGATTAGCTTGAGAGATCTTGTCAGTAAAGCACTCCAAACTTATCCCAGACCACTCAACTTCGCGATTGCCTCCCTCGTAATCCCGTAGAGAGATAGGTCAACGAGCTTAGCCCGAGCCAAGAGCATCCAACCGCGCCTTCTTTTGGAATTATAAGGCGTTTGGTTCGAACCTACCCAGTTTATTCTCCCAAGTTCATTCTATCCTAATTCTACAGATTTGTGCATCTTATACACACCTTATTCTCTAGTCAAACTTCTTTCCCTCTATCGAAGTGATCCTTCTGATCTTTGCAGATAATTGACTAAGGAAAAATCTCTTGAAATGAATTATCACAATTCCCGTGTCAATTGTGTTCCTCCGCGAATTGAAAACCGGCAACCGAAGAGCCGGGATTCAGACATTCTCCGGAATCTCGCTCAATCCTCCCTTCCAGTGCAGGGGCTATGCGCGCCTGACCCGAAGGCAGCTGTGGATTACCGTCGGAACCTCCCCAATCCGTTGAAAGTGAGTGCAGAGCCGGGAACTTGAAGCCGGGAAATCCACAAATGCCGGTCCGCTTGAAATACGCTTCAATCAACCTATGTTTCGCAAGCATCCGGTCTCACTTCAATTTCGGGGTCTTTGAAGGACGAAATAACAAATATCCGAGAATTGATTTCATGATTAATTAACTAATTAACTAATTAAAGATGACGATGGAACGCTTCGATGACTGGGAATACTGCACGCGGGACATGCTCGGGCATGGAGCCTTTGCTATCGTGTATAAAGGAAGGCACATTTTGGTGAGTTATTCCTCGTTAATTTCCCATAGAGGAAAACACAAAACATGGAAGGCCAAGCGTCTGAAACTGTTCTTCTAGCTTGCTAAACAAACAGTCGAGTTTCAACAGTTCGTAGATTCTTCAACTCTACGTAGTGCTTTGATCTCACTTAGTTTGACAAGATCACTCCAGAGTTCTTTTCATCTCAAAGACCACCTCTGGCGCGTCACTCCTTTCTCTTCCCTGTCACTTTCTGACGCGCGTTCACACACCTCATAACCTCTCTTCCTATGTTGCACTAGTTGTTACACTGCCGCTCTCCTCTCAACGGCACTTCCCTCATTCCTCAGCGACAAGAAAATCCCGGCTAGCTTGTGTTTCAATCCCCGTGCAACGTGAAACGTACTGCTCAGGCTCGGATTTCACATGGAATCCGTGATTCAAAGCACTTTAGTACTGTTTACTGTTGCAAAAACAAATGAAATTGAACCGGTTTTGGAAGTTTGGTGGGCAAGGAAAAGGAGGAATCTGTTAGGCGGAAGAGGGACGAACCAAATGGCGCGTAATTCGATATGGGGGCAGGGCCTCGGAGAGTAAATTGAGATGAGAGAGAAGCGAGGAGGCAGACCGAAAGGCAGTTCAGGATGACAAGGGAGAAGCACAAGTTCAATCGGATCATAGAAAGCACTTCTATCATTCATTCCAGTACTATCGATTATCTTTTACTCAAGATGACATGTTTCTTGAGTGGAGGTGTTGTCTTGAGAACTGTCAAAAAGAAAAGGAAGAATACTTGAAAGCCTTTTCTGGCAACAAATTAGCCCACCCAGAATAGGCTCTCTCTCTCTCTTCCGCATGGTTTCTGCTGGGAAACGCAAACAATCGCTTCTTGTTTGGCGCCGAACCCGCTTCTTTTCCCTGCCCATTATTCACGTTGAGACCACAATGAGGAGAAAAAGGAGGCTCGAGGGCGCCGGAAAGTATTGATTTCCGCCCTGGGGCGTATATTGCGCACCACACCATGGCGGAATCTCGTTTCGTCTCGTGGACTAGCGGGGCATTCGGGGGCGTTGTATGAAGCGAAGAGCCCGAAAAGGGCAATAAAGTTACATATTTCAAAATGAAAGGACCCCCGAGAGCAATAGCGTTTTCTATAGAGAAGGTGAAATGGTCTGAAATTGCAAGATTCTGAATTGAAAACATTACTGAAATCAATGAAGAAGCAAGTGAAACCTCGATGGAACGAGTTTGAAAAATCGGTTAATTAAATAATCAATAATTACATTACATTACATTACATTTATCCTGGCATCAAGGCAATGGGCCTGCAGGGCGGCAACTTAGGGGAGGGGATTGGGATCTTCGTACTCACAGTGTCGTTGGGTCAAGGGATGGAATCTTCTTACAATTATCTTTTCAACTGATAGTCGCACTTGGTCGAGTCCGTTTGAGGCGTGAAGTAGATCATCCACCAGCCGAAGTCCATACGTTGCGTGGTTTAGAGCAAACTCACGGGACAGGATTCGTGAACGGGGCCTTTCTTGACGGTAGATCACTTGAGACGATGGGATCCGTCCTGGGTCCTCCTTTTGTAGCGTAACGAATCAATAATCAATAATTAAATAATAATATTTCCAGAATCCCGAACGACCCGTGGCAATCAAGTGCATTGCCAAGAAGAACATCCAAAAGTCGAAGAATCTGCTGAGGAAGGAGATCGAGATTTTGAAAGTGAGTTGCTTTAAATTCAGACATTTTCTGACTTCGATCAGTTATAAACATCTTGAACAGCTAGAACCTCTTTTTCAGCGTTTTTTTTTATTTGTTTTTTCCTCGAAAGCCCAGGCCCATTGCATAATGAGTTCCGGAACCGCTGAAATGGCAGTTATGAAATGTTACAAAAACTTCGGGTTTGATGTTTGCATTTTCAAAAACGTTCATAACTCAGGAAATCGCGCACCTCAAGCACGAGAACCTCGTGGCTCTTTTGACTCTTTTTGTTTGTTTTTAACATCCACATTGCGAGAGAAACCACCTCGTGGGATTCGGAATCATAACAGTTGTGAAATACAACGAAAAATTCGAATTAGATGTTAGCATTTCAAACATATTTCACATCAGGAACTCGCGCACCTCAAGCACGAGAACCTCGTGGCGCTCCTCCGATGCACCGAGACGAATACCCATGTCTTCCTCGTAATGGAGTACTGCAATGGAGGTGAGCACAGTTCTTTCTTCCGGCTCCAATCTCCGGTTCTTTGTCGAATGACGTGAAAACGCACTCTTTCTCCCTTCCACGCGTTGTTGGGCAGTCGAAATGAAGAAAGAGCATCAGATGATTGTGCGTTTTCAGGAGATCTGGCGGACTACCTTCAGCAGAAAGGAACACTGAAGGAAGACACGATCCACCACTTCGTCGTGCAGATTGGTGAGTTGCCGTGGTGAAGAATGGGAAACATCGTCCTGTCAAAAATCCGACTAGAATCTGCTTAGGAAACCTCCTCCGGGGAATCCTACGTTCTTGGTTCCTCTCCTCTGGCATAATTTGGTTAGGGAATGTCGCGAGGAAGAAAGAGCCTTTGCAAGAGAAGAAAAAAGAGAGAATCCGGGATAAACGCGTCAGTCCCGAGGGAAAGACAAAATAGGCGAAGAAATTGAGCGAGAAAAGATGGGCAGCACGAGGCACAATAACTCAAGAGGCTTTTGCCTGGCAAGCCTAAGTGGTATTGCTGCCGTCCAAAACAAGTGTTCAAAACAAAAGTAACGTTGTAAAATAATAATGATAACAATTCCAGCCCGAGCCATCGAGGCCATGAACAGCAAGGGCATCGTGCATCGTGATCTGAAACCGCAGAATATCCTGCTATGCAACCCGACAAAGAGGCCGAACCCGCCAGCCACGGAGCTGATTGTCAAGGTACTATTCTCTCACTGACAGTTCTCCTCTTTTTTCGAGAACACCTAACGCCATAATAAGGAAGTTTTCTATTTCATCTCAAGGAATCGAATGTGCTTCAAAAGTTTCTGAAATACAATCCTCGTAGTTCTCATTCAATGTTCTTCCGTTGTCATCAATTATCTGATAACAATAATCAATAAATCGATAATTCAGCTGGCCGACTTTGGTTTCGCTCGTTTCCTCACCGATGGAGTGATGGCAGCGACGCTCTGCGGCTCGCCCATGTACATGGCGCCCGAGGTACGGTAGTTTTCGATTGGGTTACGGTAGTTATCGATTGGATTACAGTAGTTATCGATTGGATTACGGTAGTTATCGATTGATTACGGTATATCGTCGATTCGCAGGTGATCATGTCGCTGCAATACGACGCGAAGGCGGACCTCTGGTCTATCGGAACGATCCTCTACCAGTGTCTGGTGGGCAAGGCGCCGTTCCAGGTGCGTTGATTTTCTAATAGAGAGAGCTGCGTCTTCGCATTGAAGCAAACAAACTGCGAATGGTAACGGCGAATCACGAACTGATTTTATTCCAGGCCCAGACCCCTCCCGCGCTCAAAGCGTACTACGAGAAGCACCGCGAGCTCCGACCGGACATTCCCAACTACTGCTCGCCCCCGCTGAGAGATCTGCTGATCAAAATGCTGACGAGGAATGCCAAGGACAGGATATCCTTTGGTCAGTGACGTCATCATTTGTTGGTCCCACCTTATTCCAAAGTGGCACTCGTATCATCAGTATCGATCGTCCTCCTCGAATTTATACAAGAGATTCAGAAATGTTTCACGATGAACTGAACTGTGGATGCTTATTCTGTCTTGGATAGTCTCTTCGTTTCCCCTCAAACCCAATACTTTCATCATTTGCAGAGGAGTTCTTCACCCACCCCTTCCTCCACTCCCCGCCTCCCGCCTCTCCCTCGAAGAAGATCCTGGACACCTCACCCTCGCCCATTGCCCCGAGGCGATTCGGTAAGCCAAAGAGATCAAAGATCAAAGATCAACCCTCTCCAGGTTCCGGCCTTCCCGTCCCCCGGCAGACGCGACCCGCCAACCCCGTGCCTCCTTCGGCTGCAGTCGGAGGAGGACGGATGGACGGGTCGGACGGAAGTCCAAGATATGCAGTGCCGCAGAAGGGTGAGTGATCGAATGTTGCTCAGACCTGTTTTAGATCATCTGTAGGATGCTCATTGATCTGTGATATTTTTTTATTCGTCAGAGGATCGCATCAGCATCTTATCTATATTCTTCGGTTCTCGTACCACTCTTGAAACGTACTCGAATAGTTATGAAAAATCAGTTAGTTCTCTGAACCGAATTTTTGGGCAACTGGAACCATGAAGCTTCATTTCTCCCTTTCCAGGCCCATTCGGTCAGCCATCCCCCGCTGCAGCTGCAGCCGGGCCCATGGCCGAGTCGGGTGACTTCACCTTCCTCCCGCCCCTGCCGACCCACGGAGCGACCAATCCCGTCAAGCAAGTCCAGGTATACGATGGTTATCGATTGATATTAGATTGATTTTACCAAGTTGATGGCTATCACAACATAATTTTCGATGATCTTGAGTTCTCGTACCCGTCTTGAAACATGTGCGAAGTGAAGAATGCATCGAACTCCTCACTAGCTTTTTTTAAATCGCATTTCTCTCAACAATCTTTCAAATTGTCTTCATTTGTCTGCCACCAACTCGATAACTGATTAATAGAGTTCGAAATACGGGTAATCGTTTCTTCATTTTACACACTCTCTCACCGGTCAGAGAGGCGAGAGAGTGTGTGAAATGAAAAGACGATTACCCGTATTTCGAACTCTACTGATTAACTTCATCTCCAGGTCCACACTGGCGACCACGGCGGTGCTTCGATGGCACCGGGCGCCGGTGCCTACTCATCGACTGCCGGAGGACAGGTAGGCACCTTTTCGGATTCTATCACCCCTTCTCTAACCCCTCTAGAGTGACCAGGAGGAGAAGTGCTAGTTAAATGTTTGGTTAAGAGACCCGCTCAGTAAGATTCCATGACTGGCCGGACATCGACATGTCAGATCCCCACCAAAATTGGTGTGGGGGTACCCCATGGGTCCTAAACATCATTTGAGACTGATCGAACACAGGTCCGCGCCGTTCCCGTCCCCAGTCAACGCCTTGCGTACGCCCAGATGGAGGCAAGGAGGACAAGTGTGGGCGGAGTGGGAGGACAGCAGAGTCCGAGGGGTAAGAAATCTCCTTGTTTGCAGCTTATTTTATCGAGCAGGGAGTGTACGAAGTCTAGTCAGAAATTAGCAAGGATTGTGTCTTTTCTGAGCAGTTCTTCATTGAGCCTCGTCATCTTATCGCTCTAATTTTGTACATTCATGTATTCGACAATGAGTATCAACCGTTCAACATTTGATCATTCCGTTCCGTTCATTACCCAGTTGTCTAAAAGCACTCGTGAAACGCATTCTAGATTTGAATCGAAAATCGAACAAAATACCGGATGATTTCGCAATGGATGCTCTCAAATCGCTTCAATTGCTGTACTCGTATCGTACTCATATCCGCAATGCAGAGGGTCTGCTGGGAATGGGAGAGCCGGAACCGGAGAAGCCCAGTGGAGCGCACGTCCCCAACATCGAGAACATCAACCTGCCAGCCAGTGAGTCAATCGATAAATCAATCAATACTCAATACCGTAATTGTCTTTCCAGCACGATACCTCGTCCGCGAAGCGCGCACAAGACGATCGATCGCGGAAAGACAGCGCAAACTCACAGTCGGAGAGGAACCAGCCAGGGTACGGTAGAAGAAGGTTACGGTAGTCATTATCGATTACCTTTTCAGCCCACCGAGCTGCCCAAGTCCGCGACGACGACCGATCTGCCGGCTACGGCCGTGGCGGGAAGTCCGGCCTCTGCAGCGGCTGCAGCGCACTGTGAGTATTCCGTCGCGTTTCTGATAAAACTATATGGTTTATTTCACCACCGTGTTCTCCATTATCTTTCTATGAAGCCTACATTGTTTTGTTCATTCGATGAAACACATTTGTAGTGTAGGGTTCCTGTCGATAATTTGAAAAAAAATCGATACCAGCATACGCAAAACTTTGATTTGTTCTGATCTTTCATCTCTACTCTCGCCTGTCAACAAATCGAGGCTCAAAATGAATCAGTTTCCCATGATCAGTTCCCATCATCAGATTGAGCCTGATCCTTGATCTTTCCTCCTTACCTCTCACTTCCAGCCACCCTCGCTCCCACCGTCTCCTCTCCTGCCCTCGACAACGCCCGATTCCTCATGTCGCCCTCTCCAGCCGGAACGACCATCGTGCCTGCTCATGCTTCTTTGACCATCAAGGTTCGAAATCTCGAAGTCAATGTAATTGCTTCTTCGAATTCCCTAGCTGGACGACTTGCTATCAAATTTCAAGTGCCAAATGACTTTTCAAAGATTTCTGAAACCTATTCTGGAACCAATCATCAATTCACTCATTCTGAACCTTTCAGGCGCCCGAAACCTCCATGCGACAGGGCACGAGCAGCGAAACCAGCGAGGACGAGAAGCGCGGCGAGGGGCCGATGATGACTAGCAGTGAGTGGGGTTACGGTAGCTGGGATACGGTAATCTGCGATCAGGAAATGACTTTCTTCCCTTTAGACGCCTCCTGCAACGACGATACCACCTCCTCCTCGTGTGCGCACCCGATTACAAGCGTTCCCGCGAATGGTAAGATTTCGTTTGAAATTGCAAAGTGATGACGCAATTATCAACAATCACATCTCTGCATGGAGTTGTTCGAAAAATGTGCTGCTTGCCTAATGCTGACGCAATTGCAGGCGCCGCCACCGAAAAGGCGCACCCAACCGCGATGCTGGGCAGTCCGCCCGCAGTGCTGGCGAATATAGGGTAAGTATCGATTGATTTCCTGCTACCGTAACCCTTTCGATTCAACTGTCAATCGTCAACTAACTCTATTCCTGCAGCGCCCCACTCTTCACGCGGGACGACTATGATGAACCTCTCGATGAGGGTGAGGACGAACCTCCGAAGGGACTGGAACAGGAAACGCTCATGCACGATGAGCACATCCAGGTAAGGGGGCGTGGCCTAGGGAAGGGGCGTGGCTTAGTGAAAAGGGGCGTGACCTAGTGAAGGGGGGCGTGGCTTGACGTGTGCGTGGCAAAAGGAATCGGATATATATTTTTTGCATGCGGATCACTGCTGGGGATCACTGAAACAGAGCCAATCGAGTTTTGTTGATCTCTTGAAACACAGTTGAATGCATAATTTCTGAATTTTAACCAGCCTGCTGTGCATCGCGATCGATTGGGAGTGTAAAAATGGGGTTCATTAGAGTATTAAATAAACTAATTAACTAATTAGCTTAATTAAGATCCTGGCCAAGCTCCGGTACGTGCTGGAGGTCGTGGAGACGCTTGTCCAGGTAGCTGAGAAGGAGGACAATCCCATCGCTGTTGCACTATCGACCACGACGAAGAGCAGGGTACGGTAGAATATCGATTACGGTAGATTACGGTAGATTACCCGATTATCGATTTGCAGCGCGAGACCACCACGTCGATGTACCGACGCGCCGAGCAGCTGGTCGTGTACGTGCGGGCACTGCACATGCTGTCGCAGGTACGGTAATCGAATCGATATCGTCTACCGTATCCGTCAATCAATCAATACCGTAACCTACCGTACGCAGGCGCTCCTTCTCGCCCAGAGGAACGTCGCCGCCAACATGCTACAGCCCTCTCCCGCCGTACAATCAGTTCTCAATCAGCTGAATGACAAGTATCATCAGTGCCTGGTGAGTACGGTAGTGCTACGGTAACCTAGAATACGGTATTAAATGAAATTTTCAATTGATCGACCGAGTGGAATTGCTCTAACAGTGATTGCTGTCATAAGATGCTCATTTGAAACTCATTCCGTTCCAGGTTCGATCGCAGGAACTCGCCTCTCAGGGACTTCCCGGAGCCGATCCCGCCATGGCTGTGATCTCCGCGGAAAAGATCATGTAATTATCGATTTATTCAATGATTGATTGCCTAGTGATGACGTCATACCCAATCCACGTTGATCTTTGATCTTCGCAGGTTCAAATACGCCATCGATCTCTGCCAGGCGGCCGCACTTGATGAGTTGTTCGGCAAACCGCATCTTTGCAGCAGAAGGTACCGTAACTCGACTACCGTATTCACATATTGATTGGTTTACTTAGAATACCGTAATCCTGAGAATACGGTAGATTATCGATTTCTTCTCAGGTACAAAACGGCGTACATGATGCTGCACACGCTGTCGGAGCAGGTGCAGTCGGACTCGGACAAGACGGTCCTGTCGCGACACAAGGTACGGTAGGATACCGTAGTAAATTGATATCGATTGACTACGGTAGTCAATCAATCGATAATCCTAAAGTTACCGTATTCCAGACCGCTGTCGAGACGCGTCTGCGCATACTTGAGAAGCAGGGATTCGTGCAGGCAGTTCCCGCCTCCGGATCCAACCATCACCACTCAACCGCATAAATCGATTACCGTATCCCACCGTAATCCCAAGCCATCAGTCCTCGATAGCTCCACCGTTTCCGTCCCATCCCACATCTTTCCTCCTTTCCCCACGTCTTTGTGATGTTGTCGATTGTTCTTCTCGTTACTTGTAGCGTCTAGCAGACTTGCCAAAAAAGTTATATTTTATGTCACTTTTTCGCCTTCAAAATGAGGTCTTTTTAGAGATTTGCCATTGAGTCTAAGAATCAAAATGCGTTAGGTTTTATTTCAAGCAGCTTTCCACTCTATTCGCTCCTTTGCTTTCCATTACGTCGGTACTTCTTCATTTTGAGGCAACTTTAGAACAACAATTTCCCCCTCAGCTCTCAACGTTCGTTTTCAACTCAGCTATGCACTATTTTCTGAGCTTTTCCTACGTCTTTTCTTCCCATTTTTTAAACTTTCCCTGTAAATAGTCTGACCCAGCAAACCAGCTAGAGCTACTGTAGTTACTGTGCATACTTCTTTCATACTTTCACATGTTCCGCCTAGTCAGCTTTCCCTACCGTAACCCCTCCTTACAGTGCCCAGAACCAATTGACGAGATACCGTACACTCCTTACCTAGTTACCGTATCCCCTATTCTGTCCGTGAGCCTCAACCGAGACTCATTCCCTCTTTTCCCCACACGTTCCATGTTTCCCATCGTCGATAAACTGTTAACCATTTACTTACATCGACAGGAATGCACAATACACAATCAGGGAATGAGATGATATTGGGAACAACTCTTGCGGGAATACAACGTGAGAAGAGGCTTTGTGTGGCTACTCGACTAACATGACTACGAATCAATGGATAAGTGGGCGGGGCTTGGAATCAATCGATAAGTGGGCGGGGCTTGGAAAGGGGGCGGAGCCTAGTACTCGTCGTTGCCGGGCAGCTCGAAAGACGTGGCGAACGCCTCGACCTTGGCGGCCAGATCCGCCAGCTCCTTCTTGATCGACTCGTTCTTCTCCGTGAACACCTTCAGGTCCTGCAACGAAGTAATCGACAGTTGATTACGGTAGGCTGACAGGCAAATACCATTGTAGAAACCAAATGCCTTCGACTCAAGTGCTACCCCTGCAACCCCGTCTCGCAATGATCATCAATTAATTATTTAGGAGAAGTATCGCAGGAATTATCAAATTTCGTCGTTCTCTTAGCTCATCTACTGCATCTGCGGCTCAAATTTAACATCATTCAAGCTCTTGCTGCGCTCACGCAAACACTTCTCAAGTTTTCATTATTGCGCTCACGCAAACACTTCTCAAGTTTTCATTATTAGGTACCTGTGCAAACCTATCAGTTATTGCCTCTTTCTGCTTCCCCTCATTAATCAATCCATCCCGTATCCTCAACCCACCTTGATCGTCTTGCTCGCCTCCTCCTTGTGCTTGAGCAGGATTGAGTTTTCTTTCATTCTATTCTATCACCACACCAACCCAATTTGATCGTCTAAACGATTCAAACTTAACCCTACTCTGCCCCTCTTCTTTCAGTCTACTACTCCTATTGAGTTTTCTATGCACACGTCGCAAATTTCCATGTCATCGCCCGTCTCCGCCTCATCCCACCAATCAATCCATTCTGCATCTCTAACCCACCTTGATCGTCTTGCCCGCCTCCTCCTTGTGCTTGAGCAGGATTGAGTTTTCTTTCATTCTATTCTATCACCACACCAACCCAATTTGATCGTCTAAACGATTCAAACTTAACCCTACTCTGCCCCTCTTCTTTCAGTCTACTACTCCTATTGAGTTTTCTATGCACACGTCGCAAATTTCCATGCTATCGCCCGTCACCGCCTCATTCCGCCATTCAATCCATCTCGCATCCTCAACCCACCTTGATCGTCTTGCCCGCCTCCTCCTTGTGCTTGAGCAGGATGGAGATACCCTCGTGGATGAAGTCGGCCACCTGCAGAGAGAGGAAAGAGGCGTGGTTTACGTGGGCACAACCGAAAGTGGGCGTGGCCTGACTAATCAATAATCCACCGTACCTTGACGAAGTCGGCCTCCTTGAAGCCGCGCGAGGTGAGCGCCGGCGTGCCCAGACGGATTCCGCCTGATGAATGGATTTGATACGGAATTGCAGCTTATCAAGAGGTCTTGAAACCCGTACTCATCTACAGCGAATCGTTGCCGCATTTTCGCCTCCTCTCAAATGTTCCCCATGGAACCCCAACTCAGCAGCGATCACAACATTTCAAATACGGAAAAAACAAAATAATTGCCCAACTGCTATAATAATACAACACTTACTACTACCGTAACCCTCCTCTCGCTACCGTACACTCCCTCTAGCTACAGTATCCCATCTCCACTCACCAGGTCGCAGGGCGGACACGTCTCCGGGGCAGGTGTTCTTGTTGCAGGCGATGTGCGCCAGGTCGAGCACGTGCTCGGCGCGCGCCCCGTCCAGACCCTGAATCAGGGAGTGTGAGATTACGGTGGATTATCGATTTGCCAAGTTTCATTCATATTTTGAAGCTGGGGAGGTACACTACCGGACAAAAGTATTTGCGATTTTTTCAAACCGTCGTAACTTTTCTCAAAAGCAAATTAGAGACTTATGGTTATCTGCATTTCGTAGGCAATCTATCTCTCCACATAGCCAGGATATAGAGAACTTTGGCTGCTTCCAGCATCTAATAGTGAACTAATTATTCTCAATTAGTGGTATTTTCGGAATTTCCAGTTTACTAACGGGAATTTCCCGGGTGTTCCCAATCTCAGCGGTGGAAGTACATCCATCCACAAGTCCAATGCGCCATTGATCCGTTTGTTTCGTTTCAGTTTCAAGCAGCCAGGTCAATTTTCCGAGGCCTCATTTATTGCGTGTTTCCGCTCTAACTTTTGTTCCAGAGGACCAATAATGCCCAAATTTTGCAGGTATGATGCGTGAGTGGTGAGACATCTTCCACATAAATTTGAGCGGAAACGGGTTCGAAATCAAAAAAAATTGGGTCACATTTTTACTAATTTTGAACACTCTGGCTCTAGCCGCTCCGTTGGGCCAAAATTCTGATCTTGTGTCATGTGATGTTACTACACCTAGAGAGTGTGCCTACAAAGTTTTGAAGTTGGGGACTTGTTTTCAGAGGGTTTACGGCTAGTAGTCCGATGACATTTTAAATGAAAACAACGAGCTGGATGAAAGCACGATCTCGCAAACTGCGAGCTGAAGCTTGCTAACCGAGTCTATTCATCTTGTAAGTACATAAGAAGTTTCGTGCAGTAACATGGAGACATTACACCTCGAAAGCACAAAGTTACAGAGAAGAATTTTTGCGAGTGACAATTTTATTCATTTAAAATGTCGTCGGATTACGAGCCGTAAACGCTCTGAAAACAAGTCCCCAACTTCAAAACATTGTAGGTACACTACCTAGGTGTAGTAGCATCACATGGGACAAGATCAGAATTTTGGCCCCACGGAGCGGCTAGAGCCAGAGTGTTCAAAATGAGTAAAATTGTAAACCAAATTTTTTTTGATTTCGAACCCGTTTCCGCGCAAATTTATGTGGAAGATGTCTCACCACTCACGCATCATACCTGCAAAATTTGGGCATTATTGGTCCTCTGGAACAAAAGTTAGAGCGGAAAAACGAAATACATGAGGTCTCGGAAAATTGGCCTGGCTGCTTGAAACTGAAACGAAACAAACGGATCAATGGCGCATTGGACTCGTGCATGGATGTACTTCCACCGCTGAGATTGGGAACACCCGGGAAATTCCCGTTAGTAAACTGGAAATTCCGAAAATACCACTAATTGAGAATAATTTTTAGATGCTGGAAGCAGACAAAGTTCTCTATATCCTGGCTATGTGGAGAGATAAATTGCCTACGAAATGCAGATAACCAGAAGTCTCTAATTTGCCTTTGAGAAAAGTTACGACGGTTTGAAAAAATCGCAAATACTTTTGTCCGGTAGTGTAACTGTGGATTACAGATTATTCCACTCACGGCAACTACAGCATCGTTTTCCACCAGTCAACTCCACACATATGCTGCACATGGCGCTCCAACTCACCATGTCCACTACATCGTCGACTTTATCCTACTAGCCACCTAACTCAGACTCAGCTTCAACAAATCGATATCTACCGTACGCCTACCGTACCTTGGGTCTCAGGTCGACGAGACACAGGTGGTTGTCGGTGCCTCCGGTGGCCATCGCGTAGCCGAGCTGCGTGAGGCGGTTCGACAGCGCCTGTGCGTTCGCGATCACCTGACGATTATCGATTGATTGATGATTATCGATCAGGCGAACCAGCTACTGTCAGGCATACAGTGCAGCATTGTAATAGTTATTTTTTTTAAATGTTTTTGACCAATAAACAAGAAGGATCCATTGTAGAACGAATTCTGTTGAATATTTCAGACAACAGAGAAACACAAAAATCCAAAGGGAATTCTACTCCTATCAATCGATATCACCGGCCGCACAGCTATCGTACCTCTCCCCCGATCAATCAATACTGGCTACCGTACCTGCTTGGAGTAGTCGACGAACTCGGGCGACAGGCACTGGCGCAGCGCCACCGCGATTCCTGCAATTCAGGAAATATGTTTCAAATTTGATGTCTAGGTTCGCAGTTCCGTTGCGGCCACAATTACAACAACCGATATTTTGGCGATTTATCTACAATAAAAAATTTAACAAGCGATATTCCCTTTCCAATAGCGGGACAGTGCTACCGTACCCTTCTCGCTGATATTAACCCAGTTATCGATCGCCTGGCTACCGTAGCCTACCGTAACGGCGATAGTGTGGTTGCGCTACCGTACACCTATCTTACAGTAACCCTCTCACAAAATCAACCCAGTTATCGATCGCCTGGCTACCGTAGCCTACCGTACCGGCGATGGTGTGGTTGTGCTACCGTACCCCTATGACTACAATAAGCTCAGTTATCGCCTTGCTACCGTAATCCTACCGTACCGGCGATGGTGCTGTGATTGTGCTACTGTCACCCTATGACTACAATAAACACAGTTATCGATCGCCTGGCTACCGTAGCCTACCGTACCGGCGATGGTGTGATTGTGCGGGCCGCCCTGGAGGCCGGGGAAGACGGCCTGGTTCAGCTTGTCGCCCAGGTCGTACAGCTGCTGCTCGCCCTTCGCGTTCGTCGACCGGACGCCTGAATCAATCGATAATCAGGGATCGTTATCTTTCAAGCGGAATGCGACCGTAATACAGTGATCCAACAAAAGCGACCGTATACGGATGCTTTCGAAAAAAATTGAGATGCGCCTTCAAGGACGCTGGTCGCACGCAAGGTCGTCGTTTCACCAAGGCAGTAATATGAGCTCTCGGAGATAGCGAACAATGTAACTTCAACATGTCATCTTCCAACAACCTGTAAAAAGTGGCCAACGCTACCGTAATCGAGGTTCTGCCGTAACCTGAAGCAACCGTAATCTCTCCTCCCATACCGTACCCTTTCTGTAGAAGATGAGCGCTCCGCGGGGGCCGCGCAGCGATTTGTGCGTCGTCGTCGTCACGACATCGGCGTACCTGCAGGGAAATCCTCATTTTCAGTGAAAACACTAGAAAGTGCGCGGCACGCGTCGTGAAAGTCGCGCACCAATCGATTTTCTACAGAAATACCAATCGATGATTACCGTACTCGAAAGGCGTGGGCACGATTCCCGCCGCGACCAGTCCCGAGATGTGCGCCATGTCCGCCATCAGCAGCGCGCCGCACTAAAATCACCAATTAGTTAACAAACTGATAAATTTTGTTTACAACGGTGCTCACTTTCATGTTCACCGCCTTCACGAAATGCCCTTGCTCGTCCTTTTTTTTCAAATTTTGTTCCTCTTCTGAGAAATACGTGGAAAAAAACAATAGTAGATTTTACGTTGCAGCGTCATCTCAAAGTGCCATCGCACAGACTCATGCTAATGCTTGTTGCGTTTGGGAGATACATAAAATATTGAACAAATTCACACAACAATCAACACCAAGCCTTAACTACCGTAATCTACCATACCTTGTCGGCGATCTTGCGGAAACGCGCGTAGTCGAGGTGGCGCGCGTAGCAGGACATGCCTGCAAATATAAAATCAATATTCGATGAACAACGCGATAATCGCTACCGTACTCGATGACGATTTTTCGATTTTTCGATCGTCAATCAATACATTGATACTAGGGATGCCGGAACAAGTTCAAGTTCCAAGCGCTTGGCCACTCTGAGGAGTATTTCAAGTGCTTGGTTAGGAAACCAAGCGCTTGGTTTGTAAAAAATGAGCGAGAGAGTATGGAAATAGTGGAGAGTGGCCATCCAAGGGCTTGGAATAAAACCAAGCGCTTGGTTTTCCTCTCACCCCCAAACCAAGCGCTTGGGTGAGAGAGGCGAGAAACCAAGCAAATTGGAACTTGATCCGGCATCCCTAATTGATACTACCGTACCTGCGATGATCATCTTCGGGCGGTACAGCATCGCGTTCTCCTCCAGCTTATCGTAGTCGATCAGGCCGGTCGTCGGGTCCACCTGGAATATCGATTATTGGGTTACCGTAATCAATTCGTCAACCGAGGGATTAATCAATAATCGATCGCTCGCTACCGTAACCTACCGTACCTTGTAGGGCAGCGACTCGAAGAAGAGCGAGGTGGCGGACACCTTCTTAGCGGGCGTGTAGAAGCTGCAAAGGTTTCCGGTAAAAACCAAGTTTCGAAATTCGAACCCAGACCATCCTGCGCTTCGATAAATCCACAAATACTGACCACTGTATCCATTTTTGATCGACGCCATCTGACCTATCTTACAACAATAAAATAATCATCGTCACTAACTAACACCGTGCTCGCGGGTAAAAAGATCAATCACTATCGTACCCTTCGTCGGGGCAGAGCTAGGTTGATTACGCTACCGAACCCTTGTCCCATATTGACCATCAACTAATCGATAGTCAATCTCGTCTACCGTACCCTGCTACCGTATCAGTACCGTACCCGTGCGTGAGATGTCCTCCGTCGGGCAGGGCGAGGCCCATGATGCGGCCGTGCGGCTCGACCAGGGCAGTGTAGACGGCGAGGTTGGCGGGCGAGCCCGAGAGGGACTGCACGTTGACGCCCCAGAGCGCCGGGTCCAGACCGAAGACCTGCAAATCAATCGTTAATTTGGTAAATAAAAAAAACTATAGTGTGTATTATGTTACTCACCAGTACGCACGGTGCATTACAGAACAAAGCAACGCTTCGAGTTTAAAAGTCGTCTGGTGCACAGAATCAAATTGTTTGATTTTTTAATTAATTCCCTTGTCTCGATCACAATTTGTAGCGAAATGAGTCTTACATTGATTCACTGAAGCGCGCATCCACAGAGGCGCTATTCGAGCTTTTCGTTTGCAACTCAGTTCTCGATGCTATAACTACCGTACTTCCCTCTCCTACCGTACCTCGAGTGCGCGGTTCTGGCAGAGGATCTCCATCTGGTCGATGTACTCGTTGCCACCGTAGTATCTGCGAGGGAAATATTCGATTATACCTGGCAAAAAATCAATAACACTTCCGTTTGGACTAGATATTGCAGCACAACTGTCCTGAGACGAGTAAATCAATCAATCGATCAATAACATCTACCGTACCTCGCTCCGGGGTATCCCTCCGAGTACTTGTTCGTCATCGAGGACGAGAGCGCATCGCAGACTGCCTGCAATTATCGATTTATTGATTTACTAAATTTGATATTCCCCATTCCATGCTGTCACACCAGTACGGTGTCTACAAATGGGCGTAAGATTTCTACATTAGCTAATTAATTAATTAAAATAATTAACAAACCTTCGACGTGAAGTTCTCGGACGCGATGAGCTCGAGGCCGCGACGCTGGCGCGCGCGCTCCTGAGATTAATTAACGTTAATTAGATAATTAATAAAAACCTTTACTACTCCTTTTCCACCATTCGAATCTGTGCGTCAATGACCGTTCAACAATAGACGCGCACTTTGACAACTGTTGAGATCTCCTTATTGGTGGCGATATAAAATTTTGAAAAAATACCAAACTTAGAATTCGCTATCGTCGCTAGTGAGAATGTGTTTCGCAGATTGTAAGGTGAATTGTATTGGCAGTAACGATTCCGGTTTGCATTTCACGAGATTCTACAAAACAACATTTCTTTTGCAACTATAGCATGGCACTCTCTGCTCCAAATAGCGCGGTAGCCAGAACACGTGCGGCTATTATCCACAAACAGTAGCAGGATCATAATTACAGGAAAACATCCTTGCGTCGCGCAATTTAACATTTTTTCCACATCGAGACATTGTGTTTCAGGTACACAATATCACTCATGCTTTCCCCAAGAGTAGATTCGGAATCTTCTTTTCATGAAAATACCCCAATTCGTCTCAAACCAGAACAATGATAGCCCTCGATCCCTCCAACCCGCCAAACCCGCCGATTTTCGGTTCTAGCAGCTGTCCATTTCCCCCTCTCTCGAGTCAACAGATGAAAGAACTCTCGGGGAGAAGTTAGCGGGTAAGCGAAAGCGATCGAGAACAACTGATCTCGTGTCTCTTCTTTCCCCACGCTCTCTCACCGACCAGCCGAAGTTATACATCACGCGAAACAGCTAGATTCAGGTTTCAAACGGCGACAAAAAGCCGAGTTTTGAGTGAGAGACGGGCGATTGTTGGTCCTAGCCACTTCGCTTCTCGCGATTGGCCTCGACAGTGATTGAGCGATGCTCATTAGGGCCGACGATTAATTGCCGAGAATAGGCGCCACTTTTTCACACGCATGGACGCTAAACTCATAGGCTTCCCCGCTATCCTGAACCGTGGACTTTGCTCTGCCAATCAACATTTTGCAAGCACGCGTTTCTTTTCAAAACATTGATCTGAATCGCAACAATACACTACAGTTGTAACGAGGCTAACATCGCCAGGAAAACAAATCAAATCTCCCTCAGGCCCCTCGGATTCGACGCACGATGTATACTGGGGCAAAAATATCGATCCGGCCCCTCTCGACTACCGTACCCCTACCGTACCTGGACCATGATGGCGTACGCTTCGGGATCCGCGCCCTGGACGCCGTCCTTGAGCATGTTGGGCACGGGGTAGGCGCGGCGGTTGACGGGCACGAGCGGGGTGTGCACACCGGACGAGGCCATCTTCTTGCTGGCTGACTGCAAATGGGGTTAATTAATTAACTAATTAGCTAATTAGTTAAACAATAATGCACTACTGGGTTAGTGTGCGAGGTTAGTCTAGCTCATGCACAGTCATCGTCCCGTCTATTTAAAGGTGCTATGGAGCCTAGAAGAAAGGATCATGCACAAAATAGACAGGACCTATTTATAGACAGAGGCAGGCCCGCCCCTCACCCAGCGGGGTAGAACTGTCCACAGGATAGACTGATCCAATGGGAATCTATCTAGCGGTCGAGTTAGCCTGTCAATAACAACCCGGGGCACTTCTTTATTACCTGCCGAGAGACTTGTGGGGCGCTAAGGAGAGATTATGCGAAGGGATAGGGAGGCTACACAGTTCTAGCACTCTGGCAGGCAACGTAAACAGCGCATAGCTCGCCAATAACAACCCCTGTGGATGCGCAAGTAATTGCAAGAGTGAATGACCAGCGCAATCGATGTTATCAAGCGACGCCGAAAAGCGAGTGGTGAGAGATTGATAGATAAGGAGTAGTGGCGATAATCTGGGTCGAGTGAACGATCTATGGGAATGCGAGAATCGGGGTAATGTGAGCGAAAAGAGTTGGACCATGTTCCCTACGGTTTACAGCCAGCGAAATCACCCCATTTCGCGCGCGAGCGAGAGAGACACCACATCTGCCTTTGAGTCAGCCTTAGCAATACCAAAAGCGCGCGAATTTTCTCGTGTTTCAAAGGAATGACTTTTACAAGAGCGTTCCTTTCTTATTTGTATTGGCGAGAACGGGTATCTCTTACTGACTGGTAACTACTTACCCAACGAGCGCGCACGGGGATAAACGCGTGATGGCACGATGTAGAACGATCAAGGTCGGCCGATGAAACACGAAAAATGGGAGATTGGCTCACTCTAGCGGACGACTGGAGGGGTCGGGCGACCCGGGCTGCACCCAGCACTGCGCCGCCAACACGCTGCATGCACTAAAACGGGGAATAAACGGGCAAAATAACGAGCAAAAACGATCCACGCGATTTGTGGTTTCACGATCGATTCGAACAAGGATATCGCACAGTTGCAAACTGAATTATTGGTGGAACAGAGTACCGTAACCAACTTTTTATTGAGTTTTTGGAAAATAATCAAAATTTCAGAAATTTCGAGTTTTCCTTCACGAAAGTGATCGGTGAGCACGCGCGGAGTGTTGCGACTTGGCGGTGATAAAAGATAAGAGTCGAATCGTGCGATTGGCAGTGTGAGAGAGACACGAGGGAAAGCGAGGGTTGCTCGTACCCGCCGAAAATTATCTTTGATCATTCGTATCGCTTCCTTCTTTCAAAAGTTCATCCACTTTCAATTGCAATTAGTTTATTCCATAGTGTTTGGTCGAATACATGCGGAATTGTGAACAATTAGACGCAAAAGATACTCGTAACTCGTCTTTGGTCGCGCAAATTGAACGGTTGAACGAATTGGGAAAAGACAGAATCTGAATGCACACAGGAAAACGGGGAGCTCGAATCGAAATGGCACAATTGTACAAGTTGTGTGGGGGTACGTCAAATTACGGTATGTTTCGAGATTACGGTGTAGCACTACAGTAACCAGTGTTGCGCGGCTGTGGTCCTCAATGAGGCGGGCTTGGTCCGATCTTGGATCGATAAATATATTATGAACATCCTGGAAGTGCGGCAAGAAGGGTAAATTCAGTGAAAGCAAAGCTGTAACTATTCTCTAGAAAGCATCCCTGAGTTTTGGAAACCACGTGAGTATCTCGGTGACTAGGCTATCGGGTACCTAATCGATAATTGTAGGCTACGGTAGGTCAATTGATGGGCGAGTGCCGATGCTGGACGGTGTACGGTGATCGGGTGGTATCGATCCGTCTCAGTTCTCGATGGGGCGGGGTATTGGATGAAGAGTGGATGCTAGATGAGTGGGAGATGGCAGGATGAGGGATGACGGGTGGAGAGGATTGCTGGACTGGCTTCGGACGAATCACGTTCACCTGGAAGCAAGGTTTTTGTATTTGGAGTACGAATGATACGGAAAGGCTACGGTAGCTCCTTGGTATCGATTCTCACCTGCAGCACGGTACCGTTGAACCGAGGCGCGGGCGTTTGTTGTTGTTGCTGCGTTCGATCGATTAGCTGCGTTCGATTGCTCACAGTGTTCGAGAAGGAGTACGGTAACGCCTGAATGTAATCGATCTTTATTTCAATTCGATCATTTATTTTTTTTCCAATCTACCAAATGACTAAATCAGGAACGGACGTGTCCATTCTTACTTCAAGGATATTCGAAGCATATTTGAAAACGTCCGCTAAAAAAACGCCTTCAGCAATCGATACCGTACCCTACCGTACCCCATACCGTACCTTCCACGCTGCTTCCGCCCTCTCCCTTGCCTCCTTGGCCAGTCTTTCTCGCATTTCGTCATGCTGCTTCTGCACCTGCTTACCGTACTCGATGTGGAACAGGCGCAGCTTCTCTTGCTCCTGCAAGGAATAGGGGTACTGTAGGTATTGATTTATCGATCTGATTACGGAAACTACCGTACCTCTATCCTCTTCCTCGCCAGAAGCTGTTTCCTCTCTTCCCTTCTCAGTGCGTCCGCAGCCAGTCGTTCGCTGCGAGTCGGCCTGAAGGCATTGATTTCAGGGTTATCTAGGGATACGGTAGAAACAAAGAAAAGCTAGTTATCGATAGGTTGGAATACGGTAAGCTCACATCTTCTTTCTCTTCTTCTTCTTCTGCTGTTTGATACTCGCCTCCAACTTGATCGTGAGAATGCGCTCATTGGGATCGTTCGACTCGATCTGAGAAGGGTTGATCTTTGATCTTTAGGATACCGTTACTCTAGGATTCATGTAGAGTTCATCGTGAACCACTCGAACTCAAGTGTATTCGATTTCGGAATACCCAGTGAAAAAGATTGTTTGGTCCCCCCTGAATCCTTGCAACAGTGAACGTTAGCCCGGCACATCTTGACCTACCCTTAGCAATGCTACCGTAACCCTACCGAAATTCATGGCTACCATAACCCCTACCGTACCTCAATCTCCGCATTCGGATCCATCGGAGGCCTGTGCTTCAGAGTGTTGTCCAAGAGACCATTGAGGTCCGGTTTCTGTCCGATCTGAGCCGCTTTTGCTGCCTCATCGGCCTCTTTCTGCGGCGATTTGGGCTTGAATAACCTGCAAATGAGAGATTTATAGATGATTCATTGCTTTTCCTTTAGGATAGCCTATCCTGGATAGGGGCTTGATCAGTAATTGCGTCATCGTTAGTCAATCTTCACGCTTTTGAATGAAAATCCCCAATTTCGTTGCATGCAGATCGGATATTTTCGTAGTGGCGTTCGCTGAACTGACACGTGCTCGACGTAACAACTCATTTACTCCAGTTCCTTCTCTTACGTCACCAATCCTGATCCCAGCACTGGTGTTCGACAATTGTTCATCGGGCTACTACTATTGTTCCTCCTTTTGCTTTCGTCACATCCCCGTCCCAGCTGACTAGTCAGTTTTCGCTGATCTAGACGTCACGCATGATCTGCTTCCGACGCGCGCGTAGCTCAATAACACATCAGTTTCTTTCTCTGACTCTCTCAATCCTGCCTGCTCTCTCGCTCGCTCTGACCGACGAGAGAGCGTGGGAACTGGAGAGAGTCTTGATCTGTTTTGCACGTGTCACCCGCACGTCAAAGGACGCTATGAGGATGATCTGAAGCTCTCAATTTCTCGTCGGATACGCAGAGTGAGAGAGTGTGTAATATTGAGAGATTCTGATGGTTGGATGTATTTTTTCTAGGTCTGAAGGAGCGAGTGAGTGCGTGGGATTGAGAGAGACAGGATGATCCGAGGGCGGATGAGGCGAAAAGAAGCAACTGCTGAGAGTTCAATCACTATCAGAAACGTTGCGAGTCACAGAGATGATACACTTTTTGCAGCGATGAGTTATGACGCGTAAGTCGGGAAAGGTGAACGAAGTGGCTATTAGATCAGGAATATGAGAACAATCAAAGGATTGGTGTCATACATGAGAAGTACGCGCCGTGAAGCAAATGCAAACATTCGAAAATACCGCGCGCAAGTCGGAAAACAAATGAATACTCAGAGTAGATTGGTTCGACAGTGAATCGTGGCTGTATCACCTACAGAGGAATCAATGAGAGTAGTACGCGCGATGAAACCGATCCCAACCACTAGTGCACGCACGAATTGGAGCAAAACCGGGAGATCGATAACGAACTACAGTAACCCACGTACCGTAACTCAGGCGACAGATCGTGATGCACCACCAGGAAGTGCGCGGCTTTCCGCCTTTTCCTCGTCTTGAATCCGTTTCTTGGAGCGCCCGTTCGTCGAATGGCCATGTACCTGGAGGAGAGAGATCAAGGATCAGATTGAGAAGATCAAAGATCAGGAAGAGCTCTAGATCAAAGATCAAAGATCACCAACCACGGTTTCCTAAAGGTTCCATAGCTGCAGGATGAGTAGAGGTTGAAGTAGTTCTCGAGCATCTCCTCGACGAAGATGCACTCAGAGGAGTAGTCAGAGGGGGACTGCAAAGATCAAAGATTAAAGATCGAAGATCAAAAATCAAAGATCAGGGCGAAAATGTATCTTTCACTGTTTGGATAACCTGGATACGAAATCTATTGGTTTGATGTTGAACACGTAGACTGCACAAAATTTAACTATTTTCAAAAATCGTAAGCTCTAAGTTTGAGCCAAGATGCATCGCCAAGGAATAAGGTTGGAGAAGACTCACCGCCGCATACAACCGTCCCTTCTGGTCCATGCACACGAATGAGTTTGACTCCACTCCTCGCATCGATATCAGGCCGAAAGTGACCGCGATGAATTCGAGGATGGCTGAAATGTTTCAATTATCCATGCTTCAAAATATTCAAAGAGTCAATTCGAATGTGTTTCAGTGCGCAAATAATCGAAAACAGGTTATTCGTGACTAGTTACTTCGCTGTACCAACGAAAAAGAACAAACTCACTAAAATTGCTCTGGGCATTCCTCGTCCCTCTGATCAGATTGAAAATAGTGAATGACTTGCTGCACTATGGATCGGCTACGGACTTTTTGGACTGGGTATGATTCGATTCGGGCGGTCATTCTTTGCTTCGAAGACAACTATGAAAGACAAATAAACTCACTAAAATTGCTCTGAGCATTTCTCGTCCCTCTGATCAGATTGATCGCTTCTCGCTTCGCATTTCCATCAGCGTCTTTGTGCCAGCCGTCCCGCGCTCCCGGTCGGACCTGAACTTGATCTTTGATCTCTGAGTCGAGTCTACCCGTTCAGCATCTATTTCGGCTTGGCAGGAATGGCTGATATTTGATCTCTGATATCTCAATAACGTTATTCACAGAGTGCTCAAGGCTGTTCCAGCTCAGGCAATCAATATTCTTTTTTTTGGATGAATAAATTGATAGGGACAGATAACTACAAGACAGTATTCCTCTTCGATCTCACCTCTAACCAGAAGCCGCTCCGGCAGAAGAGCGCGCCCTTGCGAGTGATGCCGGCGTATCTGCAGAGATGAACGAATTACCTCGCTATTATCATTTTGAGAAATTATTTCTAACGAATTATACGAATTCGAAATGCGTTTCAAAGTGTTGATTATTTGCAATTAACTATCTATTAACTTTCTATCACTTGTAGATAAAATTTTTTCTTGTATTCTCCACTACGATTCATAATGACCCATTGTGATTTTCCGCAATCTGATTTCGTTCTGTTTGAGTGCGATTTCGCTCTACTTTTATTGAATAAAAAAGTTCTGAAATAACTCACAATGACCCATCGGGCATCTGGAACGTGCCGTACAGCTGTGTTCCATTCAACTCCTCGTTTTCTGTTCGGACGTCGTGAGCGCGGCTGTAAATAGGTGCTTCATTAATTAGTAATTAGTTAATTGGTAATTCATCATCTAGTAACCTCTGTCGAGATGACTGCATTTTTTTGTTGAACGATCTAATTGTATTTCAGCGCTAGTGTTAAGGCCAATGGTTACTCTGTGACTAATGCTTCGTCGTACTGTCCCTCAAAATAAAAATAAAACCTTTGTATGCCATTTGCGTAGATTGCTACAAATTGAGTGGAGCTATCCCGCTTTCAATCTTTAAAAATGCTTCCAACTCAATCTATTGCGCCAGCGTCACTCATTACTAAAAGATTTAAACCGATTACCAATGGTCAAAGAAGCCATCCATCAATTACCAATCCAGCCCTTGTCCGAGTCCCCCACTTGTTTCTCCCAATCCCGCGTCAGAGTTTCTCCGCCTCGCTACGTCACAGCCGCCTGCCGCCCATCTCTCTCGACAAAAACGCACCAATATCCCACTTTTTCGACTAACTCTCTCCATTTGGCATGCTCTCTCGCTTGCTCTAACCAGCCTGAGGCAATAACCGAGACAGCTTCTTCATTAGCGGCTGTTCAGCTTGGCGGCGAGAGATAACGCGAATCGAGGAGGGTACTCCCTCATCCACCCTCAGGGCCCTGTCACATTTCGGAGTGGTCAGGGCGAGAGAGCGGGGGATATGGAGAGAGCACAGACCAGAGGATGGGTTAGAGCGACGAGATAGCGTGCGAAAGCGAGAGAGCACTCGCGTTGTTGACTGGGACGGAACGCGACTGCTATGATTCCGGAGGCACAAATCAGCCGCTGCTTGTTAGACACGAGCGGGACTGATTACTACACTCGAGGAGATTACTAGATCAGACATCTCGGGTCGGATAAACAGCTCAACTTCTCTGGAGGCAAAAGCACCCATTTCCTATACACAAAAGACCCAAATTACGATTTTGCCTACCTGATTCAAATAGCGACGAACAAAACAGGGCATTCACTAGAGTTCGAAATACGGGTAATCGTCTCTTCATTTTGCACACTCTCTCGTCTCTCTGACCGGTGAGAGAGTGTGTGAAATGAAGAGACGATTACCCGTATTTCGAACTCTAGTATTCTCATAGCGAAACATGCATTTGATGAAACGCACTTCATCACTGATGCTCAGAATAACAGGGAGGAGCAAGAATACCGGAGCAAAACCTACGCCAAGCATTGCCGGAACTTGTCGGGTTCGCGCCAAGCGGAGGCGAGTAGAGGGTGCACCTGAAATGTTGTGAAGTTGTTAGCTTAGGAAAGCTGAGGGCTCGATGAGCATGATTCTCTTGCTTTTCTCTCATTTATTTATCCCTATTTTGAATTCTAAATTCGCAAAATTAACTGATCGCTCACCTTTCCTCCACTGGTCGAGGGCACTTCGTAGTAGGCGTAACGGGCGTAGGACAGGGAGGTGGGCGGAGGGACTGGAAGAGATCAAAGATCAAAGATCAGGACGCAAATTATACGCTAATCACTCCTCTCCACAACCGCTCTGTCAATCATTACAACTGTGAATTCGGTTGTGTTTCAGGAATTCCTCAAATGGTTCACAGGCCCCATGTGGACGATTTGTTTCCATCATTGACCACCAAATAATAATTAAAAAAACACTTTTCTTGTCTCTTCCTAGCAACTTTTCTGTTTCTATTCCATTTGTAGCCTAGTTTCGCTTCAAATAATACTCTCACCCTGTGGCGCGCGATCGAATCTCGGCCTGCCTCCTTCGTCATAGCCGGAATGCCCGGAGCCGGGATTTCCGGAGCCAGCCGGCGAGTAGGAGAAGGGCAGCGAAGAGGTGGACGGCACGGACGCCGCGTAGCCGCCCAGCGATACGGTAGTGCCGCCGGCCAGACTCATGATGGCATGCCCCCTCCTGCAATGGGATACTGTACAAAGTGAACGCGGAACTAATACAGGAACGCTGTATAGAACGACAACGGGGTATCAGAAAGAAGAATCTGTTGTTTAGACTGTCGCACAATCAAGAGAGATTGTGCATGCTAGTAGCATTCAACACAAAGAGCAAAGGAAAGTGCGCGGAACGTTCATGAAACAGTGATAAGAGTAGGTGTGAAGTGCATGATTCAGCGCCGTTTCTGATCTCCGAGATAAGCAAGATCTGATTCAAGTGTTGCATGAAAATCCTCAACTCTGTCCTCGTTCTCTGTACTCTTTCGTTTCTCTGACTGGAGAATGCGCGCACGTTCGAGACTTGTCCATCTCGTTTGCACACAAAGTAGGCAACTCTCCTGAATTCTTGTGCTCTCTCATCTCTCTAGCTGGTGAGATATCACTACGATTACCGCTTTTGCACAACAAAAGTAGGCGGTGGCCGTTATTTCAAAAGCGTCCAAATGACGCCAAAATATGCGTCAGAAGGAAAAGATTATGTGCACTGTGTGGAACAATCTACTGTCTCTCTCTCTCCATTTCACGTGCTCTCTCGTCGATTAGAGCTCACATAGCACTGTGGCGAAGAGTAACGGTCAGAAGTCAAGCAGAGCGAGAGAGTGTGCGAAATGGAGAGAGTGATAAGATTTCTCAATCGCTCCTGCAGATTCGCAATAGGACAAGCGACACTCAGGCGCTCCCAGAAAGTAGATCGTGCTCAGACTTGTAGCCAACAAGAGCTGCGCTGGAGACCACTGCTGAAGAGTATGATCAGAAATTTGCTACGCTGATGTACTATTACAAAGCGTTGCCTGCGGCGCTTGAAATTGCGTGAGGATTCGCAACATACGATAAATATGAAGAAGTCATGAACCAGGCACTACTTGCATCTACTTCGATCTTACAACTGAAGCGACAGTTGAAAGAAATGAATGCGGCAAACGATCGGAATCGCAGCGCTGATTCAGTGCAAGAATCACGGATAGACGAAATAGCGTGCGAAATGGAGAGACGACGCCATCGCCGATCACGCTTCTGTCGACCTTTCAATCACTTCTGACCACGGAATGCGCGTCTCTCCTCATTCTGCACGCTCTCTCGCCTCTCTGACCGGTGAGAGAGTGCGTAAAATGAGGAGAGCAACTCTATTAATTTCCCGTACTTTCCCATCAGTAACACAGAGCGATAGAGCAGGAATAAGAGGTCGAAACCGCGCCCAAAACTATTCGAATCATCCCGGAAACTATTTACTGCCTACACATTTCCCGTGAATCAGATAGTCATTCGAATTTTGATTCGGATCTGAAGAGGCGGGATGATTCAATAGGGCATGAGATGTGGTTGAATCAATGGATGGGTACAGAATATGAACAATGAAACGAGAGGTTAGTCGAAAGGCCTGTCCAGAAAAGTAACGTCCCCCTAGCGCAAAATGCTGGAAGCGAAAACGAGAGGCGGGGGAGGATGGGGAGAGGAAATGGAAGAACAAAGTCTCTGCTGGCCGCAAATCAATGCTAATTTTGTCGTTCTGCCCAGTTTGCGTTGTCTTCCGAGTTTGGTTTGACTCTATTTGGCGCATCAGACAGGGCGATAGAGCATGCGAAATGGAGAGAGTCTGACATTCCCTTGTCGGAATTTGGACGCGGAAAGGCGTTTTAGTGCATGAGGATCCCAGGAAAGGGAAGAGATGACGCAAGTTCAAAACGAGGACAATTCTGATTGAATCAGCATAATTTGAGCAATCTCCGGCAAATAGAGAACGAAGGGGCAATTGACCAGAGAGGATTAGAAAGATGATTCAGATTCAAACAATAAGTGCGCTGCCCTTGTAGGCTTAGCGTCGTATTGGGAAATACGCCGAGAGAGAGTGGAAAATCGAGAGAGAGCAGGCGCGTTTTGAACCACTCTAAGGGGAGAGTTTTGGCAAGTGGTCCGGGGGACCGAGTGGTCTGGGAGAAACACATCGAGGAGTGAGAGTGAGTCAACGCTCAGTTAGCATCTACTTAGTCGAATGGACGAGCAAAAAATTAGAAATGCTCCTGATTGATAATAACGCACAAGGCTTCAAGAGCTGGCCGACCTATGCAAACTGAGCCTGTAAAAAACGCTGAACTTAGATTTCGGTCGGAACATAGCACGAACTTGCAATAGTACACAAATCGACTTGTAAATTCTCTTTCGACTATTTACACTTTCTAGCCTCAACAACTTGAGCAAGGTTGAACGCGGTGATAGAATAGAATAGAAAGATCAACTTGTAAAATAAGTACAGATCGACGAGAGAGCGTGCAAAATGGAGAGACGGCCTCCCGTATCTCTCAATTCGAGTCAAATGTAGTAGAATAGATCAACAAGGAGCGAAGAACGCAATAAAATTCGGCCATCGGTGAGCCCTTGAAAGTGAGATAAAATCGGACAAGATGCGAAGTGAAGTGAGAATGAGGGAGGAATTCTCAGACTCTCCTCGTTTCACACACTATCTCGCTCCGTCTGACCGACGAGAGAGCACGGGAGATTGAGAGAGACAGAAAGAAGTAGAGGTTATCCATCTGCATTAGATAAGCCATCTCAAGCGAGGTAGGACACCTCGCGGTCTCTCGATTCCGCGTGCTCTCTCGCCTCTCTGATTGGTCACGTCAGACGCGAAAACCAGCAAGTATTTCGAACTGGCGCCCGGCAACTATTCGACGGAATCCAAGAACCGGGACGTTTTACGTAGAAATCTGCGGCGACCGGCAAATTCCTACTCGACGGAACCCGAGAATCGGGACGTTCCGTGTGGAAGGTGACGAGATGCTGACTCAGGTTTGTTCGGATGAGATGGGAGTGTGCACTTTACAGTTTGCCCTCTCCTCTCCTTCTCGGCTCATCTACGTTTCACAACTACGCTCGTTGTTCTCAGGCAAACAGGGTTTTACACGCCTCTCACCAGTGGTCCGGCTCTCGTGGCCTGTCTGACCGGCGAGATAGTATGCAGAACGAAGAGGGTAAATGAAGGAAGAAAGGAGGGTGAAATGGATCCGAGATGGGACGGAGAGTTCATGTTCACTTCTCTCTAGTCCCTCTCTCTCTAGGAAGCTTCTTTAGTGAAATCTGAGGGCGTATTTGCCTGTTTTTTCCTGAGGAAAAGATTAGAAAAAGATTTTCTCAGAGCCTCAGAACAAACTAACAGCGTTTGAAACAAACAATGACGTAGAAATGAGGTTCGAAACCGCGAAAACCTCTCAAATCTACACATTTTCGCGCAGCTATGATAGCTGAGAAAGTGCGAAGTGAAGGGGGCGGACGTCCGTATTTCGAACTGCGGAGGTGTGGGAACATCTAAGTTGCTGAGCACTCTCACCACTTTCCCACCACGGCTTTAGGACAAGCTAACAGCTCATCAGGCAAACACTGACGTAGGAATGACGTAACACGCAGCAAAATGGAGGATTTCCGAAGCGAATAAGGAGAAGATGGGAGCGCAAAACCAAAGAATGAGCAGCTCTAATCGGAAATGCACCAACAACATGCTTCCCTTTCGGAATGGGGTCGGGAATGGACGAGATGAGCAGTTGCCAGATATAGCGAGAGATTTTCAACAAAAGATCATATTGGGAACATTGCATACAGAAAGAACAAAATTTGAATATTGTCATCATTTGCTAAATGGCCATGCAACAATATCAAACAAACTCTTACACGGAACTAAGCCAATTCCAGTTCGATCAACCAGACCACATGTCCTATCACAACATTTGGGCTATGAGGAAGGAGTGGAGGGTAAACGGGATGGGCTCTTGGGCCGTAAACGCAGGTCGTTTGACACGAGAGGTCTTAGCGAGTTCGCAACTATTCCTCCCTCAATCAAGGCTACATGTCCTAATTTTACGACCTGGCAAGGCTAGAATAGCAAGAAAGAGTAGAGTGGAGGACGGGTGTTTTGGTCTTACAAAGAGAAGATACGGTAAACTCTGATCCCAGGCTAGATTCTGACTCCTATTCCTACTATGGAGCGTGCATAAAACGATCGTAGTGCGCGCTCCGCGCTCCGTTTTTCTCCTACGCACACTGAATTCCTTTCGCGGAGCGTCTGACTCTCTCACATTCAATGCTCTCTCGCCTCCCCTGACTCTCAAAATCACAATTTCTCTCCGATTCGACGTTCCTCCCACTCACTGTTTGCCAGTTCAAACACAGCAAGAACTAAATAAGCCGTTTTCTTTTCCGAGATGTGTCAGATAGTTCAAGATTGTCTCAAGTGGTTTGTTGAATTGGTCGCGGTAGACATTTTCGCCGTTTGAACTTCTCTAGTGGCCGGTTCTATGAAATAACTAAGTGACTAACCTGAGGATCCTAAGAACGAAAAATCTCAAAGAAAATCGCATTTTGATCCTACTAAAGACATCGATTTGTTATTCAGTCTAGCTCGTTCAGTAAAGAACGCTGAATAGGAGTGGTAATCGCTCAATGCCTTCTCGGTTCACAGATCTCGTTTCTCAGACCCGGAAAGATCACTCGAATCGAGAGATAAATCTCTCATTCACACCTCTCGCACTCTTCGCTTTGCATGACAATGGACATGTGTCTCGATTGAGAGAAGAAAGGTGTTGATTAGATCGAGGCTGGCCAACCTTCCCTCCCTCTCTCGACTTTAGCCTGCAATCCCTGGTCTCATTGAGTCAAGACGATGAAAGCATGAGCAAAAACAATAACAACATCGTCGATAGCTTTCGAAGATGAGGCAAACCTTTTAGCCGAGCAACGAAGAACAGAAGAACACAAATTGCGTCTAAAGCAACTGCCTCAGTGTAACTATCACAATGACAACTTGGACAAGCGAAGATATGAAATCGTCTGAATGCAGGGAAAAAATGGACAATAGCCTGTCTACCCTCTCGATTAACGATCTCTCAATTTTGCATGCTCTATCGCCCTCGCTAACTGACGATGCAGGATCGTCCGTCTGGTTTCCGTAGTCTCTAACAAGTCAGACAGAGCCCAGGAGCACGACAAATCGAGAGTGAGGAAAGTCAGTGAGGAAGGCAGAGAAAGTGAGTCTGACCATTGCTCTCTCGCCGACGGTCAACACAATCTTTACGATTTCCCGACGCGAACGCGCTTACTGCAGTTCAAACAGAATTGGGGACTGGTCTGTCTCTCTCCAGTTCGCGTGCTCTCTCGCCAGTGAGACAGAATGAGGGAGTGCGAATATGAAAGAGAGTCCATTGATCAAGATGAGGACGAGATAAGATGATAAGGACGATTTGCGGCGAGGAGGAGGAGGTGGCTTATCAATGATCGCGGAAATGGAGGGTTCAACGGAATCTATAAAATACTATGAGTCGAGTCAAGTTTGAGTAAAAATACTACGAGCCGAATCTTGTATTCAAACATCATTGCCTAGGAAGTCCGCACAGGTAGTTCGAAATAGTTCAAATAGGAAAATGAAAAAAAAGTAAGCTAGAAAGAACGAAGCGCACTAATTACGTCAGCTGCGATAATTAGCAATAATTGGCGCCACAATGGTGTCGATTTGATGCGAGAAGCAGTGATTTCCCGATGGATTGACTGACCGGTGATATCGCTTCTCTCCATTCGACATGATCTCTTACCAGGCAGAAATGTTAGACAGCACGCAAAATTATGAGACCCAACCCGGGATGACCTAGAGATAAGGGCGATTCGTGTACCAAAGGAGCTTAGATTGATTCGATTCGAGGGGTTTACTGATAACTGAGAAGCATCACGGTGATTTCACCAGGATTCACCAGGATATTTTCGGACGATCTTTGAATCATAATCGCGCACGATCGAAATATTGAAAACGGAGCGAACCCGACCGTTTGCTGAACGAAACCAACGTTCGTGGATCTTTGAACGACTCTTCCGAGAGTAAACAAGCAAATCGCGAGCGAAAGTAAACAACTGCCGACTGAATTCTGCAGAGAAACTGAACAAAACGTCATTACTGGGCGGGAAACATGGATCTTCGAACTCTAAGCATTAGAAGATTGTGAGGAATAGGCAGAGAAACGCGGGAAATAATAGTCCTTCCAACTCAGAGCGAGCGAAACTTGAGCAGCCTCATAATTTATCGCCCTGACTCTAATGACAAACGGCCAGTGACAAGGCAGACGAAGAGCGATATTCAATCCATTTAGAACAGATACGTTATCGAAGCAGGAAAAGCAAGGGATTCGGTCTAGAACAAAGGATCATTGAGGAAGAGAAAGCCCGCGTGAGGGAGGATGAAGGTGGGGGTGATATTCGAGTAGGGTACGCGAGGAAAGTCAGAGTCTCGAGTGAAGGAGGAGCGAGAAGAGACAGAGAAGAGACTCTGATCAATCTCTATGACTCTTCCCCCTCTCTCCCTCTCTCTCGATCACCGCAGAGCGACAACTGTTGTATATTGAGGAAGAAGAAGAGGCGATGAGACTCCATCAACCACTCTCATAGGCGAGATATGAGGCAAAATGAGGAGAGTCTTCAGTTAGAGACACTCAGGAGGCTCGGGTTGATGCAGGCGAGAGAGTGTGGGAAAAAAGGAGAGTCAGAGCTGGAAGGGGTAGATGATTGAAAAGATGGCGGATCAAGTCGAGAACCAGCAGTAGCTGACGTCAGAGGGGGAATGACGGAACAGAAAACAGGGCTCGGTCTCTCGATTTCCCCTTATCTCTCGCATCGTTCGATGAAACTTCTGGGAAATGGGAGAACAAAACGACAATGCGATTCGTGAATTGCTGTTCTGCTCGGATTTGAGATGCGTGCGAGATGTGAAAGAGGAGGAGGACGAGAAACGGATCTAGAATATCAACGACATCGGACGAAACTGAAGACGACATGGCTACAAAATGGAAAGTCCAGAGATGTCCTTTCGGAGGAACTCCCGGAGACAATTCTATTTCAAATTTAGGACTCGGCAGTTAGGAATATTTGTATGAAAAAATTCGACAATTCTAGAATCTGAATTGGTTCGAATGAACCGAAGGAGACTCCAAGCTGAATATCCGATTCTGCCGCTCGCATAATGGATTGGCTGGGCGCAGACTTGAAAAGCGCGCGCTGCTCCATTTGTCTTGGCTGAACTCTCGTGTCAACCCGCGAAATGATTCCCGAAGGAGTGATGCAGAAGCAATGCTTTTTCCTCTCGAACTGAAGAAGTGAATTTATGCACGTTGTTCGGTTCGTTTTGAACTCCATTCCTATCTCCATTTTCAAATTCAAATGCTTTATCACAACTTGAGGGGGTAAATGTAGATGGAATAAGCGTTTGTGTTTGGTACAAGTAATCAGTTCATACCCATATGTGGAGGACCGAGACAAAAGTCATGCGAGACAAGGAAACATTCAAATCAACGGATAAATGCTTGAATATCCTAGGAATGAAAAAAAGTCAGATCTGCTTATTAAGTGTTTAGAAATGCACATAACCGGGAAGTATCGAAATCCCGGCTCTCAAAAACCGGAAAGTTCCCGTCTAAAACCGCTCATCCGTCACGATTTCATCCTCGTCATTCCCGAAACTCGCGTTCTCATAGTACTTCTTGGCGGTGGCAGGGGAGATTGAGTGGTATCTAAAACATCGAAATTTGAAAGCAAAACGACGCGTTGCTTATTCAGGCCCACTACGAAATGTTTCACGAAGAGTGCAAATCCACTAGCAAGTTGAATTTACAATACGCAGGTGGGAAGCAGTACAACAAAAATACTAAAGTGTGATTTCAGTTCTATCTTCCCATCTTGAAAAAGTTCGATAAGATTATACCTAGATCCCATCTCTTCATCCGTCGATTGGGTCAAATTTTCGGATGGGGCGTTGAGCATCTCGCCCGAGTCTGCGGCCCGAGAGAACTCGAGGAAGACCTGAATAATATTAATTAATTAGGCTAATTACTGATCAAGTAAGTCTATTTCTTGCTTCATGATTGTGAGAAAAGCCCTAACCTACGCAATCGCCTGACTGTCTCAAGCATTCTCGAGCACTGTTCGTCATCGTTTCAGGGGCTCATAAGAATCTTCTATTATGTGCATTGCTTAGCACTCAACGTCAGCCGCTTGCGTAGGTTTGAAAGTTTCTCACAAGTATTTCGATAAGCCCCAAGAGCCCATTAATGGTGAAAGTTGGCGACTCAAATTGTAAGATTCTGAATAACCAGTTCCTGCTCGGTTGCCTCAAGGAGCAATCCTCCATTCTAAATAACGCTAGTTCCTATTGATCAACAGGTCTTATTGCTAGAGGCAAAAGATAGTGCAAGTACCTGTTCCAGCGTGGTCTGACTCAACGAGTAGTCTTCCAGGTGCAGTTCGTGCGCGATTGCCTCAGTGCGCTCGAACAGTGCGGACCAGTTGCCTGAGGAGAGATCAAAGATCAATCGTTGAACTTTTGGAAAATAGCAAAACCGATGAAAGTTTACCTGATCGCGGCACCTCAAAGTTCATCTGCACGAGATGGTGCTCCTGAAAAGGGATACGGTATCGATCAATACGAGGCAGTTCATGATAGACAACTACCGTACCTTCATCACCACTCCCGTCCTCTAACCCAGTTCTAATTTCAGTCTACAATAGGAGCTACCGTAACCTTCCAAGGACCGTACCTTAATGACCGATCCGGGGAAGGTCTCTGCCACTTCCAACTTCTAATCTAGATGTTTCAGTCTCCAATAGGAGCTACCGTAACCCGCTTGATACCGTAATCAAAACACCGTACCTTCATCACCGATCCGGGGAAGGTCTCGGCCACTCCCCTCTAGTTCTAAGTTTCAGTCTCCGATAGGAGCTACCGTAACCCGCTTGGTACCGTAACCCTCCAAGCACCGTACCTTCATCACCGATCCGGGGAAGGTCTCGGCTACTCCCCTCTCGTTCTAAGTTTCAGTCTCCCATAGGAGCTACCGTAACCCGCTTGACACCGTAACCTTCCAAGCATCGTACCTTCATGACCGATCCCAAGATAGCCTATACCACTCCCGTCCACTACACTAGTTCTAAATTCAGTCCACGATAGGCAACTACCGTACCTTCATCACTGATCCGGGGAAGGTCTCGGCCACCCTCCTCCTCGTCTTCTCGGCATCTGAGGAGTGTCGGAGACGAATGAGCAGGGAGTAACCGGTGCCGTAGCGGGTCTGGTATTACGGTCATTGGAATCGGCACAGCGTTACAGCATTTAGTGTTCCAATAGTGTCGTTCGCTTCCACCCTATCGCCAGGCTTTTTGCGGATCTGTTTGCAACGGCTTTGATTCACACAGTAATTTTTGTTGTTGATTTAGGTGGAAGTATTACAAGAAGGATATTTGAATTGTTAACTTTAGTGATCATTTGAGTTTCAGGAATTCCTGAAATGTGCAAGTAGGAGAGACCGTCAATTGTTGTGCGGCAATGCAGTATCGAGTACATCTACCCGAAACCCGATATAATCTACCAGAAGAGTAGCGTTGTAACTGTTGAATCTGTTCACCTTGATGTGCTGTATGCCGCCAGTGCATCGGAATTACACCCCTATTGCAAATGTGTCTCAAACTCCTTTAGAACCAAAGCGTTTTCAAGAAACCAATTTACATTGAATCTCCCCACCTTGATGTGCTGTATACTTCCATGGCATCGGAACTGCCCGTACACTAGGGTGGCGAATCCGGATCACGGATATCCGAACTTGTTTACCACCTCAGACGGATATCCGAGAGAGGCGCTTTTACAACCTCCCTCTCTCGGGTCATCCGTTCATCTATGCCACTGGGTAAATGAGCCGAAAATGAGCCGTTTTTTCGGCTCCAAACCGGCTCATTTTCGGACCAAGGCTCTATTCTCGAGCCTCAGTGGGCCGAATGAGGACATCTATACATCTTTGAAATCTGAATCGAGAGAAGAACTCGAAAAGCCGGTTCAAAATATGCTAAAAATTTTCCCATTCGGACCACTGAGAGCCTATCCGTTGATGAGCCGGTTTGGAGCCGACAAACGGCTCATTTTCGGCTCATTTTTACGATCGCCCACTGGGTACGGATATCCGCATGATCCGACTCTGACCCGATGAGTCCCTCTAAAATAGCGACCCGAGGATCCGGATTCGCCACCCGACCGTACACCATGATCGCCAGTCTCACCCAAGACCTTTCGCATTCAAACGCATACCCCACGTTTTGAACAATGATAAACCAAGTGACTTTGAGGCGCTTCAGGCAATTATTAATGATAATTGTTCACCTTGATGTGCTGTATGCTTCCATGGCATCGGAACTGACCATACACCATGATCGCCAGTCTCGTACACAGTGCCTCACACTCATCCATGGAATGGGAGGTAAGCACGAGGGCAGAGCCGGCCTCGCGCACCTGCAAATAGGTGTTGGGAATTAGAATTGTGTGCGTTGAATGACTAAGATTTCAGAGGCTTGTAAAAAAGTTGTTTTCCACCACCAAAGAGAGTACGAACAACCGCGTGTGCTACGCGATCGTTGTATAAGAATGCTGAAACACAATGCAATCAGATTGAATAGTTTGTGGAAGGTTCAGAGTAGGAATGGGAGTGAAAATGGTTTTAAAACCATTTGTATTCCATCAAGCGCAGACTCCATTAGATTCTGGTAACCTGTCTTTTCAACCCACCTTGGCCAGAATGCCCCAGATGGTCCTCCTCGCTTTCGGGTCGACTCCTGTCGTGGGCTCGTCGAGTAGAAGGACGTCCGGCATTCCTGAAGAGATCAAAGATCACTTCAAGGCCTATTCTGTTTGATTTTCAATTTTTTGGTCGCTCTGTTGCTATATTCAAACAGGCTACATTATTTGACAGTGTAGGCTCAAAGGACAGATCAGAGAATACAACGTTCGCGTTTGATTTCATTTATACCTGGAATAAAGTTAGGTGAGGCAAACAACTCACCGACAAGTGCCATTCCCAGCGACAGCCTCCTCTTGTTTCCTCCCGAGTATGTCTTGATCTGTCTCTTGGCGTACATTTGAATGCCGATCGCGTCCACGACTCCTTTAACCATCTGGAGAGATCAAAGATCAACTGAAGATATCGAAGATCAAATGAGAAGATCAAAGATCAACTGGGAAGATCAAAGATCAACTGGAAAGATAAAAAATCAGTCAAAGGTGAAAGATCATAGATCAAATGGAAAGATCAAAGATCAACTTGGAAGATCAAAGATCAAAGAGTAAAGATCAAAGATCACCAACGAACCCGCTCGATCTCTCCTTTGGGAATGCCTCGAATGCGCGCGAACATGCGCAGCGTCTCCTCTCCGCTCATTTCCTGAGTTTACACAATTAGTTTTTATGGAGGAGAATTGTACAAACAACAATGTATTCTTATAAATATATTGTGTCTCGGCTAACTCCCATGGATCGACAACTAATCTGCTACAAACATTTTAGCCCATTTTAGCCCTTTTTAACCTTCTTACCTTCAACACGGCATCGAACTGCGGGCAGTAGCCAATGTGTTGACCGGCTTTCCTCCAATCCTGAAAATTTTGGCTTCAATTTGCAGATCCACACTAACAGCATTTTTTGCACGTTCTGACTGACCAACGCACTAGAGTTCGAAATACGGGTCGTCTTCTCTTCATTTCACACACTCTCGCCCCTCTGACAGGTGAGAGACTGTGTGAAATGAAGAGACGATTACCCGTATTTCGAACTCTACAACGCACGCATCGAACAAATCGGGCTGCACCATTGGTTTGTATGAAATAATGAGCTTGAGATTGACTAACCTTCTTCACTCCGTATCCCGCCAAGTAGGCGTCTCCACTGGTTATTGTAGCCTCTGCAGTGAGCATCCGGAAGGTCGAGGTCTTGCCGGCACCGTTCACTCCTATTAATTAATTAGTTCCACAAATTGAGAAAGTTTCTAAAAATGCTATTACCTCTAAGAAAACCTTTTGCATTTGCTTTCGAAGTCTGCTTATTGCCAATAGACGAAAAATGAGATTCATGCGTCTCACTCGATCATTCGATTGACTAGTCAATTCACTAAATTGTCTGACAGACTCAGCACTATTCATGATCTCTCTCCACAGGGCCCTATAACAAACGCCATGCCTCTATTTATTTCACAACTCACCAAAGTTTCCTAATGAAAAAGTTCTACTAGGCCTCTAGGAGAACTCCTTTGGTTTCGTAGTCAACACTATTCATGATCTCTGACCACGATCTCAGAGCAAACCCCATGCCTCTCATCCCGCTCACTCCAGGTCATCAACGACCGCTTTATTGCACGAGTGTGCCTCATTCCAGTGTAGCTAAGCGTCTCACTAGATGGTTGGGCAGAGCGAGAGATCAGGAGGAACTAGGAGAGATATGGGGACATTAGGCCGTTAGAAGGGACTCGTAGTTGGGAGGCAGACCGCACGGGATCTCTAGTGTCATTCTTCTGAGGAGTTGGGAATCGAGGGATTCCCAAATTGATTGATATGATTTGTTGTAGACACAGGAGCAGAGAAAAATTGATATGAGAGAAGTTCCGTAAATATGTTCACAGAATGAAACACATTCGCAAAACAACGAGTGAGTCTCACTCGGACCGAATATGGGTACAAAATTCAAGTTTTCGTAAGCGTACCAAGCAATCCGAAGCAATCGCCCTTGCTCGCGTGGAAGTTCACTCCTCGGACGGCGTTGAAGGTGCCGTATCTGAAGATCAAAGGTTTCCACAAGGTTTCTGAAATTTGAGTAAAACGAAGGAGAACGTGCTTACTTCTTCCTCAAGTCTCTGACGACAACTGCGGTCGTTTCGGGCTGGAGACCGAGCACTTTCGTCTTTTCCTGCAATCAGTAATTATAAAATTTGCAGCTCTTCGAAAATCCACAGGAACAAATCAATCGAAACATACCTCAATGACATCCGAGTCTTCAATACTTCTGAACACCTCCTCTTCCTCTTTCGGCTTAGACTTGCAGCAACTGCCGAGCTGCAATTTAGAATTTGCTGATTGTTAATATTGATGTTGTTGATGTTGTTTTGCTCACCCAATTCATCACTGCTCCAACCCAGCCGAGCTCGATGAAGATGATCAGCATCCAGTAGAGGAAACCCTGCATGGAGTATTGATTGATTTATCCTAACTACCGTAGCCTGGTGGCTCTAATGTACGCCTAATCGATAACTGAACCAGAATCTACCGTAACGTTCTGCCGTACCTAACTACCGTAGCCTGGTGGCTCTAATGCACGCCTAATCAATAACTGAACCAGAATCTACCCTAACGTTCTGCCGTACCTAAGTACCGTAACCTGATGGTTCTAATGTACTCCTAATCAATAACTGATCCATGATCTACCGTAACGTTCTGCCGTACCTAAGTACCGTAACCTGATGGTTCTAATGTAGTCCTAATCAATAACTGATCCATGATCTACCGTAACGTTCTGCCGTACCTAGTACCTTAACCAGATGGCTCAACTGAACGCCTAATCGATAACTGAACCGTAAGCATCTACCGTACCTGCAGTGCCATGAACACGGCGCCGACCATGATGCCGTGCTTGCTGTAGTCGGTGAGCACGTCCTCGACGTACGTTCGAACTGGAAAAATGTTTCGAAATAGAGAACGAGGTTTTAACGTGCGATGAGCTGCTGCTAGTTTCAGGAGCGAAATGCATTTCCAAATGAGAAAAGGTTTCTCTTTACAATTCCTCCGGCAGGGTCGCTATGTACAATTCAAGTGTACACTCTCACTGCTCTAAGAGGACATACTTACATAGCCAAGCGGTTTATAACGGTCAAAATGTCTAAAGTCGACGAAGCACTAACCCTCCGGCGGCCCGCAGCACTGCGGGTTCGTCTCGATGAACAACTCCAGCGTGCAGTCCAGCACGAGACAGGAAGTACGGTAGAACTCGTTGTTGTAGATCTGAGATTGGCTATTGATTAATAATAAATGTTCTTTGTAATCCCGAGCTGTGAAATAGATTGTTTAGTGCAGAATCCATCCAGATGATATTGGATTGAAACTTGTTCGACTTCTCTTAGGCAAGATGTGAAACTTATCTACAACTCCTAGGGTACCACAAAATGTCTCACCACTTGGAACTCTTTCGAAATATCGAACTCAAGGATAGACTAATTAGTTGACAAATTTAAAACTGAATACAAATGTTATCTATTTCAAGTTTCCTCAATTAAAAATAGAGATAATTAAAATTTGCTGACCACTTGGAACGCCATCGATATGTTGTACAGCGGGAAGAACCAGGAGAAGATGATGGACCAGCTGGGAAAAGATTGTAGTGGTAAAAGGTAAAGGTATCCCCGTACTCAAGGCACTTGCGTCCTGCGGGAGCCCACTGCTAGGCCAGTGACTATATTTAAAGGCCAGTTCAGTCCGTAGGGCCTAATCTATTCTTCGGACCTACTTTACCGCGTGATCTAGTCACTACCAATTCCCCTTGCGGGCGCCTTGGTGGGGCGGAGGCGGTGTCACGGCCGGG
>LS494509.1:66853-77633 GCA_900490845.1 Pristionchus japonicus | reverse complement strand
CAGATTGTAGTGATGATGTCAAAATGCTCGATGTACCCTTTATATTTTACCTGTCAAACCTCATACGCAATTTTGCTTAAAGCTGTTCAATACTGAATTAGTCTGTGAGAAGGGAAATGTTTCTGCAAGATCAATTTTACAGTCTAAAGGGAAGACCAGGAGAAGATGATGGAAATGTCTGGAAATGTTTGAAAAATGATAAAATATTTTTTTTTTTCTAAAAGGACCCTGATCCGATCGACCACTACTCTCAGTATAATACTTCACTCTTGTTAGCTGACTGAAACATATCGATGCGTCGCTACATTTCTTTCTCTCTGTCACTCTTGCTTTGGCTTGTGTCCTACGAACTTTAAATCTTTCCTGAGACTCACAAATAAGCCGTGTCCCCGTCCGCAGTCTGGTCGATGATAGGCACAGCGATCGAGCCGATCATTGCTACAATGATAAGAGATCAAACTACAAAAATCGAAGATAAAAAATCAAACTACAAAGGTCAAAGACCGAACTATAAGCTACAGAGATCAAAGATCAAACTACAAGTTACAGGGATCAAAAATCAAACTACAGGCTACAGAGATCAAACTCCAAAGATCAAACTACGCACCACTGATGATGTTGTACATGACAATCATCGTGTATCCCTTGGGCGCCGAGGTGAACATGAAGGAGAAGGAGTAGCTGGAAGGGGAGGGATTAGAGATCAAATTGCAAGATTCAAAGATCTTCATTCAAAGGCTTCGTCAACCCCAACATCCAAGGTTGATATCTCTATCCATATCTCGAATTCTAACAGCCTTCAACTCGGATTTGCTCTTCCAGTTTCAGTTTTAACAATTGGTTGACGTACACGAATGGAATGGCGGTCCAACCAAAGAGAACACAGATGACGATGACATCGATGATTGAAGTGCCGCGGCCGATTAGTTCCTAGAATGACGAATTACTTTTTCTTAGTATCTACGGCGGAAGAGAACATCGATGGATGTGAAACCTCCGACCACCGAGATTCGTTTTTGATAGGCAAAAAAGAAATTGCGCATTCAACAAGGTTCATTGTTGAGCTCACATTGACGCCAAACGCGAAGAAGATTCCGATGAAGCACGCGAGTGGGATGAGGAAGGAGAGGGCGTCCCAGATGAAGGCTGTCAGCCAGTACAACCAGAGCGGCAGACCGGAGAGGAGCTGGAGTGGATTTTATTGGAGGTTTTTCTCCCGTCAAAATCATGTAATAATCGAGAATCTGATAACTGTTTGAAACTTTAGGCTTCTCTGAAGCATACTTGTGAGGCGCAATATCAAGATACATTTTCTAAGTGAGGACCGTGTCGAACCGAGGACTTCTCCATTTGCTGCACCCACCTGCATGTGCTTGCTGTTCTTCTTCCTCTCTCTGATCAGGAACGAGCAGTAACCGGAGACAACCATCGACATGGCCACGATGATGGCGTAGCCTGAAAACGGTTAATGATTTTTGATCTTCCAATTTGATCTTTGATCTTTGATCTCTAGAGAATTAGTCAAATGTGTCCATCCAGGTTAGTAGCCCTCTGATCGCTCATCAATAATAAACGACGTCGTCTGTGTTCTTCATGGAGCAACTAGCCATTCTATTATATGTATATTTGATTGTAAAAAGGAAATCAGCTCAAACGTTGAAGCTACAGAAGGATCAAAATGCGCCTAATGTGCGATTTGAATTGCGATCTTACCAATAATAAACGAAGTAGTCTGCGTAACAGCCTTGTTCTTCATGGATCAATTAGCCAATTTTTTGTATGTATATTAGATTTCGCAATCAAATCAGTTCGAATGTTGAAGGTGCACAAAAGGACGCAATTTAGCTCTAATGTGTGATCTTCATTGCGACCTTACCAATAATAAACGACGTGGTCTGCGTCACAGCCTTATTCTTCATGGAACAACAAGCCAATTTATTATATGTATATTGGATTTCACAATCTTATCAGTATGAGAGTTGAAGGTGCACAGAAAGACTCGAAATAGGCCTAGAGTGTGCTTTTGAATTGCGACCTTACCAATAATGAACGACGTTGTCTGCGTCACAGCCTTGTTCTTCATGGAATCAGCTGCTGCGGGTGGAAGGGGGTGGTTGATGGCCTGCAAAGTCATAGTTCAACATAGTTCAAAGTCATAATTTGAATTGAGAATTTGAGAAGAAAAAGAAATTGAGGACCTATGCAATTCTAGAATGTTTATTCCACCAATGAAACATAATAGCGTTTGCTGAGCAATATCATACTCGAAACACGTTTTACAACAGATTGTACGGTCTCTCACTTTTCCATGTTCTCTCGCTCTGTCTGACCGGCGAGAGAGCATTGCGTGATGAGAGACCGTAACATTTTCGCCCATCCTGATCAGATGGACGACTCACCGTGAACACGTACGGCTCTCCATAATTGGGATTCTTTTCTATCAGCAGAATCGTTTAGATACCATATGAACGTTCATAATACAATGTTTAACTAATATCAGGCCCCTCTCGATAATACTAATCAAATTGTGCATAAACATGTTTCTCACCAAAATAGGATAGGAAAGTATGCTGACCGTGAACACGTACGGCTCTCCATCCTCGTGCTTCGTCACTCCAAGGAGAGAGTCCGCGAGGGAGATGGCGAGGACGGGAGTGGCGTAGCTGAGAGGGGAGAGACTTCATTCATGCATTTCGTTCAGTTATTTCCATTAAGTTTACGGTTTACATAGAAATACGGCTAGAATCGTCATGAACACGGTGGTCAGGAAGTCAAAAACACCATTGTTAGCCTCCTATGACATCAACCCTGATTAATGTGATCAATGAACGAAAACTTCCATCGAATGGTGTGATTATTCCTGAAGTCAGTCAAAGATCAAAGACCAATCAGCTCACCCAAAGTTGTCGAACATGGCCACCAGCAGGTCCTGGCCCAGCAGGTGCATCGACGTGTACGCAACGGGGTACTGGATGCCGAAGGTGCGAGAACCGACCTGGAATCATGTTCGTTACTTCTTCGTTAGATCACGTCGCTTAGGACTTAGGGGCGGTATGATGAATACCAAAGGACCAAATAAACAGTTGCAACAAATGGAGGACCATGAACTCACCCCGTCAATCAGCTTGAACACCTCCGCAGTCACGTTATCGGTCCCTGTGATGATGGGTGTGGGGTCCATCGCGTGGACTACCTGCAAGAGTTAGACTCTGGTTTCCAGCCTTTGACAAGATGCCACAACCACTAGATAGGGAATGCTCCATCCGTAGCCTACCTGAGAGACATTGAACCACTAGGCACGACCTCAATTATGAAAACGAAGAAAACTCGTATAGTTCGTGGTTAGGCCAAGCGAAAAATAATGCAAAAGAGACGATCGTCAAACCTCGCCAATGATAGTCGTGTTCTGCTGTGGTTCCTCGACGAGAATCACGCACTGGAAAACAATATATTATTTTTACAGAACATATCTTTGCACATTTTCTAAATTTCACTGTTCTTCCCTTCACACAAGCTTGATTGATTCCTAGGCAACCGGTATCATATTTGATTTTGGAACAAACGCTCTTCTACTAATCAGGGTTTATCTCACTCTCTGCGTAACGTACACCTATTGAAACGTACCCAAAATTCTAAAATCGATAATGCCACAACGAGTTACCGTCTTCTCGGGAGTGGGCGAGTACGGTGTCAGATCGACGACTAGCGGGTCCATCTCCTTGGCTGTCGGGATGGCTTGAGTGGCGAGCATCATCAGGGCCAGGTAGGCGACCTGGACAATATGGGAAAAGTTAAACTAGGACTGCACTAAATAGTTACTAGTGAACACCAATCATTCCAAAATCGTACGAAACAGGGTGGGCTTGTTTTTATTCGTCAAATCAGATATCTGGTCGGCATTGTTCACAACATAATTTCTGCTGCATTATGAACTTTCGAAACATAAGTGAACTCGAGCGGGGTCCGGCCTCACCGGAATGAACAACGGAACAGGATTCGTTTCGTTTTTTAGCCTAAGAAAACTTGAATTAGACTTCCTTCCAACATTTGGATTTTTCGCAAAACTCGCAAACTTTAATGGCAGTAATGCACAATAATCAACGCACCGGAATGAGCAGCTGCGGAATGAACTGGATCCATCTGCGGAAGAAGTAGACCGCTCTCTTGGCGAACATGGCGTGGAATTGCTGCATGAGTAGAGGGAAGCCGGTGATGCGATGGGAGGGCTTGAGGTCTGAATTAGGGATGTCAGAATTAAGAATGGCTCTCACCATTTTACACACTAGTAGTATTATTATAGTACTATAATAATACTACTCACACTCTCTCGCCTACCTGATCGGTTAGAGACTGTGGAAAATGAGTAGAGTCATTCTTAATTCTGACGTCCCTAGTCTGAATGATTGTGGTAAGGTTGTGAAAAGGATTAGTTATGTCTATTTTTTTTTAGTGCATACTGCGCTGAGGTTGGTGGCTAGAGCAATGTTTTTTTCAAGATATGCATTAGATGAGTAGTGGGAGATGAGCTGAGGGAAGCCGGTGATTGGAGGGCTTCAAGTCTGAATATTGAACTATGAATCCACTGCGTTCCAGATTCGCCCAGTACGAAGTTCGTGGTGAGACCTATCCATTGGAACGTTGTCAATTTCATAGTGTGATTCAGTTTTCCCTCGGTTTTCTCTGTGCTCTCTTTCTCTCGCTCCCGCCTCATAGTGTGAATCGACATTTGTATGTTTCAGAAAGCTTCAAAGTTTAGAGCAGCAGTGAGCATTCAATGCATCCTATTGGTGATACGGGCAAATAATTTCAATCAATTTCAGTTACGCATTTCTGACCTTTCAATGCGCCCGGATTGTTATCGATCAAGTTCAGGTTGTCATCCATCTTGGCGGAGACCTCGGACGCGAGTGTAGGAGAGCGAGATGGAGAGATGCCGTTCTCGGCGAGCTCGCCGACCCTGAACATTTCCTTGTTTTACAGGGGACGTTTCACGACAATTTCTGATAATTGACTTTCGACTACTTCAAATCGTCTAGTTTTGCATCTAACGCTACTTTCCTACCCGGGAAGGACATGAGCAAGTTAATCTCTCTACTGGAGAACAATGAGGTACGAGATTACTCACTTGAGGAAGACCTCCTCAAACTACGATCTGCTCACCGTATCTAACCTTTTGAATCACTCTACATCCTGGAGAACAATGAGGTGTATAACTAACTACTTGTGTATAACTAAATGAGGTGTATAACTAGGTGTACACTGGAGAAAAATGTATAACTCACTTGAGAAATACTTCCTCCATCGTGGTCACTGACACGCCAAAGGATCGGATGCCGAGGCGATTTTGAGCCATTTCGAGATCGCCGAAGAGCCGGGGGAACCTGCAGAATTGTGAGGTTGTGATATTTGTTGTACTCGTGCACCAACTTCTAGTTCTTCTGGGGGTTCTATTGAGTCAGTGAAACCCATTCGAAATGCAAGATATGCTGGCAACTCACAGAGATTTTCCCTTTATATTTCAAATACACAGCCTCTCGTTTTTATCACCTTTCACCTGGACTTGGGTGTTTTTTTCACAAATAAATTTTAAAATGTACTGACACAGAACGCGAATCCGCCTCGAGCAGGAAGGTGGCCTCCTGGCCGACGACCGATTGAAGGATGACGTCGGTGTGACTGAATAAATTGTATGGTTGACTAAGAGTTTAGCAAAATCTCCAAATGTCAGAGCGCCAGCTAGCAAAAACAGCCAGCAAAGTAATGATCGGTGACCTAAGATTGAAGGATGACGTCGGTGTGACTGGAGTGGAAGAGATAAATCAGGGTGAGATCAACGATCAAACTCGATACAATTAGAAGATGCATCTTCTAATTGTATCGAGTTTGATCGTAACTGAAATAGGTCCTTCGAAAAAAACTTTTAAAAAAAATCGTACGTGGTCATCAGTTTCCTCGTTGCTCTATGCCTATCCCTCCCATTTCGCAGTCAAATTCACCCTTTTACTCAACGCAACCCATCAACAACAGTATTGTTGAAGACTCGATGATGATTCAGAAGAACCAATTCTCACGTCGTCATCAGTTTTCTCGTCTGCTCAATAGCCGTGCCCAGCGTCTTCGTCATGTGGTTGTCGTAGACGATGGTGAGATGATAGCCGGCGCCTACAATACGGTAGGATTAGGAAAGAACTAAGTAAGCTAAGCCAGGCTTATAAGGCTAAGCCTATCGTGAAAGATGGTGAAGTGGTACCCGGCGCAAGGTTCTCGATCACAAGTGCAAAGTTGTGACGATGGTGATTAAGAATTTTGGACGTACCGTAATGCTTCTTCAGGAACATTCCACTACCGCAGCACTGCAGCTGGCCATGTGCCATGATGGCGATGCTGCAATCGATCGATGATTGAAATCATCAAGGGATATACCGTAATCAACATAGCTGGTGGTGAAATCAGGCAACAAATACTGAGTACCGATCGCCCAGCACATCGGCCTCCTCCATGAAATGGGTTGTCAGCAGCATCGTGCGCTCTTCCTGAATATTTCGAATATTGAAAGAGTTATGTTTCACGCTCTAGTCAAGGCATAGCAGAGTATGAATGCAGCAATGAGTTCGTGGTCAACCTCTCCTAAGTATAAATTTCAACAACAGGCTTGTCAGATGACCGTTTTTCTTACTTTCTCAGCCTGTAGCAGTGTCCAAGTCTCGTGCCTCGCGCCCGGGTCCATTCCACTCGTCGGCTCGTCCAGCATCACTATCTCCGATCCTCCGATCAGAGCAATGGCCAGGGACAACTTGCGCTTTTGTCCGCCTGGAATAGGTTGAGTATCCTGCTATTATGAAACATGCCGCAGTTCCAAGAAAGCAATCGATGCTCAATATCTAGAATGAGACAACTGCTTGAAACAAACGCAATCTTAACGCTCATAGTTGATTTGATGGGATATAGGAAATGTGAACGCTGCAATCACCAGATAGAGTGCCCGCCCTCGCATTTGCTTTGAAGTCGATCTTGAGTCTCTCGAGGAGGTCCTTCGCCTCGGTTTTGTCGAAACCGCGACCCTGAATTGATTTCGTAAGAATCATTTTTAATGGGCTAGTTGTGCGCACCGAGGTGCTAATCATTTCAAGAGTCGAACAGACAAGAAAGAAGCGAACTTTGACAGCAAACTCGCCTTGAGGTTGGAGAAGAACTCGAGATGCTCCCACACGGTCAGCGTATTGAACAGGATGTTGTACTGCGGGCAGAGACCGACCGATCGACGGATCTTTAATAGTCAGTTATCGATGCGAAGTACGGTAGTCAGTTATCGATTACCTGAGGGAGCGAGCTGCGAATGTCCAGTGAGTCGATGTAGGCGGTTCCCTTCGAGGGAGGAATCACACCTGGGAGAGATCAAAGATCAACGGTGCGCTTTGGCGTCTTATTGAGACCAAAATGAAGAAATACCCACCAGTAAGCATCGAGAACGTCGTACTCTTTCCGGCTCCGTTGTGTCCAAGGAGCGCCGTGATTTGACCCTGCAACCCTTTCATTACGCCAAACAACGACCGTTAAGTGAAATTGAAGCGCAAACTAGGTCACGGATAGACGAATCATAGCGATACTGTTAATAAGAGACAATTAGCTGATGAGTCAAATAAGGAAAAAGGAAAAGTTCGATAAGTTTCATAGCGTCTATGTTTCACTATGGATGAAAAGAAATTAATGGATTGAACATGGCTTTTTAGAAAATAAACCAACCTTGTACAGATTCAAGCACAGATTGTCGACTGCCACTTTCTCGGAGGCTTTGCCCTGAAAGAATCTCTCATTTCGAGTTCAGTCTCATAAGCTTTTCCTGATCGAACAATGAAGAAGATTGATACAATTCAACTTTCAACGAAGAAAAAAAAACTGACGAATTTGCAGTCAAACAGCTTCTTGAAGAACGACGCTCCGTACGTCTTTGAGAGACCGGCGATGGTCACTGTTGCATCGAGTTTCTCGCTCAGTTCTTCGGTCTGAACATTTCAATACTTAGCGGATTGGAGTAACGTTTTCATTCAACAGCAAGAGTGAATGTTCAAAATGATCGAATAGGTTTCATTTACAGAGTATCTGACTAATAGAGCAAGATGATCAATGGATCGCACATAACGAAATGCATATAATTGAAATATGGACAATGACTCGAAACTGAAGCGTCTTCTCTTTGAAGGAGTCACAACTGGCACATCCGACAATATAATTTCCTCCCGAGCAGTCTATTCCAGAGAGATAATTTTGTGACTTAGTTGAACTGGTAAAGCTAGTGCGATAGTGCGATGATCCCAATCCACTCCACCTAAGTTGCCGCCCGGCAGGTCCAGTGCCTGATGTCATGATAAATGTCCATTAGAGCGAAACTAGGTTACAAATAGACTAGAAACGGAGAAGCTGCTAGGAAGAGACAAGAGAGGGAGATCGTGTCCAAAAATATTTATCAACTCACCCTGGCTTGTTGCTGCTTCACTGCCTTCTCGAAAGCCGCTGTCTGATCGGGCAGAGAAACGCGCGACTTCCTGCCACCCGGGAACCAGTAGGAGGGCTGGAAAGGGTACGGTTAGCTACAGTGTCCAAAAACAGTAGATGAATACAATACGTCTTTGTATCAATTCTGGCTCCACTACTCGGGATCAGGCGAGAAATGACATGAGGAACTTCAGGAACTTGTCCTCACCAGTAGGAAGAACCACACTTTCTTCGGCACTCCCTCTCCACCCTAATCTACCAGTAGTTTACTTCTAGCCTCCATTCTGCACCACTACTCTGATTTGAACCTATTTCTAGACTCAATGACCTTGGGGAAACAGATCTAACAAGTGCAAGTGGACTCACCAACAGGAAGAACCACGCCTTCTGCGGCACTCCCTCTCCGCCCGGATTCACCGCTTCGACGTACCACGTGATGAGCATGAAGATGAAGCCGTCCACCTGCAATTTGTACTTCAATTACCTCAAATAATTTCGAAATTATCAATATCTGATAGGTATTTTATCAAAGTTCTTGACGAAACAAGAGGCAAATGGTCCGATCCTGATCGAGTGTAAAGTTCAGACTATGGAAGCACAGCGTTCTGCCTCGACAGAGAAGGGTGACCAATTTGCATGAATCGAACTGCAAGGACGAGGGAGAGGAGGGACCGCTCTTCCCGCTCATTTTGAATAATTTTCATGGCCGGAAACTGATCCATCTGTTCTACCCTTCTCTGGAGAGAGCAATGAGGGTCAGAACGCAGTGGAAGACTCACCACAAGCATGACCATCATCAGTCCGAGCGTAAGCGGCTCATCCGGAGTGACACTTTCGAAGACGTTCGCCCAGTTGAGACCGCCGGCTGGAAAGGAATTTGCAAGCATTCAATGACATGCAGGTTTCGGAAATCATCGAAGGCTACATGTTTCTACTAGCGAGAAATTGCTCAGTCAACAAGATAACTGATGAATGACTTCGAGATTCGACTGCCACTGCAGGATCAATGATCAAAAGAAATCAATGGACGTGAACAATGACAACAACAACGAAGACTATGATGAAACAGCATTCACCTTGTGTCTCGTACTGTGCCAGCAGCAACACTCCGTAGTTCAGCGCGATGTCGGGGTTGATGCAGTTGAGCATGCGGATCTGAATTATCTTTTTTTTTTATTTGTAAAGGAAGTTACTCTATCAACGCTCAATCGCGCACTAGCCGAGTATTCAAGGCTGCATGAAACTCATTACGAACACACAACAAAGTGCCAAACGCAGAGTTTTGTAATAAACCCTCCTAGAAAAATGAAAACGCCAAAGTGCCAAAGTGTCGAGTCGAACGAGAACTCGATCTTCGAATTGTTGCTAATATTTTCTTTTGTAGACGGCGACGCCTCTTTACAACAAGAAAGCGCACACTTGCCGAGTATTCAAGATAAGTTGAAACTTATCTTAGATAACTCGTTCGAATTGATCAGACAACTGACGACGGCCATAATTCTCAATTACTCACCCAGAACGAGTAGGGTGACTATTATAGAAATAAAACGTTCCGGACACACGACTGTGTACGCTGAAATATGTGCGACTCATGTAAGGAGCGTGGCTTCACTTTGAGAAAGTGCGCGGCAGCGTTTAAAAGTGCGAATTTAGTTTAACTCTATGTTTACTTCGTCTCCGCTGGTGCTTCTATCGTATGTGAGCACATTATAAGTTAGAAAAATATAAAAGAATGTGTGAAAACGGCGGTGGTGTAGTTCGAGTTCTGCCATTTCAAAAACCTCCCTAGTCGCGTACGGAACGTTATATTTCGTGGTGTATGACAAACTTTTTAACTTCTATGATAGGCGTACATCAATTTTAACCATTCTTATCAAGGCTTGGGTTTTCAACAGTCGCACCGAATCATAGCGCTTCAGGCAGGACTACCGGCTGCATGTGTGATGAAAACATGAGAAACCAACCCAGAACGAGTACGGCGATTGCGCGTCCATAGACGTGAACAGCACACACCAGAAGTAAAGCAGCATCCAACCGACCGTGGCGGCGAGGGTGGCAGGCGTACCTGGAATATTATTACTATTATTTGTGTACCGAATTCTACGTATTCAGTACCCAAATACATACAATAATCAATAATTAATTCACTTTATCATAATAAAGTCAGTCCTCGATAGCCCACGAGCTACAGTACGCCGTTCGCGCGCGCGCCTTAACACCATGCCGCGTCGCACCCGCAACGCGTGTGCGTGTCCTTTCCTCATTGGCTGGCTCCGCCTACTCTCTC
>LS494509.1:2967-50395 GCA_900490845.1 Pristionchus japonicus | reverse complement strand
CCTACCATCTCTTTTTCTTCCGACTCTCTCTTGCGTCTTTAATACTTCTACCAAACTGCTGCTTCTCCCGAAGCCCCACCACCCCAAACCGATTCGCCACAAGACGACGGACCTCCACCAAATTCTAATGAAGATCTACGCGACATTTTTCTCTCTCCCTTACCTTGGTGGATAAATAATTGAATTGAATTGAATTGAAAAAGTTCACGGATTCGCGAAAACATCCTGAAGTGAGATAAGGTAATAGGCAAAGTTCACCACTGAGTAAAAGAGATTGACCATCATTGTAAGTAAAGCTAGACACTACGTGTTGTGGCAATGCTAACTCGAATAATGAACAATTTCAAAATGCGATACCTGGTCGGTGGAGCCGCCGCGTCTACTCCAAGCGGGGTTGCGCTCCTGAAATGCTAGATTTTTACAACAGCATAAACCAACAAGAAAACACAACAAAACGACCGATTTCTTGATCACCAGCGGCGAAATTACGTCATCGACAATGATGACTAGGCGAGAGGATTAGCTGGTGATCCCGCTGACTAACGCTAACATTCACGACAACTCAGCCCGAGTGAACAAGGTGCTCTCTTTTTTTGCACGCTATCTCGCACTGTCTACCTGAGGTGGTATGGACAGAGAAAGCTGCAAGCAATTCTAGCTGAAAGTCGGAGTCTCATGCAGAAAACCCTATCACGCCTGTCAGGTTTCTCCAGATCAAAGGAACATTCGAAAATCGAGAATCCAACTTGCCAACCGTTTTCGCGGCACGACTGCTCAACTCTCCTTATCTCTCTAGCCTATTGTATTCCGGAATTCCCTCCAGATGATAAGAGGCCAAAAGAAAAGAAAGAGTGAGAAAAAGAGTGATGTGTCAGAGAAAACGGGCGGAAAACCCGTGGGCAGTAGAGTGAATGTTCGCCCGGAGTCGGAATAGTACGATTGACGGGAGATTATGCAACATGACGAGTCAGGAATCGGAGAATAATGAAACACTCGGGAATGCACTCATAGTATCAGAGTGAAACTCGATCAAGCCAATGAGAAACGTGTTGAAGTAAGGGCGTTCTGGCCAATGGTATTGACGAGAAATACTCGAGAAAAGTGCATTCCGATTGATAAAGGTACAAGTTGATCACAGGGGACGTGAGGGAAATCAAAGGGCTAGCCTGCGAAATTTAGTTTCTACGAGTCTCAGGCTAGCGTTGACTGTTCAGAAACGGTAGCTCGCTTCCGGTTTGCGGATCCGTACTATGCGCGAGAAAGAAAGAAACTGTCTGTCGTGAGCTAATAACCTTAGAAGGAAGTCTCCACTAATCTGTGTACTTCGCTCCTTCCTCCCCCGGGGGCGAGCGAGCCAAATCTAATCAGTAAGGACAATAGAGGGTGATGCGATTGAGTCACTCGATTTTTTATGAGGATGTATCTCTCTTGATTCAGCATAGGAAAAGGGCATAAAAGCCACTCGATAGCGTTGAAAATCACGGAAAGTCATGAGAAAGCAAAGTAGCTGAGCAAATACAAATACGATCGTTTACTGTTTTCCATCCCATCTCGCGAAATTCGAGGGCAAAATATGATAACTCAGCGTCTATTTTCATTGCGATCTCTCGTCCGTGATAGAGAAGGGTTCGCATAAATAGCAGGGCTACGGTGCGAAAATATCGGTGTACTGATCACAATAACGTGCGAGGAACGGTTCTGAAAGAGAACTCGCAAAGAGGAAAAGGATGTTCTCTACGTGCCTTATTCTGGAACGGGAGACTAGAAGAGGAAGGAACGTCTCTCAAACGGCAGAGAAAAAGTGATTGTTGATCGGGAAGGCGCGCTCTCGTGTTTCGCACTGTCGTGATCAAGTGCAATACGAGGGCAGAAACCGTCACTATTGGCACTCTGAACCAAAAGGAGGGCTCGTAGTCTAGCTCCTTCACAGTCAGCCTTACTTATTGCTCGTATTATTGTTTCTACTTCTCAACAATTCTAATAAATTGTGAGCGGATGATGCCCGAGGTGAAAAGAACAAAAGTTCTCAGAATCCAATGACACAAAGCACTTCACGCGACAAAGACAGAGCCAATAAAAAGGTAATGGTGCTCCGACATCAAACGTCAAACGAATCCACCGTCAAGTGAGGACGTAAGGGTTTGACTCTCCTCATTCCACACACTATTTCGAACTGTCTGACTTGTGAGAGAGCATAGAAAAGTGAGAGAGTAATACCAGTGCTCTAAATAAGGCGTTTCAGTACGCCGAGGCCGATAACAAGGGTGTGCTACGCAACAATTATTTTGCTTCGAGGACAAGTAGTAAATGTAGAAAGGCTGCTCATTGTTACAAAACCAGCAATGAATGTATTGCAAGTCGTCGTGACAAGCAAATTGAACAGAAACTTCTGAGATAGGAAAGGAAACGTAAAAAAGAGAAATGCGCCGACAATTAATCATCTGTTACAGTTACTGACTTCAGTTAACGGAATCCTCCAACTGGCAAAGATACAAAAAGATCAAAGCCATATCTCCCTCGGGATTGCCCTAAAATGACGCGCGTACTCCCATAAAAAAGTTCATGCAATACGATATAATACGGCAGTAAAATGGGATCATAGTCTCCCTGGCGAAATACTCTCGCTGTGCCTGATAGAGTCGGCAGCAGTTCGGATTATACTATTCAAATGTGGTGGTGGGGGCGTCTGGTAAACGCAGGTGGAGTGCTCTTTCAAAACATTCTATGAAAAATAGCAATGTGCAACGAAGAAATAAATCGAGCTAGGTTGTAACTGGTTTGGTGGTTGTCAAACAGTCTAAGGTTTTTCTCGTTTCTGATCGGCGAGACAGTATGCGAAATGGAGAAACCGAGGCCGTTTTTCAACTCGAAAAAGCATCAAAAGTGAACGAAGCGCGGCGTCGTCAAATCAGACAAACCTCGCAAAGTGATAAGAAGAGAGAATTGAAACGAGAGCGTCTCTTGCAACACTCACACTCACAGGTCATGCGTCACCCTTTTGGACTCGGACTGAGTAATCGCACAACTTTTTCGCATGCCCTTTCACTGTTACAAACACGAAAAATTAGATGAAAATGGCTTTCAGTGAGTTGTTGCACCTAAGGCAGTAAACCTCTTATGATAGCACAGTTGTGATATTCTGTAGGCGAAAATGTACAGAACTGTGTGTGTGCAGTCATTCCGTGATTAGAACTCAGAAGACAGAAGACACTGCCGATTCTCCTGGCAGTCTGAGACGGTTGAGTGGCCCGAAGTGATAATTGGCCCTGAATTGTTCGTGATGTTCCCTAGGCTTCCTACAGTTCTGTTCATGCCAATCTGTAGCAGACTCGCACACATTTGATTCATGAAGTGACAAGAAGGTGATAAGGGATGACGTCGGCTCGTGTCATCCATGCAATCTACCTTCACAGGATCTCAGTCAGGTTAGACAAGGCGAGAGAGCAAGCAGGATGGAGAGAGTCAGAGAGCATTGAGGCACTAGAACAATCACTTCATTTCACAAGCTCTATCTGCGATCAGACGAAACGAGAGATCATGGAGAACGCAGAGAGTCAGAGCAGAAAGAAGAAGGAGTTATCGCCCACTCATCCTTTGTGAGTGGATGCAGTCTAAGCGCTTGGGAAACCTCGATGATAAGGCAATGAAGTTCATAATATCGCTTACCGTTAGTCTTGGACTCTAAATGGTAAGCTAAGCAGTTGCAGAAACTATTGATTCGCGACTATTCTCAAAAAATAGGAAAATTTGCGAGCAGTCTATGGCGCCGAATCACATAGGTGATTTTGATATTTAATCTTTGAGTAATCTCGCTTCGAAGCAGAGAATAGGAAAATAGAGGACGGAAATCAGATGGTCGATGAGTCACCGCGGGGAAGCAGATACCCCGCTGAGCTCAACGTCGATAACACTTTATTGATGGAGTTGAGTGACACGACAATTTGAGCGAACGCTGTCCTATTTTCTACAGTCAGTACTGAACAAGCCTATTGAACACGAAAAAATGTTGCTGGAATAGCGAAATCGCGGGCGAAACAAGCAAGCGGGAAATCGCAGCAAAATGTTTTCCGAAGCACCTCCCTGCGCCGGAGTGAACGTGTGAACTGACCTCACTGCATTCGATCCGATTTCTTCCGATTCCGGCCGCAAAAACGGCTTCTAAATCGTCGCGTGTTGGCCTTGTGCGTCCATTAGAGTTCACGTAGCCTTCTGTTGTCACTAAACAAACATCGGCTACCCGCTGGTACTCCCCTACGGGGGTTTACTCCTCCTCTCGTCGAGAATTCGCCTGAGTTTCTCCATTCCGCCGGCTTTCTCGGCGATCAAACAGAGCTAGAGATCATGTTGAATTGAGAGAAACAGATCATTCTCGTCCCTTAACTGTCCCTCTTTCCGCTCCCGATCACTCGATTCAAGAACCTCTCTGTTTCCCATACTGCCTGGCTCTGTTTGAACGCCGATAGATCGTCTGCATAGAGAGAGAGTTGGATTCCCCGCGGGTCCCTTGACTTCACCTCCCTTGTTTGAAGAACGCGAGTAACAGACAGTTTCATAACCAACTCCCCTTTCGTTCTCGGGGCTAAGAGAAGAAAGGTTGACCCGGATCGGGACTCGAGATGGGGGCTTTTTAATTGGTCTGGGTGTCAGGAACACCCTGATTCAGCTTCAGTGTACGGAGAAGAACGATCGCGATCAACAGATCAAGTACTTGCTTGTGTGTATTTTTGCTCAATCTTGTCTCGATGCCTCGATTTGCACCACTTTCCGGAAAGACAGGTAGGAAGAAAGTAGGTAGGTGAGTAAATTAGAGGAGTCATTGGGTCGAGAGGGGGCTGGAATAAGGAAGGAGGGAGAGGAAAGAATAGGGGCGGTAATTCGCGGGAAGGACTGCCTCTCTCTTGAAGAAAATCATTCTAACCGGTCAGAGAAAGCGAGAGAGCATGCAATATGAAGAGAGCGCTGGCTTCATTGGCCATCTTCACTAAAGAACCCCTTGCAGGTGTGGGACTTACTACTCTCGCTTTCGATTTCTATCTGGAAGAGCGAATTGTCCGTTTCGCAGACTCCGCTTCTATTTTGGGCTTGCCCTTTTGTCTTCGTTGAATATTAGGTACTTCTCTACTTCTCCGGAAGTGTGTCTAACCTCCATTCATCACCGACCAATCGCCGACCACTAAACCCACGCTTCTCAATCTCATTTCGGCAATGAGTAAAACTCAACCCTTCTCCCGGGGAACTAGAGAAGTGCCGAACATTTTGATGATCTCATTCTTGAATTTCGCTATTAAAAGTACTTTTTTCCTAGCTCGTACCTCAGATCTGCCACAATCAGATGAGATGAAGACGCCAGCCGCTCAGAAGATGTGATCATGCTCAATTTCCAAGCTGTTGTCTCACAGTTTTTCGAGGTTTCTCAATTACAAAACTAATTTATGTAATCACGATTCATTGAACTTTTGGTATTTTAAACCGCCACCGCCATCAAAACTGAAAACTATCGAAGTACAACGACTTTACGAAATGAATGAAACCTATTCGGCAAAGACTGCCTTGAACGAGTTCCGTCCAACAAAATGCCTACAGAAAATGGATAAACTAATTCACTCATTTTCAGTGGCAGACCTCCCTGGTCGTTCGCTGGCCGCTTCCCTTCGTGATCATTCCTCCACTAATCACTATTGTAATCACGACTATGACGTTCTCCGATCTCCATCTGAACGTGACGAATGATACTCTGCGGTTAGTTAACCAAGGTCCCTGAATCAGGAAGAGGCCTTGCATGCATTAGCCATGTATTAGACAATAATGTCATGCGACGGACAGTAGTATTGCACCTCAAAATCGAACATCCTGGGATTCTAAAGAATGTTAACCTTTCCAGTGTCTTCCTGCCCGACGATATCCGTGCGCTTCGTGAACTGGAGGAACTCCTCTCTCTGTTCCCTCCACGAGACGCCATGAGGGACTCGTACTCGATATTCGGAACGAGCTTCGCTTACTGGGTGTATGAGAGTAAAGAAGGTTTGCGGCTTCACAATTTTGAGCACCCTTTGAAAAGAAGAAATTTCCTTTTTGGCCTAATGATTTAGTGGTTGAATTAGTGATTTGTGTTTGAGTGACCGTCGAGTATTGGGTGTACTAGAGCAAAATAGGATGTTGCGGGTTTTAGTTATCGTCGGATGGCCGAATGAAATTGATGCTTCCAAGAATATTATCGTTTTGCAAGCTCTTTGAAGCCTATCCAAACAACGACAAATAGCAATCGCAATTTCTCAGGCAACGCCGTCGATCCTGCTGCACTGATCGATCTCGCGAGGCTTCACTCCACAATCAAGGTATACTTTGGAACTGAGTGGATACCCTGAGCGGATTGCTAGTCATTGAAAAGACAACTGGATGGCTCTAGCTGGTAATGAACTTGAAGCCAAACTAGGTTGCAAATAGAATAGAAAGCTGCTAGGAAGAGACAAGCAAGTGAACATTCGCAGTCCCTCACCTCTCCTGACAACTCGACCTCCTTCGATGACGTCTGTCTGGCCTCGTCGCTCACGGGAGGCTGCGCACTGCACCCGTTCGCGTTCGCGCTGGAGGTGGGCTTCAGACTTCATAAGAGCAGAAAACATGTAGAGTTGATTACCTCCGACTTGAAGCTACTTGAAGATTCGCCACAACCTTTTGCTTTCGCGCAAGGTGTCTAACCACACTAAGTTGCACACTTCAATGTGTTTCAACCTTTCATCAAATGTCCAATCATCTTGGTTTGCTCAGTAATTCGGCGATGCAATGCTTAAAAAATAACAGCAGTGTGATTTCGTACTACTTGAGAAGTTGGCGTAGTTTTGTACTTTGACCTGAACAGGCTCTCAGCATGCTCCTTCTGTGCAGTGGACTGGACAGAAACAATCAAACCGTGATCTTTGATCTTTCCAGGACCCCGACCCGGTGCTCTCCGCTCAGTTCATGCTGCGCTACCCGCTGTTCGTCTTCGCCAATCTCACTGTGGATAATGCTGGTGAGCATCGATTGAGAGGTCAAAGATCAACCTTTGATCATCCGGCACTCCTGCAATCTCCGGGCATCGCCAAAATCCCCAAAGCCTCCTCCAGCCCCGACCATCAACCCTGCGCGAAACCATTCTATTTAAGGAATTCCTGAAACTCCTTTCATTTTCACCCTTTTGTCCGGAGAGGTGCAGGAGTGCAGATCATCGAAATGCGGCTACAATAAGTAAAACCCCTGCTGAATTACGCCTCTGATTGCAGTGGTATTCGGCGGGGTGACCACTCGCGGGGCTTCCACGCGAGACTCCAAAGGCAATCACGCGATCGACAGTGCGAAATCTGTGAGGATGGCGTATACGCTGCAGCACGGAGAGAGGAGCAATCGGTGAATTTTTCGTAAGCTGTGCAAGCTAGTCTATAAGTAAGAGAAGGGAGCCGAATACAAGAGGGTAGACGTAGAAGAAAGTGTGGGGATGGCGTATGCATGGAGAGAGGAGCAACCGGTATGATGATTTCTATATTTCACAGGAGGATTGGCCGTTTATTGGTGAAACTGAGGGGCAAAACACTTTTATTGACCTCTGAAACACATCATTGTCTCATTTGTGCCCGTTTAGTTAGTAGAAAGCCAAATGAGTAGGAAATGGGGATGCAGTTTTTCGCAGTGAAAAAGGGTACAGAACGGAGAAAGAAGGAATAGGTGTGTTGATCTTTGGCCTTACACAATTGAGAACGCCAAGAACCTTCGAAAAATTGAGCACCTACGTTTCAACCTTCACACAAAATCCTTCAGATTTCGCTATCAACAGTGCTTCGTCTCTGTGCTTTACCAAAAAATCAAATCGGTCCCAGAAAATTCAGAGACATAATCGATAACTTACTCCTCGCAGATGGATTGCCTCATTCCTCGAAACGATGCCCAAGCTGAGGAAGCACTTTCCCAACGCGACCCTCTACTGGACCAGTTCGCAGAGTCTCGCGAAGGAGATGGAGAGGAATGGGCATGTGAGTATCTCTTCCTCAACTTTTATCTAGCGTCTTTCGAATCCATCAGGCTCTTTTACCTTCCGAAGCAACATCCAATGTGTGGGAGTCTTCTTAGTGAAGCATCGGGGTGCGCGAGAGAGGGGAAGAAGCGATGAAAGGTCGTATTAATAGAACTTTCCCTCAGCTCCTTATTCCGTGGAAACTGTTTCTGACAATCAGCCTTCGAAATACTCCTTGAGCAGTCAAACAGGGTTGTCATAAAATGAAGAAACTTTATCTCAGCTCCTCATTCCATGGACACTATTTCTGACAATCAGTCTTCGAAATACTCCTTGAGCAGCCTAACAAGCTCGCCATAAAATGAAGAAACGTTCCCTCAGCTGCTCATCCCGTGGAAACTGTTTCTGTCTCTCTGCCTTCGACATACTCCTTTTCTTATCTCAGCTGCTCATCCCGTGGATGCCGTGGATGTCGCTCGTCCTGGTCGTCTTCTGCATGCTCATCTGCTCGTCGAGAGACGCTGTGCGGTCCCAGCCATGGGTTAGTTTGAAAGTCATGAACCCAGTCATTGATGAGCGGAAATACAACGAAATGGACCCGAAACGGCTCGAAGGGGGTTTAGAAAGGGAAAGTGTTGGTGTTTTCTGCATGTTGATCTGCTCCTCAAGAAATGCCGTGCGATCTCAGCCATGGGTTAGTTCAAATTGACATATTCTTTGTTGTAGTAGCAAAAACTAAACTAAACGAATCCCCGAAACAACAACCTCACGCAAATAATAGCAATCTCCTCCGTCATCTGCACTTTCAATTGCACTTTCATCACGTGGATTTGTTTGATAAACAAGCACACTGGTTTGTAGGCTTGACTCTCTGCGATGTCGACTACTCTCAGTACATCACGATTGATTATTGATTACTTGTGTTCATCGCTCATTCTCAGGTCGGTTTCTGCGCGATGCTCAACGCCTCGATGGCCACAGTCGCCTCAACGTCGACCCTCCTCTACCTGCAGTATCCCTTCCTGCCACTGGTCTTTATTATGCCGTTCCTGGTCGTTTGTGAGTGATTTACAGGTTGTTTGGGTTCAGTATGCACTTTATGTCGAATAGCTTGGCAAGAACATACCAAACACCCATTCCCGTTTTCATCATGCCGGTTCTGGTCGTCTGTGAGTCTTGATTGTGAGCTGGTATTATTTGAGATTGTTGAAGATCAAAAACAGGAAGAATCAGTGATATTGAGTTCATTCATACTATCAAGAGTTTGTGAAACACCTCCCTGCAATGCTCTTTTGGATCTTTCGATTTGAGAATAACGGATCTTTTGAAGTTGCAATGCGTTGCTTCTAGAAACTGTTCGATAATGAAAAATTGCAGCCATCGGCACGGACAACATGTTCCTCATGCTGAAGAGTTGGCGGATGGGGCACGCACTGGAGGTGGAGGACAGGTAACTTTTTCGTTATTATAAACATACGTCAAATGGGGTCTCCCGGGTGAAATTTTGCCGATATGCCCAAAAAAAATTTGCCGACGTGGCCTAAAACTCAAAAATGAAATTTTCTCACATTTTTTCCGAAATTTTTAACATGAGCCTGAACCAGCTTTTTTTATTTGCTTCACATCTGAAAAAAATGATAAAATGATACCGAATAACGTGATAATTCGAATATAATTCGAATGATCATTCGTTTTGCCATTCCAATGAGTGGCCACTTCCCTCTATCTAACTCCACTCCCCAACAACGCAACGACCTTCTCCGTTGGTCATCCGAATGTGAGAATGTGGGGGAGGAGTATTCGAAATGGAAAGGATATTCGACTGACCTTATGTTTACAACATCCCTTCTCTTTACGATGTCTGGAGAGACGCACACTTCCGATCTACCCACTGGCAGGCCGAGCAATGATCGGAGTCTCTTCGTTTCCCAAACTATCTCGCCGCTGTCTAACCGGCGAGAGAGCATGTGGAATGGAGAGACGAGAACCTCTCTCTGACCCCTCTCTCCCTCTCTCTCGCTGACCTCGACCGCAGCGCTCGAGCTCGCGTTGCGGCTATTATGGGGCTTGACTCTTTCAAGGCGTTTTACAAAACTTCGAGGTTACCGCATGGGTTGTGAATAATGCACAACATAAGTAACATATCGAACTACCTACAGACCGAAAATTGACCCATGCGGTGACCTACTCACTGAGAACAAAGGGAAAGAAAATGACAAGTAGTCAGCACACATACCCGAGGATTTAACAGAGGCGATAAGTTTGGCTAGCCGAGACATTACACTAATTATTACGTTTATATAATAGATAATTAGTAAAAGTCAAGAAAAAATCAAGAAAAGCCGTCAAACGTCGTTCAGCAAGTTTAGAGTTGTGTTGTGTCAGCTTTATTATAAGCTATTTCATAAATAATTTGCGCATATTTCAAGGTCACCGCGTGGGTCAGCTATTTGATACACAAAACAAGGTACTTGAAGTATTTTTAGCCAAAATATTGACCCACGCGGTGCCCTAATTGCTGAGAACGAAGCAAAATGCTTTCGAAGGAGTTTTCGGGAGAGTTGATTTTGCGATGAACTTTAGGCATATCACATTTCGGTATTTCGAAATTTTACAAGACCGCATGGTATGCGTTTGAATTCCGCTACGTTGACTTACATTTTGAAGTTAAAAATAGCTCGAAAAGTTAAAAACTCGCCGAGAAATTTGATTTTAAAGTGATGGAGAGTTCAAACCAGCATTTATTGAGTACGCGAATATGCATTAGTACGCTTTCTTCTGCCGACCTTGACTTTTATATATGAGGCCGTTCGCGTAAGGATCAGCAAAATTCGACGGGGATCTGGAACAGGGGGGAAAGGTGAAATGTCCCATAAGTTGGCTCTAGGGGTTATTTTCGACCCTCTACGCGATGAGCAACTCGATTTCATCATATGTCCCCCTTTCGCTCCGGGGACTCACCCCCTCATTTTGGACTCTAACTTGTTTTAGGCGTTTTTTTTCGCAACAAAGTGGTCAAAATAGCCCCAAATCTTTCTCTCCCGACCAGAATCTCGAGCTCTATCGAATAAAACTACTTTCATATTTTGACCATTTTTCGTTCATGGGTTATAGTGAAATCTTGAACCAGGAATTCGCGAGCAAAATCCTTTTGCACGTAGACTGGGAACATTCCCCTGAACATTTTAAGCATTTGGGTTAGTAATTTGACCTCCGCAAAAGTACTTTTTCATCGATTTTAGTGGAAAGGTGAAAAATAAAAGTGTCTGTATACCATCATTATGGTGCTCATTTTGTAGAGCCGAAGTAGCCGATCATTTTTTGTTAACACTTCATGCCCTTAAAACCACTCAGTAAGAAGTTATAGGTGCTCAAAAAGTCATTAAAGTGAGTAGCGTCAAAAAGGCAAGTTTGCCCCATTGTAACTTCTTACTGAGAGGTTTTAAGGGCATGAAGTGTTAACAAAAAATGATCGGCTGCTTCGGCTCTACAAAATGAGCACCATAATGATGGTATACAGACACTTTTATTTTTCACCTTTCCACTAAAATCGATGAAAAAGTACTTTTGCGGAGGTCAAATTACTAACCCAAATGCTTAAAATGTTCAGGGGAGTGTTCCCAGTCTACGTGAAAAAGGATTTTGCTCGCAAATTCCTGGTTCAAGATTTCACTATAACCCGTGAACGAAAAATGGTCAAAATATGAAAGTAGTTTTATTCGATAGAGCTCGAGATTCTGGTCGGGGGAGAAAGATTTGGGGCCATTTTGACCACTTTGTTGCGAAAAGAACGCTTAAAAACAAGTTAGAGTCCAAAATGAGGGGGTGAGTCCCCGGAGCGAAATGGGGACATATGATGAAATCGAGTTGCTCATCGCGTAGAGGGTCGAAAATAACCCCTAGAGCCAACTTTTGGGACATTTCACTTTTTCCCCTTGTTCCATCGACTTGTTGATCCTTACGCAAACGGCCTCATATTTTAAAAAATTTTTTCAAGGACTTAAATTTAATTGTAATCTTATTTGCTCAACATTTTAATTGTTATATCGAAAAAGGATTATTGATACAAATTTTGCCGACGTGCCAGTGTGCGATCTCTTGCCAAAGTGCCGACGTGCACTCCGCTAATAAGCAGACCCATTTGACGTATGATTATAAATATTTATTAGCTGTTGATTCTTACCTAGTATTGTAGAAGTGTGGTATTTGTGTTCACACACCGCGTTTCCGCTGTAATATGCGATCATTTTTGTTGGCGGATGGGGCATGCACTGGAGGTGGAGGACAGGTGAGAGGATCTGAAGATAAGAAGCCCCCTCCTCCCTCCCCGACGATCACTTCAAATTTCGCTTCACCTCTCACACCACATATTGCTAAAGACGGCGACGAGATTGGCGAACAATTGAACAGTGAAGAAAGACAGATCATTCGAAATCTACGGGCTTAAGAATTTTTTTAATGATTTGCAACTACAATGACATTATCGAAAGCAAGAGCGGAAGCGTTTTGAGGGTCGTTGAAACACAGTTGAAACATCTCGAGCAACTTGGAATTATCCCAAGAACTCTGAACAAAATTTGACTAGTTTCACCGAGGCCATCGAAGGCCTCAATGGCTCAAAAATGTCTCTTAAATTGGACGATCAAGGAAAGTTATTTCTCAGATTCACCGAGGCCCTCACCGAGACGGCGGCATCGCTCTTCCTCACCTCCCTCACTGATGGACTGTCCTTCTCCATCGGAGGCATGGCGGACTTCTATGCCGTCCGTAAGTCTCCCCTTTTCTCTTCTCGACGTGTTCGAAATCGCAAGAATAATATTGGGACGACCGCTATTTTTTAAATCTAGTAAATAATGAAGAAGTACGTGCCTGGAAGAACTGAAGAAATCAAGGGGTAAATTCGCAGACCCATGAATCTGAAAGAGTTCTCCCGTTCTCCACGCGCCTCCTAGACCAATAAAACCTCCGAAAAGCGCTCCAGACGTATGGGCTCGCAGATTTATCGCACTTGAGCGTCCGCATAAAAGTGCCGAAATTCGGTACTGGGTCGGATGAGAAATTTTCTGGCGTAGTATATTGACATCATTTTGCTCGTAGCCTATCTAGAATCCTATTCTCTTGTCATTTGTGCTTCTGCTAAACAGTATCCGGGTATGGAGAGCCGGAGATTAGGATTCAGCCAACAAAATATGTTTCCAGGAGTTTTCTGTACGTACTGCGCGATGGCGATCCTCTTCATGTTCCTGTACCAGATCACCTTCTTCAATGCCTTGATGGTGAGACCTTTTCACACCTTTTTCTGCAACCTTTTCCGCAGTTTTACTGTCCCATGTCCTCGAAAACTGCCTAAATCAGGTGCGATTTTCGTCAATTTAGCCTGAACCCTCCCTTCAGTCTGAGCCAATTTCAGGTCTTCTGCTGCCGCCGCGAGATCGCCTCTCGCCACTGGCTGCTGTGCCACAAAGTAAGAAGGGAGGTGGAGAAGGAGAGGAAGCAAAAGAAAGGTGACAAATTCAGTTGCTAATAGGCATTTTTTTTCATTTCAAGCGCCAACCACAACGTAATCAATCAAATACTGATCCACTGCATTCGAATGATGCATGAAACACAACTTGTATTTTTCAGATATTCCTTTGAGAGAGAATATCATACACATCCTAATAGAGTGACACGCGTTATCCTCATTTCTTGATTGCAAAATGTGACGTTTTTCAGTGTCAATCCTCAGTCATCAGTTCTTGACTTATTCCTAAACGTTCTAATTTTCAGAGCCCCAGAAGCCCTTCTTCGACTGGCCCGCTCGTCTCTCATCCCTGATTCAATTCTGGCCAACTCGTTTGTTCATCTTCCTCGTCTACCTCGTCTACATTGTAGTCTCCGTGAATCTGTGTCTCGCGCTACCGCTGGGACTGGATTTGAAGGTGAGTCTAGCGTTACAACTTGCCTAAGATAGAAACAGTAACATAAACAAGCAAGACGAAAAAAAAGTACACATCGACAGAATCAATCAATTCCTCGCGTCCAGTGGGAGGCTCCTTCGGGTTCAGCGGGACATACAAAACTGATAGTCAATAAATTAATTGGACACTTTGCAGCTCCTCGCGCCCGACAACTCGTACGTCTCCGATGAGCTAATGGTGCAGGAGAGGTTGTACAACGATTTTGGTACGCTTTCAAGGTACCAGAGCTACTGTCGGCCAAATCAAGGACGATTTTCGAATTGACATGTGTTCATGTCACTCATTCATCGCTAAAAGTGATGATCATGCATGATGACTTCAATCTAGAGTGTACGAGAAAGACGCATTGTATCTTTTGTCAATTGGAATTAGAACTATTCTCAGGAACTTTCTGCTTTGGCGTGATCAAGACGAAGAACGTCAACTTTGGAGAACCATTGGAGAGAAGGAGGCTGACGCAGTTGTATGAGAAGCTGTCTACCGGGTAGGGCTTGATTCTCGACAGTCGCATTCATACAGCAGTTTATGTAGCTACCGGGTACAATATACTTATCATCATAAATCACTCATACTTCAAAACCCTAAAATTATGGTAATTATCATTTTGTAATATTACTTTGAGCCGGAAATACATCATTAATTTATTACTGTCATTAGTACACAAAAAAGAAGAAGCGCCGATCGCAGATGTCACTGCAGTCGGATTCAGTCATAGTTTCGCAGTCATTGGTGGCATGGATAGTTCATTGTGTCAGTTTAGAGTGGCATAGAGCAGTTAACGAATGCAACTCTTAGATTTATCTGTCATCAATAAACAAAGAAGAGGAAGCGCCGATCGCAGATGTCACTGCAGTCTTCCTTGGCCGTCTCGATCACTTGGTGGGGGTCCTCGTAGCGAGCCTGGATGGAATATATGGCGTGTATTTGTGAAATCTTTGTAAAGAACGTCATGAATATTGAAAAATCCTAGAAAAGGACCCGACAAGAAATAATTGGTAATAGATTTTCTACTAAGAAAAGGAAAAGGGGAATCTAAACTAAGGGTTTGGAATGCTTGAGCTGTGTTTCAGAAAGCGATCAAATTTACCTGTGAACAAATTGGAATAGTGAGCGTTTGATAGGCGTGTGGACTAGAATCCTCATTTTGGCGGGATACGAGCTTTCTCCAGACAAAGAAAAAGTTCACCTCATAGATGTGGTTGCGCATGCACGCCTCGTACGCGAAGCAATTGGCGCAACCTGCAAATTATTTCTACTTCTTGGAACATTTTCTCCATTGTCAACATGAGAAATGGACATTGCTCAGTCCTGACCGCTCATTATGCGTTCACCAATTATGCTAATTACTCTGCGAAAAAAAAGAATAATAGAGAACCAACCCTCTCTGCACGCCATGTCGGGCGATGTGGTGCGGAGGTGCTGAAAAAATCTACTTAGATAAGCTTTTTTAATGATTAAATATCAAAATGGAACGAGAAGCTCACCCCACGGGCATCTGATGAAGCGATCAGAATGGCGGCCAAAACAGTTGCAGCTATCAATACGGAAGCCTTCATGTGTGCTTTGAGCTGTAGTTTCTGAAATTTTGAAAGTTCTAGAAAATTGGTGGCAACCATGAAATTTCGCGAGAGTTTCGAGGACATTCTGGAGAAAATTGCGCAAAATTTGCGAACGCGGCATGAAATGAGGCAATGAATCTGAGCTGTGGGCGGAATCTCGAAGCAATCTTTGCCCGACACGCAAAGGTTGCGTAAAGATTGCAGAGGCAATACTCTGAAATTCTGACCAATGTCTCGCATTCGATCCAAGCTCAAAAAGTCATAGTCACGTTTTGTTGTAGCTCACAAAAGTTTAAGCGCATAAAATAAGGGGCCCATATTCAGTTATTCTTCTCATCGCGGAACCTAACTGGCGTTCGGAACGTGACTGGCAGTAAAAACACGAGCATGAAAGTGAAAGTGAAGTCATAATTGGAAGAAGGAAGGAGGCTCCTCAACGACAATCCCTTGAGCCCCGAGTACAAGGACAGATGGTGTTTAGCATTTCTGTTTCTCGCGGCTAGAGATTATACGAAATGCGGAGAACCATCAATCAACGAAGGCTTGCGCTTCGAAAATGACGAAACCTCTTGAGCCCCGGATTAGACAATGAAAAATGAGTGGGCATGAGGAAGGGCCTTTGTCGCGTCTATTCTCATGGGCTCTGAGACATAATGGGCGAGGGTGGAAATGGAAGGAGAATGTTTTCAAAACCTTATTTTCGAGGTGGCAAATTCTAGAGAACAGTGTTTCATCATACCCGACATCATTTGGGTAGGTGAAGAATCAAGTTTAATGGGTTTATTTACAGGTCGGATCTTGTCTCGTCGGGGGAGTTCTGGCTGAGAGACTTTGAGGTGGACCATGAAGGTAAGGATTGGAAAAATAATAATAAGTGCTTGGCTAAGTTTTTAAAAGTTTCTTTGCCACAGTTTGACGAAGCCGTAACCGTACCCACAATTTTGGAGAACGTCACATCTCGGATATTGCATCCTATGCGCCAGTATTCGTGCCAGTCTACGCATACCAAACAGACTTGGTAGATGAGATCATAGTGATTTAGCAGACGAAATAACAAGGCTATTCCTGGCTTTCATGCATCCCGAAATGGCGCATGGACCTTTGTAAACAACCTATGTATCGGACTAACGAAAATCAGACCAGAATAGACGATGAGAAAGCGTAGATCGAGTCGGGAAAACGTCTCGGATATTAACAACATCTTATTTATGTTTCTCAAACGCGCATGTATGACTCTATACATACTATAGCCTTCGACGGGGTCTTGGGTGTAAGACAGGGCGGATAGAGCATCTATCCAGCTATTCATAGTCGTTTATGCGCCTGGAATTGAGAGCACGAACAACGCCTCGGGGCACATTTCTCGTATTTTTAAAGAGCGAATCGCCTCGGGCTATGAAAGCGTGGACTAGGACTCGCGAACTAAAGGAAAAGTGCAGTCGGGGCTAATGAATCTCAAGGGAAGTAGGACCCTCTCATTTCCCTCTTCGCAATTGCCGATGGTCGGGACAGATAACAGAAGCGCGTCTTAGTGTCGAGCAAAGCATGCAATATTTAGAGGAAATTCGATGAACATGAGACAATTCAGGCCAGAATTGGGCTCTCTCGCTGGTCAGACGTAGCGAGAGAGCAGGGAAAAGTGAGAGACCGTTCAATTTTCGCACGTTTTTTTCAGGCAAATCGTACAGTCATGACGTCTTCATCGCTCATCTGTTCCGCTTCCTGGCCGATCCTCTGCATGAAAAGTACAAGAACGATATACGGTGAGCAATTTCGGCATATTTCTCAGCAAGTTTTCGCTAACAGTAGGCGGATTTAGCGGATGTAAGCCATATGAAATGAAGAAGTAAGAGAGTAAAGCAATAACTGTGAATGGTCACCATTTCTTTCATTGGTTTTGCTGCAGCTGCTTTTCACAACAGCTGTACAGAGAATGGTCAACAGGACAACAGTTACTAGGAATGACTAAGCCAGATAGCTGGTGTTGGCGAGCACGGAAAGTGTCAGATGATCATTAACATTGTTTAGGTTCTCGCTCACCGGTAAGGTTGAAGCAATCAAGCTCATCTTGAGAGTTCGTCAAGTATCTCCTGCTAATGATGAGCCGAGAGCCGGTAAGTAGGCGATTTTTAAACTGTGCTAGATCTCAATAAAATAGGCGATAATTAATGAGCAGAGAAATTCTTCTCTCAGAATTCCTCCGCTCTACTATGGAGCAATCGCGGCTTGACGGCTTCATCTACGATACGAGGTTCATTTTATTCTCTGATGGATGAAAGTGAAATTACATTTTGTGAGAGCGAGTAGATATGTTCCAATTGTGAAGCCTACTTCAAACCCCTCTGATTTTTAAAAGATATTTGCTAATTAATTACTTTTAAAGATATTAATTGCAGTTTCCTCCTAGTCGATCAACAAATGACGACGGTGGAGAACGTCGTGTCCAATGTGGTGTCGGCGGTGAGTCATCTTACTCATTTTCTTCTTTTTCAATGCATTTCTCTGTGAATTCGAGCAGACATTGGAAACATTGCGGGTTGAATTGCATTGAAAGAGTGCGATAAGAGTTGTTGGTTGTTGGTGTTGCTCGTAATGAAGCCTGCATCTACAAGGGTTTTTCCTGGGCAATCAACACTCCAACCATTGAGATCTTTGTGAGAACAAGAAGATACAAATCGAGGCTGAAACACATCTGAAAGCTTTGCTAATTCACGTCATGCTCTTCCATTTCAGAACTGTTCTGCACCAAAAATCTACCACGATTTTTGAGGTTGTCAATCACGAAAAGGTCCAATGCAGGTAGTCACAATGCTCGTCATCTGTGTGCTCATGGTTCCTCGTCTCGTGTCCTCGTTGTGCGTCGCCTTGGCCATACTGTCGATCAACATTGGTGAGTTACTTCCCTGGTGTGACTCAACTTACAGTCGATTCTTGGTCCAGACGATTACCACTCTGAGGGATGAATGAGATTGCTAGGGATAAAATACTCTTTGAGAACAATAGTATTGGTTAAAAATCATTTTGGAGAAGCAGCAAAGGCAGAATCGTTTCAAAAACCCGCGATGGAAGGTAAATGGACACTAGACTTTGCATCGTAACGCAACTGCTCGTTTATTCCGCTCCATTTTCTGTTAGTGCAGCGGCTTCGCAACTAGTTGCGAATGATGTAACTAGTTGCGAGAACGTTTACAACTAGTTGTTTACAAGTTGTTTATCTCATCTTACTGGAGCGGAATATGTAAAGAAGGGGAGTGTCACTCATTTTCATCCACATTTACCTCTCCTTCGCAACTACTCGTGGAGTGAAGTAAACAACTAGTTGCGAGACCGCACTCGTAACGATGAAGAGTGAGGAATGAGTGTTATAACAACTCTCTCGCAACTAGTTGTTTTGTTAGAAAAGTGTTACGATGCAAAGTCTAATGGACACTGAAACGTAACAGAGCAACTATGACATCATCGAAATCAATTTGCAGGAGTGGTCGGTGCCCTCTCTGCCGTCAAGACCCGTCTGGACATCATCTCCATGATCACGATCGTGATGAGCGTCGGGTTCTCGGTAATTAAGTTAATTAAGCAATTAATTTATCAAGTCCTTGTTTGCTCTGATTGGAAAGTGTGTATGATGGTTGTGCTTAAGTCGCTTTTCCTCATGGACCACAATTGTACAATTATGGACCATGCCGAAAGAGAGAGAGAAAGCTAGCGATGATTCCAGGTCGACTACGTTGTGCACACGACGTTCCACTACGTAACGCAGCGAACTGAGAGACTGGAGGTTCGTGGAACAATCTGAGAACTGACTGTCGTTTGAACTGCTATCAAGTGAAGAGATAATTTCAACCGTCGATCTAATGGCAGTTTTTCTGTGATTTTTTTGCGATGCGACGCTACGAACAATCAGTTTGGCTCGATGAGTTATGTATTGACCATGAAACTTTAGTGATCATCCCATTGATTAAAGTTGTTCGCCACTTTCAACAATGAAAATGCACAGATCTATCATCGCATCCATACTAATAACTAAAATCGTCAGCGCTGCCTTCGCGTGATGGTCGAACCTATTCTCCAGTCCGCTCTATCCACAGCTGTCGGTGTGGCCCTGCTTGGGCTGGTGCCATCCTACATCGTAAGTATGTTTGCTTGCAGGAGAAAATAACAATGGATCTGATTCGTGCTTTCGCACGTCGTTTGTTCCCAGCTCTCAAGCAACGTTTGGAGGTTCAATGATTAAAATAATTATTTGATTGATTAATTAATTAATCAGGTCCGCACCTTCGTCTTCACCGTCCTCTTCGTCGTGGCCACCGGAGTGGTGCATGGCCTGGTGTTCCTGCCGGCATTGCTGATCACGGTTGTGAGTTTTCAGTGAATAGTCAATAGGGGTGGTGCACGGAGCACTTCTAATCACAGTGGTTAGTTTTCAGCTGGTTTTAACTTCGTTCATTAGTCATTACAAGTCGTGCATGGAATAGTGTTTCTGAGAAGCATTGCTGATCACAGTGGTTAGTTGTAACTTATCTGAAGCGTTTTTGCTCTTCAATTGCTCTTTGATTAGTCAAAAGGAGTGGTTTATGGACTCATGTTTCTTCCCGCATTGTTGATTACAGTGGTGAGTTTTAACTTATCTGAAGCGTTTTGCTCTTCAATTGCTCTTTGATTAGTCAAAAGGAGTGGTTTATGGACTCATGTTTCTTCCCGCATTGTTGATTACAGTGGTGAGTTTTAACTTATCTGAAACGTTTTGCTCTTCAATTGCTCTTTGATTAGTCAAAAGGAGTGGTGCATGGACTCATGTTTCTTCCCGCATTGTTGATTACAGTGGTGAGTTTTAACTTATCTGAAGCGTTTTGCTCTTCAATTGCTCTTTGATTAGTCAAAAGGAGTGGTGCATGGACTCATGTTTCTTCCCGCATTGTTGATTACAGTGGTGAGTTTTAACTTATCTGAAGCGTTTTTGCTCTTCAATTGCTCTTTGATTAGTCACAAGGAGTGGTGCATGGACTGGTGCATAGGTGCCCAGCGTTCGTGCCCGTCGCGTCTCGAGTGTGGCTTCTCCGTAAGAGGACCAACTCGAGGAGACGTTCGCTCCGCGGTTTGAGAGATGCGCCCTCATAGACAGGGTGCACTCTACACGCGACGGGTGTGTTCGGGACAGTTTTTGGCCATGACCTATACGGTCGAGGGGGGTTCCTCAATTTGAGGAACCCCCCCCCCCGTCCGTGTCGTGGGCACCTATGGACTGGTGCCTCTTCCTGCTATTTTAACATTGACAACGGGCATTTTAATTTTTTTTTTCTTAAAAGACTCATCTTGCAAGTGATACATCTAAAAAAGTCTTGATGTTCGCTGTCTATATTTTTTGTTCTTTCAGAGAAAAGATGCAAGAAGCATTGTCCCGACAAAAACCGTTGACATATTGAGTAACCTCTGAAACATACCTCTTTTTCGTATTATCTATGAATGCTCATCTTCCAGAATAAAGTGCAACCCAATTCAGGTTCCTTCTTCTGAATACCTCGAACCGTACAACTCGCGCAACGAAGAGGCCAAGGACCGGGCCAGACTGAGCAGAGGATTCGTGGTCAAGGTAGATCTTCTATCACCTTTCGATTTAGTTGAGCGTGTACTTAGTTCTCACACTACTTTTCATCAAACTGTGTAAAGGGAATGAGAATGCTTTCAGTCCCACCACTGCACCCGTCTGGGCGTCTACAACCCCGCAGAGGCAGAGTACGCCACTCCGCCCAGAGAAGATATTCTACCAGTGCCTCCTGCAGCTCGTAAGAGATTGATCCGACGCGCTCCTGCACTTTTCCGGACAACTCTAAAGATTGCCATAACCTCCTCCATCCCCGACAACCAACCCCAAAAATTGAAGCTCATTATATTTTCACTCAATTGTCCGGGAACGTGCAGGAGCGCAGGAGATTCCATAGTCGATCAAGTCTAGGCTGAATATTGAAATGCATGATTTTGCAGCTCCTCGCCGCACTCCTCCTGTTCATCATGCACAACGAGAAGGTGCAGCCCCCGCAGCTGCTCCCGCCTACCGCCCGGTGGTCAAGCCGCGCACAATTCTGTCGGGAACGATTGTCTAATTTGTGCTTGTCAAGTTATTGTTGAACAGGTATAAAGATCTCAAACTAGTGTATGTGGAATCAACTGAGGGACGCAAGCGCTGAGACAATTCCACACAATATTGGTCCACACAATATTGGGGTAGCTCTGTTAATGCTGAGCTTGCTCTTTGCACACTGTACTCATTTCAGTTAACATTTCTGAATCGTTTCTATTTTTGCACGCTCCATCTAATCTCTCGAATCCCATCATGCTCAATATCTTTCCCTACGAGAGGATTGATGATGAGTCCTCTCAAATATGATTTGATGGGCCCAAAATAGATGCACTCTTTGTTCGGTTACACTGATATCTCTAGTTTCTAGTTTTCCTCAACTTCCTTCTCCTCTTCACAGAACTGAACCACATCTAGTACGTTTTTCCAAAACAAGGGTGAGTCAAATGACATTTCGGAATACTACGGACAATGGATCTTCTTACGTCTGTCCAGAATACGCACGCAACTGTGTCAGATACATCTTTACTCTCGCACATTCTCTCCGCTTCGCCTGTTCTCTCATCCCCATTCTGAGAATAATCAACACATACGGACTAATACATCACAACTAGAGTTTTGAAAGACTCTCCTCCTTCTGCACACTATCTCATCCTTGGTCACTTGAAAGAGTGCGCAGAGCGGAGAGACCCTGCGATGTATTGGGAACTCGAGTCCCTGTCTGTTCGTCCATCGCGCTCTCTGTCAGGATGAGACGTTGATAGAACATGCAAATTGAGAGACCGAGAATATCAGTCGAATAATCCCTCTAATCTTGTCCGTCATCACTCCTCGGTCAGATAGAAGGAGACAATATGCGAAAGTAAGAGAGTGATCATACAGAATTATGGACAAGCCTTGGTCTGATGAATGTTTGAGCCGACCTCTGGGCCCGGAATAGCTTTGCAGGGAAAGAGAGGCGAAGAGACATTCAAGAGAAAGAGAGGTCTCCCGTAGTCCGTTGATGTGCAGGCTTTCTAACATCTTCCCCCTCCCCCTTCCTTATTTCCCGTCCTCTTGTATGGCGTTGGGTGGGGTACGTCTCCCTGCGTCAAACGGTCCTCATCGTTTATTTGGGGGAGAATCAGAAGAAGAATAAGAAGAAAATAACAATATGGGGGAAGTAGCCTACGCGGTACAATTCGAGGTACGCTTCAAACGATGCAACTCAAGGTAGATCAAAAGGGGATGACAGGAGAAACTCCAGTGCTGTAATCCTAGGAGGAGGAGGAGGGAAGCAATGACAGCAGTGATGGAATTCGAAGAGAGGAATATTCGGGGGAAGGGGATATGCTAGAGAGAGAGATAGAGGTCATCTACTTATCTATCTACACTGATCAGTATGGAAAACACGCTACTGCTGGGAAGTTTCTACATATAACTAGGACGGTAGAGCGATCATGCTACAGATGACGAAAAAAAAGGACATGAAGAAGAAAACGATGAGGACGTTGAAGCAGATGAGGAGATGGGTGTCGGGCACGAGAAGACGAAGGGCCAGTTCGAAGGGGGCTTGAAGGAATTGCGGGAGTAGGCGATGGAGAACGAGGAGTTATGGACGAGAGCGACGTGTAGGAGCGGGGAATTGGCGTTCAGAAGAGGGGGTGAATGAAGATTGTAGAGGATAGGAGACTCCAGATGACTAGATTGTTGATAGGATGGATGAAGATGGTGAAGATGAAGATAACGGGCTGCGATGATTTGCAGTTTTTGTGACAGTCGAAGAAACTTCAGTAGACGAGCGGGATGATGAGATGAATGAAGATGGAGAAGATCAAGAGGACGATGAGGACGATGGGGAAGAGAAGATTGGTTGATTACCATCGTGTGCGCCTGTCCTCCTTCCAGATTGCCTCCACCGCCGCCAATACGGCCCTCACGTCGGGCTTCTCGGGTTCGGGTTCCTTGGGCTCCTCCTCTTTCTCGGGCTCCGGCTGCACATCCACGTAGACCCTCTCCCTGGCAGAGGGGATCTTCGCGTTCATCGTTGGAACGACTATGCGCACGCGGCTCATCTCTGAGTCTGAACAGGATGAGGAGGAGGAGGCTGGGTATCGTCAACGCCACGATCCTCGTAGATTGCTTCCCTTCGAGGTTCGGGCTCGACGCGATTGGAAGAGAAGCAGAGAATGCTCTTGAGTGTATCCATGATGTGATGATGCGAGGGGGTGAGGTGATTGAAACCGAAGTTGCAGAGACTAGAAGCTGCTCTGCAGACGTAGGGAAGTCTGCGGGGTTATGGAAGGGGGCTTAGAAGTTCCCGCGGACTGAGGGATAGGGGAGGAGAATGATGACTCCCATGCGTTGCGTGCGATGTATCTTATCTCTCTGTCTCCTAGGAGAGATTGGGGAATCAATGGAATGATGATAAGATATTTCGAAAACAACATTTCGAGACTATTCGGATCTGCTACAGTGCTACATCGAAAACAGCAATATTGATTTGGCAAATCCGTTTTCGAAAATAATGTCGGTGTTTTCCAGAATGCTTCAACAATGGCGTCATACCTTCTACTGTCCGTCTGTGACGTAAGCTTGCAAGTGCATGCTGAAGAATGACTTTGAAAGCTCGAGCATCCACAACTTGATAACCTATTCAACGATGTGATATATTGCTCAGTGCGATCGAATATTGGGCATTTCCTTTCATTTCCACAACACCAATTGTCAATTGCCTTAGAAGTCTACGTATCCCGGACATTTTGTGAATTGGAAGATGCCAACTGATTCCTGCAGAAACTAATTTTCCTGCACTTTGTATGCACTTTCCACCCCGAACGTCAGTTCCTTAATCCTCCATGTAGAATTCAATATTGAGACTTCTCATCCCATTGCCACTGCCTCCTCCCTCCTAATCTCCCTGGGCGACGACTCTGCGTCTCCTCGCTCCGCCCGACCCCTAGGCATCTCTCGTGCGCTGGAAACTTCTCACTTCTCAATCCTCCCTGCCTCAGGCATCACCTCAGGCCTCTCCCAACATCTCCAATCCAAGAATGGCGTGCTGCTGCTCACGATCGAATCGAGTTGAGCAGGCGATGCCCGCGCAGTTCGAACTGGAGAACTACACGCTTCCCCCGGTGGTGCCCCAGAAGAGGAAGAAACCCGCGCAGACTCTGGCCCTGGAGGTCCAGGATTCGCATTCGACGCCTTCGGAGGGCGACTCGGAAGCCTCCGTGAAGCAGCCTGCACTGTCTTCGGTCAACGAGACTCCGACCCCGCAGCATGCGTCTCTCCACCTGTCTGTACCTCAGATGCGCCAGAAGAGCAAGAAGCCCAAACAGACTCTGGCTCAGGAGGTCCAGGGTTTGCCGTCTACCGAAGGAGAAGAGGCAATCTCCGTGAAGCCCATCGAGCAGCCTGTGACCGACCCTGTTCCGCAGCCGGCGCTTCCTGTGGTCAAGGAGTCTCCGACCCCGCAGCATGCGTCCCTCTATCTGACAGTACCTGAGAATGACCACGCTACGATCCCTCCGATCCATCCAGCCCAAGTTCATGCGATGTTCGGCGAGCAGACGAGCCCCCGGGAGCTCGAGGAGGGTCGCAAGGAACCCGGAGAGAAGCCCACCACCTTCGTCTCTCGTCTTCGCGAAAGTGTCTCGTCGATGTGGAAGAAGAAGAAGCACACGGCTCATGGCAGCCCCGGATCTACTCCGCGTCCCTAAACTCCCGTTGTTCGTTACCCTATGAGTCATCATCACCCCTCCCCTTTCTACAGTAGACTTCTTCCCCACCCCAGGCTCCCTCTTTCGTTTGATACGTCATACTCACTCCTGATCATGGAACCCCCCCCCCTCTGTTTCGTTATCACTTTTATCCACAGTCCCCTATCTTCTCCTAACCGAATACGTTTTCCCAGGATACTTCCCCCCAATTCCCCGGTAACATTCCTTGTCCCATGAATCGTCTGTGGTCCTAGTGAGTAGTCATCCCCAATCTCCTGGTCCCCTAACCTCGAAGACATGATTTCCACCTCCCGATTGCATCTCAATGATGGCACCTCTCAGACCCCCGAATTGCATCGTGAATAGCGCCCACTCCGTGTCCTAGCGTCGTAGCTACCTCTGAGACCACCACCTCTGAGAATATACCATCTTCCTCTGACCCAGCATTTCCCCATGATAAACAATGATGACACTCAATGGCTGGATGAAGAAGCTTCGGGGAGGAGGGTGAAGGGGCGATGTTCTAATTGTTCTTCGAGTTCGGCGAATCTTCTTGTCTGCAATCATCTTCTTTTCTCGGCTTCTTGACTTCGGTTCTCGGCACATCTATTTTGTCTCAAGGGGATTACTGTGGCTCTGCCTCTCTCTGTCTCTCTTTCTATCCCCCCCCCTCTCTCTCTTCTCTCTCGTCGTCTCTCCTTTCCACTGGTCGTTCCGAGCCCTGAAGGCCGGGTTCAAACATTCATCCGACTACGGAATGTGATCTAACACTCTCTTCATTCAGAATAGTCTCTCTTTCCTCTAACCGATGAGAGATTTGATAAATCCGAAGCTAGAGGGATTCTACGTTTTCGGTCTCTTCTTGATGCATGCTCTTTCGGTCATTCCATCCTTGAGAGCGCGTTGCGAATTGAGAGACTCCGTCCGTGAGATTTGATGGATATCCTAGCTGATTAGGCTGTGTTTGCGTGTGATTTCGAAGAGATCTATCGCATTCTATTGTGTGTCGTTCTGTCTGAATAGAAGATTACATGAAACTGGCCTTATTAACGCGCACGGGATCTGATTCACACTTGTTTTGGAGAACTGAGGAAGTCTGTGATTGAAATAATGCCTTGATGCGGAAAGCAGTGGAAGTAGAGAACAAATATGTAGCGATACAATCAAGGAAAACTTTTAAGCAATGAGTGAGTAGAAGATCAAATTGATTGTCGATAGAGTGAATGAGTTTTACGTTCTACGTTTGGAATGGATCGCCTTTGAACACAGTGTACAAAAAATACTGGGTTAACGAATGAATGGCATAATGGTTCGTGAATGGGTTGAGAGTCAATCAGTTAGATTGTATTCCTCTTCGTCCGTGGTGCTCCTCTTCACATCATCTTCAGTCACTATTCTTGACCACCAAAAATGAGTGCACGATCCGTACTGCTGTTTTGATACCTGGAAATATATGAGCTTTCAAATGAGCGTTGAAATTAGTTATTTTCTCTTCCTCTATGAATTTGTTTGAAATACTCGCAATAAGGCTATTAATCAGTATGAAATCACTTTTACAAATGTGTTATTTCATGAAAAGAATTGGAGACGCACAAAGTTCCTACACTATTAATTCCGTAACAATGCCTAATAGGATCCTAATAGGATGCCTAATAATCTAATAGGATCCACGCAGAACAAACATAATTCACCCCATTTATGGCAGCGTGAAGCATCAGTGATCTCAGCAAAAGGTTCTCAATGAAATACATGCGTGTTACTGATATCGGAACGAGTAGAAATATCGGCATCCCGAACTGAGATAAAGGTTGGATTATATTTGAAAATCACTGATCTACAGAGTAGGGAGGACCACGTAAAATTACAAAACTTTCCTAAAATTCTGGTTTCGCCTGATATGAGGTGATCAGTGATGCAGAATCAAGATAGCGTCGACAGATTTTCAGTAAATTGCAAAATCATCGAGTATTAGACTCAAGCTCTGAGAGCGCTCTCCGTGGTGTGGTGAGCGAAAATGTGAGGTTCGTTGGGTCATGACCGTTCGGTCTGTCAATTTTTGATATTTTCAAATTTAGTTATATGTCTTTGTTCTGTTGAAAAGCAAATATTAAATTATTCGAAAATTGATTATTTTGGCAACAGACAAGGAGATACTAAGCTACTTATATGAATATTAGTTGGGCTACCGTATACCGCATCGACAGTGTGGGAATCCAAATTGCCCTCAATATCGTATTTCTAGTCATAAACCACAAAACTCGAGTCTGTGAGTCAACAGCTGCAAATGCTATATGTTAGAAAAACATAAATTGGCATAACTGGACCTCCGCAAGAGGGTGAAGTGCAAGAGGGAAAAGCGCATCCTTCAGAAATGGATAATTTCGCCAATAACAAAATTGCTTATTTATTTTTCTAAACATTTTCCTTGACTAGAAATTCATAATCAGCACACAATTGGAGAGGCGCATCCTTCAGAAATGGATAATTTCGCCAATAACAAAATTAACGTGGAGATTTGAACACGCGGGCGATTAGTTAAAATCGACCTGTCACAGTCTTTTTCCCGGTTCTGATTTTAACTTTCCCGGCTTGGTCCTCCCTATCTACAGAGGCATGGGTAGCTTCTGTGTTGTAGTCAGAGCTTTCCAGCTTTTCTTACCGCGAAATTGTCATCTTGCAATTCGAGAGCGATCGGAAACAGCTCAGTTCGAATGTAGACCATCCCCGACAGCATACATCTAGAGTTGATAATACCTCGTCACTAGAGTTCTATTCTTGGAATCTAATAGGATTAATTCACTCTCTAATCAAATATCTTTGTTTGCTTCTTGAATTCCCGATTTCAATTGCATCAAGAGACGCCTACTAGCAACTACGATAATTGCATAGAAAGGGCATACCTAACTTTTCTAACAGCGACGCCCGGGTACCCTTCATTCAGTAGTTTATTGGTGAGAGCTGTGATTTCCTGTTCTCGAACTCTCATAATGCTACGCAAAGTCGTCATGAAGCCCTTGAGAATCTAAAAAAATATTAAATTAATAACAATTATTCAAAATATCGAATTAATGAGTCAAAGATCTCACCAATTTATCTTGTTCTTTTAGTTCTCCCAATCCATCTGAATTGTTTGCGAAATAATAGGCGATTGCGCCGCACAATGAAGGCATCTGGAAAAAGGGCTAAAATGAAAAAAAAAACGGCGTCAACGTTTGTGGATCGTTCCTACAACGTAAATGCCTAAATCTGTAAAAGCAACAGCATGCACTTACAAAATTGATTAGACTTTCTGAATGCCTGTTTTTAGACGCATCAATTGCACTGAACATCTCCACGCGATTGGGATCATTGACTTCCATCGTTCCTGAACTTCAAATCGAGGTGAACATGTAAAAGGTAAAGGTATGTCCGAACTCAAGGCACTTGCGTCCTGCGGGAGCCTACTGCTATGTCAATTCAGTCCGTAGGGCCAAATATATTGTTCGAACCTAAAATTTGTGGAAAATTTGAAAAGATTACGAGAAAATGCGACTAAAAAGCGAATCGAGTTGTTCAAGAAAAGATTTAGTGAGGATGAGCGCTCGCGTTTTAGGAGCGGTGGCGATCAGTTTCTAACATTGCTGTGCCGAAATTTCTAAAACTATCTGGAATCTGTTGAAATCCTTTAATATTGAAATGGAGGTGGAAACGCAAAAGAAGAAAGATGCGCGCGCCGATAAGGGACGCCATACCAGTTGTGTATTTCAAAGTTTGAAAACAACAATCGTGAACTGCTTTTTTTCATTGAAGGGCTGTGTATGCACTGTGCGCGGAATATTGGTGCGTATCTCTCTCTCTCTCTCTCTCTCTCTCTCTCTTTTCTATTGCATCCGTATCTCACTTTCTCATAAATTTTTTTTGGTAGGAAAAAGTGAGTGTTTGAAAAAAATGTGAGTTGCATATTGTATTTGGCGTTTCGTCCCACGAAATGTGACTTATTACTCTCATCATTCAGCATGCTCCCCCTTCTGACTGGCCAACGAGAGATTTTGATAGATCTCATGACTGATTGGACTACATTTCCGAGCGAATATGAGAAGATGAGTCGGGTTCTATTGTGTGACCTTCTGGCTGATTCACACTTGTTTTGGAGATCTGAGAAAGTCTTGGGAATAATTCTTTGAATTCAAATTGAAGCAAAGTGGAATGAAATTTTTGCTAAACAGGAAATGAAATCACCTCATTGAGATAATGACTTCAATGAGAAGTGAGTGCAGTGATATTTAAAATCCATTTTTAGCTTTTTATTCATCTTCTTAAATTTTCTGACTACACTTGGACTGGAAAGGCTGTACATTGGGAGGATTATCTACGTGGATCCATGAGACATATAGAGAAGTAGGAATAGAGTGTCCAATAGTCAATAATGAAAAGTAACGAACATAGGTGAACAATGAATGACAACATGATCCAACTAGTAAGGGTCAGTCAGTTAGCTGATATTCTGCTACGTCTTCCGAATTCCTGGTCAAATCATCTTCGTTGACTTGCCGAGTCCACCAAAAATGAGTGGAAGAACCGAAGTACTGCTTAATCGGTCGCAATGATTCTTCCTGCAAGGAGGGTGCATCTAGTACGAATCCAGATCAATTCATTCAATCATGCGCTCTCAATAATGCATCATCTACGAACTCATTTTTATAGTTACGCTCTAGATTTGAAACTTACCAAATGTTCATCCGAGCGATACTTGAGCATTCTCAAAAAATATTTCTCTATGCGATGAAAGCCTTGTACAAACGTAGAAACAACTTCAGTTGTCACTCCCACCTGAAATGATCACGAAATTCAAAAATTATATTTTTATTGATAATCTAATTAGCAAACAACATTTGCTGCTTTTGATATCCATCTCGCCTCAACTTACCTCATTTTGTAACTCGATAATGATAGGGAACAGCTCAGTTCGTAGGTACACACTTCCAGAGAGCAATGACCTATATTTAGCGGACAGTGTGATCTACAGTCCTCCTCACCATTGACCGACCTGATTTCCCTCATGGCAAGATGGCGAGTGGAAGTAACAAGCACAGGGAATGAAGGAGGGGATAAAGGGCGTGCAAGTGGTTGCAGAAATCGTTGAAGAATCTATAATAGGAAAGTTAATGGCTCATTCACCTGAAGTATATCTTACACTGTTTTCTCTCTCGCTTAGCTCGCCCAATCCTGCTGATTCGTTAGCGAAAAAACGATATATCGCCATGAGCAATGGTTGCAGCTGGAAAGAAACTGATAAACAAACCGTTCAAACAGTTCACTTACACTATAAACTTGCACCTCGAAGGCCATATCAATGGTATTGTGCACATCCATCACTCTGAACATTTCCGCGCGGTTATCATAATCGTCGATCATTGTCGAATTCTGAATAGGCAAATTAAAGCGAACAAAGGCCACTTGAAAGAAATGTAATTGCAATACAACAGCGGATTGCTTCGATAATTGGAACTGCAAAGACTGTGTTTACCTAAACGGAGCTCAATACGTTATTGCCTATGAGCAATACACTGTATTTAGATGGGAAAAATGCAACAACTTCAGTTTACAAAGACAATAGCGATGAAAACACTGAAAACGAGATACTGTAAGAAAAAGTTTGAAAAAAGTATTGTAAACTGATTTTTCTCGCACTGATGACAGGCTGAGTTTATTTATTGTCCGACGGTTGAGTCTCTCTTTATGGATTTTCCTTTTAATGAAAAGATCAAACATTTCCACGGCGTTGTCCTTGAAGATTACACAAAAAAAGGAGCGAATGCTGGATTGCCAGCTCTGAAAGGAACAGGATCTTCCGATGGACTCTACAGCGGAGTGAAGTGAATTCTCAGCAGACATTGTATGTAGAGAGGCATTCATGATGCACACTGAACTCTAGAGGCGCCTTGTTCCAAAAGGACAATGCAACAATAGCTAGATACAGTCCGTTAGACTGATCGTTATTTCAATTTACTCGTTTCAGTGCATGGCCTGCCCAATATAGATAAGCTTATCAAAACTTCTCCTCTCTCCCCATTGATGCCCAATCTCCCATGGATACGGCGATATCTGAGACTTCTTATTCACTCTTCCCTATCCCCAAGGTCTGCCCCTCCATTACTTTTGATCTGAATTTATGCTTTATTTGTATTCTGAGATGCAAGAGTATTCTCCCTCTTTCAGGCATGTCCTCCTACATTAGCTCGAAATCTAACATTGACCTCTACCGTTTCCTCTATTTACGTATGCTATAAACTTAGAAAGCTATACACTTATTATATTCAGAGCATGTTCTCGCTCTGCTCTCCCCTCTGCAACAACGACGTCAAGATAGAGCCGATGACTAACATGGAGGCAATCCCGGATGCCCAGCCTCCCCGTCCCCCGACGCCCTATGAGTCGGAGGAGCAGACTAAAGAGGTCAATTAGCTAATCGCCTCTTCCCACCTTTCATAGTCTGACAATTTCTCAATTCTAATCTGCACAGGCAACGACTACAACGCACTCCGTGGAGACCACGCAGCAGCTGCAGAAGGGACAACAGAAGGAGACGGAGAAGAAGCAGGAGGACGTCGTCGTCGAGCCCTCCTTCGCCTCGAAGATGACGTCGGCCCTCCACAAGGTCATCGCGTGGGCCAGACCGAGCAGACCGCCCACGCCGGAAACGGTGCGGTCCGAGTGATGGTACTAATCCATTCCTGAATAAATCCCAACTTTAGCATCTCGGAACTTCTCGAAATTCATTCTATTCTCAGTTCACACCCGTTTTTCTTCTACGAACTGTTGTTCTGGGCTCAAATTCCAAGAGGTTCTGAATTTTGTAATCGTCCTGAACGCTCAACACTATTTTGATCCACGGCTCTAGCACCCGGATCTGAAACCTCGCATCAAATCGTCGGTAGCACTCCTACCTCGCATCGTATCGTTGAGAGCTACCTCAACAAAACTTCCATTCAGTGTCTGACTTTCCCCCCCCCCCCCCCGATAAATGAGCAGAACGTTTTACATTATTGGAATACTAAAAAAATCACGGTCCTTTATCATGTTTATGTGGTCATTACGGACCCGGAAGACAGTTGAAACATTCATCCGAAATGAATTATTGATCTCACTTCTTCATCTATCGCCTTTGTTACATACTCCATCGTTTGTTCTGACTTGGGAGAGAACGTGTATGATGGGGAGAGCGCAGGTAGATAATAGTTGAGGATGTGAGGAGCCAAGAGATTGCTGTCAGGGTTCGGGGTACAATGCAACGCCTCCTCGTTTCGTGCACTCTCTCACAGCGCGGAATCGAAATAGCGTGTACAATGAGGACAGCTAGAGTTCGGAAAGGAAGAGTAGACTCTCCTTATTCTACACACTCTCTAATTTCTCTGATCGATGAGAGAGTACGCGGAATGAGGAGGAACTCTAGTCCGAACTCTTGTGATGTATCAATCCGTGCCTGACACGGCAACAGTTGCGTGAGTATTCTGAGTAGACGAATGGGAAACCATTGTGCTTCACTCTGAATAGATGTTATGAAACTGAGAATAGAAGGGGATTTGCGTCATGTTGCAAGATCTGGTACATTACGTAGTAGAGTTATTTGAAGTTATGATAGGACTTAGATAGGGATGCGCAATAAATGCAAATGTGGTTTAATAAAATGACCGAGCAATGAGATAGAAAGAAGGGCATTTGTTTCTTCTTTACTCAAGAAAATTTGTTTCATTGTATTTTCCAGCAGTTCAACCGAGAAACAGCGATTATTTTATCAATGGAGCGTTAAAGATGCTTGAGGTGTTTCTTGAATAATTTCGGATAATTATCTGTTTTCGTGCAGTCACTGAAAATCCCACATCACAGCTGACAGTTGACAGTTTGCTTACGTTCCTTCGCACTCGCAATCGAACACAGGCCCGTTCGCTCCAGTCCCGACAATAATACACATTTCGCGAACACCCGGGAAACGGGCCTGCAAAAAACTTTTCTGGGGTGGGTTTGCAAGTAATGGTCTCTTCATGTCATACTCTCTCACCAGAGAAGAGAAATTGCAAGAAAATAGATCTCTTACACATCCAGTAGTAACTAGCGAAGTGCCATTCGGAAAGCGTTCCACATAGACGTGACAGGATTCGAAACATTCCCAGGAAACGATGCTGTCCGGGTCCTTTCTATCTGAAGTGCGATTACTTTTGTGTCGCGTTTCTCAACCATTCATTGCTCCCCTAGTCACCCTGCCGTCCATTTCATGAGACGGCTGAATAGAAGTTGTCAAACTCTTTCATCGAGTAAAACCTCACGGAATCTATCTTCATGATCGTATTCCTTTCTCACTTTCGGGCACAAAATCATTCTGAAGATCTTTTTTGTTCCAAATGAATGCCATACTCACTTTTTATGCTTGTTGAACTTCTCTTCATGCTCTGCAAACTTACTAGCATCATTGTTACCGATGGCATTGCAATCACTGAAGTCGATGCATTCATTTCGAAATTCAGAATCACTTACTCAGTTCTGCAGCGATAATACAGTGCGTCGTTGTCAACGAAGTGCTCAAAGAAGTGTCCCGTGTACGAGAATTCATTGGGGACCTGAATGGGGTTTCAAAATTGAACGGAAACGTGGTCGCTTACGCAGCTGCCCGTGAAATTGAGCCTGCTGCTGAACGACTCCCGAACTACGTCGGAGCGAAATACCCCTACTCGAACCTAAAAATTGATATGACATCATCTGTATGGTGTTTCTACAATTAGTATTTTGTTTCTTCAATTCGTATGAGTTCTTATGAGTCGGTATTGTAGGAATACATGCCTGACAACTGCCAACGCATGCGCCAACGGACGAATCGGTCAGTTCCTGCACGCGGGCAAAGTCAAAATAGACGTAGCTCTTCATGAAGTTATGACAGCGAATCGGCTTGGCACGCTCTTTGAGTATCAAACTCAAGTTCTTGGCGTGAATTGTGAAGTTATTGCAATTTCTGAAAATACTGTGATAATCGAGATGGATATTTCCACTTCTCACTCAGTGTAGCACGTAAAATCTAAATTTTTGTCATCAATTGAGAAAACTCTATCCAGTGTTGAGACACGCTGATCCTGAAAGGAATACGTTGTGAAAGAGCCAACAATTGGTGTTGGCATTGATAGCAAAATCTTACGCAAAGAGTATCGTATTTGAGGACGCCGTCGGGATTCGTTGAGACGCGGAGATGGCACGATTCGTTGCAGGAGAGTGGTTCCTTATTGTTAGTCGGAACCCAGGCTTCCAGGCCGGTTTCAGTGTTTCGATAGCCTACACCATTGAAGCATTTCAGGGACTGTGAGCTGAAACGGGTACTGTAGATCGAACTCGAAGATCAGAGGTCAAATGGGAGATTCTCGCCTGTAAAAAGCAGTGAGAAAGCAGAGAAGCGACAGCGATTTCATTTTGAAAGAGTGAAAGCGATGGAACACCTTTTATGGAGCTCCAGTAATGTGGTTTCAGCGGATACCCATTTGAAGTCGAGTACTTTGTATTCATTTTCCATCTACATTCAATAGTGGTGCCCGCACATTTTTCCAACACGATTGTTCTCTTCCTTTTATCCTGCATCGTTATGCTCTCAGACAAATCGTGTACCTTCTCGAGAATGTGCATCAATGCGGTGCAAAGTACGAGGCTTATCATTATTACCTTCTGCTTCCGCAGGGTAACTTAATCCGACTGCGTAGTCAGCATGTTTATCAATATTACGATATGCGATTAAAACAATAGTAGAAAGAACCAGTATAATTTTAGTTATGTATATTCCGAGTATTCTTTCTTCCCGTTACTCTTCGTAGAGGATGAAGAGATATTGAGGCGATTTGATCAGACTACGTATCTGTAATTCGCTCACTCATGAGGTTTAAAAATTGTCCTAGTCAAGTGTATATAATATTTTGGTAGTTGAATACATACAACGAACTTACTGTGGATACTCTCACCGGCTTGCATTGATATGTAAAGAGAGGCAGCGTAAATATATCCACGTCGCGAGATGGTTCTAATGCGTCTCCTCGCACTGATACTGTCGTGTAACTGGTCTTTTCTTGTAATTTCTCGATGATGTCCTGCAATTTACTAACATCACTTTCATCATGGAACGATAACAGAACTATGAAGCTCCTTGTTATTTCCAAACGCTTAAAGTACCACGACTGCACATAATGAATCACTTTTACCTCAAAGCTCATGTTCTTGATCGTATTCTTCTCCACAACCACATGGTCCGAGTGTAGATGCCACTGTAATGATTCTGCTGTTTAGAATTCGAGCCTCTTTCAACTTCTGAATAATCAGTAAGACTAGGCAAAGTTTGAAAAAAATCATTACCTAGCAAATTGTCGCAATCACTGGTTGAAAGAAACGAGAACAAAAGCATGTGCTGAGCTCATTTTCTTCTTCACTCACGTCAATAAATCTCCCACTGCATTCAGCCTCGATTCGGCATACGGCATCTTGATTTTTCAAGCAATTACACTGCAAATAACGTAAATTGTTAAAGCTTTTGCCAATGAGATTACAGTTTCAATACAGAATCTCGCCTTCTTATAGTTCAAGTCGATGACAACTTTCACTTCCAGGTGCGGAGGAGTCAGCTTTAGTCGGATAATTCGCTCCCTCATTGTACGAGATGTGGCACAGAGATTGCGCCAGCTTCTCGAGTCCAGCTTTTTGAGGATCTGAGAGATGCTCCAACTGCAGACTCAATATTCAATGAAAATAGCATAAAATTCAATTATGTTGACTAGCACGTGGAATAGTTCCAAAAGCGCGTAGAAAAACAGTTGAAACATCTACTCTTACCTGAATAAGAGGGACATCCGGCAATATTTCCAGAAGAGCCAACTGGTTTTGGAGTTCTTGATTATCTTCTCGACCTGCCACTTTCAAATTTTCAATTCGGACTTACAGGTTAGCCAACGTGATATTCGATTGGCGCACATCTTAGAAAGACTCACCGAAATTAGGGAAGCAATTGAGTCGAGAAAGGAGTTGAGATAATGAGTACATGAGTCACGATCAGAACGGACAATTTTCAGATGGAAGCTGAAGGAGTCGACTAACTAGCGCTAGAACACTCGACGACTACTCATCTGGGATATGAACTAACCTCACACACGTTGCTATGGACTCGAGTGAAGTGGGGAAGAAGAATGAGTGGATGCGAATACTCTAAATGGGGGAAAGAAAATAGATACAACAACGCGCTCCTGAAGCATATGACATGACGAGAAGTCGCTAGGCAAGTTCGAATGAGGAATCCGTCTCTTCGTATTACGCCCTTTCTCGATAGTCTGACCGATGGGAGAGCAAGTGGAATGGAGAATGCTTCCGGCATTCCAATAATCCTGATATCCATTGCCTTGACAACGTAACATCGTAAGGATCCATCTCTCTGCCAGTGGTTATGACGTTTTCATTTGAATGAATTACTTCGACATACGCGTCATCGCCTCTCCATTTCGCACATTTTGTCACTGATAAGAATGTACTTCAGTTGTGAATGCACGACAATGCTGAGGAAAACGTTGCTTGATGTTCTCAATGAACAGCCTTTGGCTTTCCAATTTGCAGCGATCTTCATCATGTATTGCAAACGATTCAGTTCATAGCGAAAGTGCCTCAGAGGGAAATGTGTGGCATATAAAACGGGTCAAACTAACAAACTAAAAATACATTTGTATTATTACACTTTCAAAGCAGTTTTGTGTACGCAATCGAAAATCCTATGTTGTATCATGCTCAAGTTTCTTAAACTGCCCCCAACTCTCGGGAAAAAAGTTTGACCCGTTTTACGTATGATGCTCCCACGACATGTCAAAATTATTTGGGAAATATAGCACGCCGTAAACTAAAAATTCTGCACCAGGTGCACGGACGTTGAAGAATATGGTGTTTTGGACATTTATTAACAACCCTAATAAGTGAGGACAGAAACTTAAGTTAATAGTAAATATGGCGAAACTTTCATGGAATAAGAAAACATGCAAAATTACAAACCTTTTTCTTGATATGCAAAAATTCACCCTTGATACGCAAAAAAAATTGCATTCTAGAAAAAAACGTGAAAAAATTGCACGTTGTTCGTGAAAAAATTGTTCGTTGAAGGGCTGTGTGTACACGGATTCACGGACTCATTTTCTCATTTAATTTTTTGTATGCAACCGTGGGAATTCAAATAAATGGTGATTTGCATATTGTATTTGGCGGATCGTTGGCGGAGGTCAATCTTTCTTTCAGCGTTCTCTTAGTTTTGAACGTGTTTTCAAACGATATATTGCAATAATCGCACGAATCGTGATTTGCTGAGAATGATCTTTGATCAGACTGAGTGAATCCGTCCAGGAGGCCGGTAAAAAAATGGGGCCGTAAGGGGTATCGAGCTATTCAGACAGCTTACATTGTGCTTTGTTAAATTGTGCCGAAAAAAGTGCAGTCGGAATTTTCGTGGGTGATAGACAATGACCCACGTTGTGCGCTCCACCATAAACTATATTGATAAGGGATCGCCCTCAATGATGTCAATCAGAGAGTTGGAGAATTATGTTATCAAAAAAACGGCATAGCTTCTTTTCAACATTTACTGAATAGAATAAACAGAGAAGACGGATCGTGCTGATCGGCGTTCCAGTTCGCCCCGAGTTTTTACCGTTCTTAGGGCTTCGAGATGTATCTCGCGCAATGTGCGTGCTCGACTAATGGACTCGGATAATCTTCTGCAATATTCGCTTTCCACTTATTCCCACTGGAGCAGCAGGCGTTGATTACTTGCACTATCTCGACCAGCGCCGATTTAATTAGGTAAAGTAATCTAGTTCCTCTATCCTTTCCACCTCGAAGAACTGTGCCCAAGACTTCCTCAATTCTCCAAAACAAGCGTGAATCAGATCACATGAACGAGCACTCACATAAGGCCGATTTCAAGTATTCACCCAGAAGGCCACACAATAGAACCACACATCTTTTCATATTCGCTCGGAAATGTAGTCCAATCAGTCATGAGATACATCAAATCTCTAGTCGGACAGTCAAAGGTAGGTGATGAGTGTGTTGATGAGGCTGAAAAATGATGAGGACGATCCGCCAAATGCAATATGAAACACACCGTTTTTCAAACACTCACTATTGCATGCAACCAATTTAATGGGAAAGTGAGATACGGATGCAATAGAAAAGAGAGTATACATACAAAAACCCCGTGTACACACAACCCTTCAATGAGAAAACATCAGTTCACGATTGTTGTTTTCAAACTTTGACTCACATACCTGTCGTGGCGTCCCTTATCGGCTCACGCTTCTTTATTTTTTAGTATTTCCACCTCCATTCCATTATTACAGGTTTTCAACAGATCCCAGACAAATTTAGAATTTTGATCGCTTTTGCTTTTAAAAGCGTCAATATTTCACTTAGAGTTACCTTGTTTAGAAGTTCAGGAACAATGGAAGTCAATGATCCGAATCGCGTGGTGATGTTCAGCACAATTGACGCGTCTAAAAACAGGAATGCAGAAAGTCTAATTAAAGTCGTAAGTTCAGGCTCTTGCAATTACAGATTGTGGTTTGAATCTCAAAAAAATGTCTGAACCAGAGCTGTGCAAAAATTTTATGGTCTTTCAGCTCGCCGGTCAGAGAGAACGAGAGAGCATGTGAAAATGAGAGACCGTAAAATTTTTGCACAGCTATGGTCAGAACCTACATAGTCGGCGTTTTTATCTCATCATCGTAACTGATCTCTTCATTCATTTACGTTAAAGGAACGATCCACAAGCGTTGACTCATTTCGTTCATTTTAAATCTTCGCTTTTCAGATGCCTTCATTGTGCAGTGCAATCAGCTATTACTTCGCAAACAATTCAGATGGATTGGGAGAACTAAATGAACAAGAGAAAGTGGTGAGATCCTAGTTCGACAACCGTATGGAATAGTAGTCAATCATTTGCTACTTATCTAGATTCTGTACGACTTCATGACAACTTTGCGCAGAATTATGGGAGCTCAAGAACAGGAAATCACAGCTCTCACCAATAAACTGCTGAATGAAGGGTACCCGGGCGTCGCTGTTAGAAAAATTAGGTATGCCCTTACAATTTCTATGTAAATAATGGCATCTCTTGATGCAATTGATTTCCGGAATTTTAATGAGCAAACAAAGAAGTTTGATTAGAGAGTGAATCTTAATACTATTTGATTCCAAGAATAGAACCCTAGAGACGAGCTATTATCAATTCTAGATGTATGCTGTCGGGAATGGTCTACATTCGAACTGAGCTGTTTCCGATTTCTCTCGAAATGCAAGAAGACGATTTCGTGGTAAGAGCAGCTGGAAAGCCCTGACTACAACACATAAGTTATCCAAGCCTCTGTAGATCAGTGATTTTCAAATATAATCCATCTCATACATATAATCATTTCAGTTCGGATTGCCGATATCTACAATCGTTTCGTTGTCAGCATCAAACATGTATTTCATTGAGAACCTTTTACTGAGATCACTGAAGCTTCTGGCTGCTATAAATTGGGTGAGTCATGTTTGTTCTGAGTGGATGGAAAGGCATTGTTACGGACTTTATCCTGTATGAACTTTGACCGTCTCTAACTCTTTTCATGCAAGAACACATTTGTTAAGGATATTCTATACTGATTAATGATCTTATTGTTATCTAGTATTCCATACAAATTTATGAAGGAAGGAAGCTGAAGTGCCTAATCACTAATTTCAACGCTTTTTCGAGAGTTCATGTTTTGCAGGTATCACCAGAGCAGTATGGATCGTGCACTCATTTTTGGTGGTCAAGAAAAGTTACTGAAGATGATGTGAAGAGGAGCACCACGGACGAAGAGGAATACAATCTAACTGATTGACGCGTTTACGGACCGCAATACCATTCGTTCTTTAACCCAGCATTATTTGTACACTGTGTTCCATCCTTCGAAAGGCGATCCATTCCAAACATAGAACGTAAAAACTCATTCACTCTATTGTCAATCAATTTGATCTTCTCCTCATTCATTGATTTTCAAGCATAAAAAGTGCCTTTGACCGCTTCGCATGTTTGTTCTCTACTTCCATTGCTTTCCACATCAAAGTATTATTTCAATCACAGACTTCCTCAGTTCGCCAAAACAAGTGTGAATCAGATCGCGTGTACGTTAGTAAGGCCAGTTTCATGTAATCTTCTATTCAGACAGAAAGACACACAATAGAACCCGATACATCTCTTCGAAATCACACGCAAACACAGCCTAATCAGCTGGATATCCATCAAATCTCACGAATCGAATTTCTCAGTTCATCACGCTTTCTCAAGGGTGGAATGGCCGGTAGAGCATGGATGGTGAAGAGACCGAGAACGAATAATCCCTCTAGCTTCGGACTTTATCAATTCTCTCGCCGGTTAGAGGAAAGAGAGACTACTCTGAATGAAGAGAGTGTTAGATCACATTTCATAGTCGGATGAATGTTTGAACCCGGCCTTCAGGGCTCGGAACGACCAGTGGAAAGGAGAGATGATGAGAGAGAAGAGAGAGGGGGGATAGAAAGAGAGACAGAGCTACAGTAATCCACGAGAGACAAAAATAGATGTGCCGTGAACCGAAGTCAAGAAGCCGAGAAAAGAAGATGACCGCAGACAAGAAGATTAGCCGAACTTCGAGGAACGGTGAAAACATCTCCCCTCCCCTCTTTCCCACCTTTTCTGCTCAATCAGAAGCTTCATCGTCAACTCAATCATCGTCATCATTGTTTATCATGGAGCAATACTGGGATAGAGGAAGATGGTATTATCTCAGAGATGGTCGTCTCAGAGGTAGCAACGACGCTAGGACACGGGCGCTATTCACGATGCAATTCAGGGGTTTCTGAGAGGTGCCATCAGGGGATGCAATTGGGAGGTGAGATCATATCTACGAGGTTACGGAGATCAGGAGATTCGACATAGGGGATGACTACACACGTCTATAGACGGTTCATGGGACAAGAAATGGAAATTGGGAAGGGGGAGTACCCAGGGAGAACGTATTTGGAAAGGAGGGGATATGGGACTATGGATTAGAGTGATAACGAAACAGAGGGGAGGGGGGAGGGGAGCAAAGAGGGCTCAGGCTCGGGACTTCCATGATCAGGAGTGAGTATGACGTATCAAGGGAAAGAGGGCGCCTGGAGAGAGGGGGAATCTCTTGTAGAAAGGGGAGGGGTGATGATGACTCATTAGGTAACGGACGACGGGAGTTCAAGGACGCGGAGTAGATCCGGGGCTGCCATGATCCGTGTGCTTCTTCTTCTTCCACATCGACGAGACACTTTCGCGAAGACGAGAGACGAAGGTGGTGGGCTTCTCTCCGGGTTCCTTGCGACCCTCCTCGAGCTCCCGGGGGCTCGTCTGCTCGCCGAACATCGCATGAACTTGGGCTGGATGGATCGGAGGGATCGTAGCGTGGTCATTCTCAGGTACTGTCAGATAGAGAGACGCATGCTGCGGGGTCGGAGACTCCTTGACCACAGGAAGCGCCGGCTGCGGGACAGGGTCGGTCACAGGCTGCTCGATGGGCTTCACGGATTCTGCCTCTTCTCCTTCGGTAGACGGCAAACCCTGGACCTCCTGAGCCAGAGTCTGTTTGTGCTTGTTCTTCTGGCGCATCGGAGGTACAGTCAGGTAGAGGGACGCATGCTGCGGGGTTGGAGGTTCGGCGACCACAGGCTGTTCGATGGGCTGGCCGGAGACTGCCTCTTCTCCTTCAGTAGACGTCGAATGCGAACCCTGGACCCCCTGCGCCAGAGCCTGGTCTGGTTTCTTCCTCTTCTGGGGGACCACCGGGGGAAGCGTGTAGTTCTCCAGTTCGAACTGCGGGGGCATCGCTTGCTCTACGCGATTCGATCGCGAGCAGCAGCAGGACATTCTTGGATTGGAGATTGGAAGAGGCCTCTGATGCCTGAGGCAGGGAGGATTGAGAAGTGAGAAGTTTCCAGCTTACGAGAGATTCCTAGGGGTCGGGCGGAGCGAGGAGACGCAGAGTCGTCGCCCAGGGAGATTAGGAGGGAAGAGGCAGTGGCAATGGGATGAGAAGTCTCAATATTGACTTCTTCTCGGAGGATTAAGGAATTGACGTTCGGGGTGGAAAGTACAAGCAAATGAATTTCTGCGGAAATCAATTGGCATCTCCCAAAAAAACAAAAGCAATTGACAATTGATGTTGTGATTGTTGGGGAATGAATGGAAATTTCCAACATTAGATCGCATACGTTAGTGTGATGCCCTGCGCATGATTGCATTATGAATAGGTTAAAAACGTGTGGATGGTCGGGCTTTCAAAGTCTTTGAAAAAACGTCACAGACGCATAGTATGGCGTCATTGTTGAAGAACTCTCACGGACATCTAGGCAAAAATAGCTGTGTTCTGCTTTCTTCCTCGCTTTAGCGGTTTTCGATTCCTTTCAGGGATGCACACTTCAGGCGCGAACTGTTTCGAAGTGTTGTTTTCGAACTCATCATCATCCCATCATCCCATTGACTTCCCCTCGCCTAATCTCTCCTAGGAGACAGAGAGATAGGATACATCGCACGCAACGCATGGGAGTCATCATTCTCCTCCCCTATCCCCCAGTCCACGGGAACTTCTAAACCCTCTTCCCTAACCCCGCAGACTTCCCTACGTCTCGGCGGCACCTGCAGCTCTCTCTGAATAGCAGCTTCTACTCTCTGCAACTTCGGTTTCGACTTCCTCATCCCCTCGGATCATCACATCATGGATACACTCAAGAGTATCATCTGCTTCTCTTCCAATCGCGTCGAGCCCGAACCTCGAAGGGAGGCAATCTACGAGGATCACGGCAATGAGGTCGTCCAGCCTCCTCCTCCTCAGCCTTTCCAGTCTCAGCCCCTGCCTCTCGACCCCAACCAGCCCCTGGAGATGAGCCGCGTGCGCATGGTCGTGCCCACGCGGGACGCGAAGATCCCCTCTGCCAGGGAGAGGGTCTACGTGGAGGCTCAGCCTCCCGGAGAGTCCAGGGAGCCCGCGAAAATAGAGGAGCCCAAGGAACCCGAACCCGAGAAGCCCGATGTGCAGACCATCCTGGCGGCAGTGGAGGCAATCTGGAAGGAGGACAGAAGGACCCGCTGGTGATCGACCAATCTTCTCTTACCCATCGTCCTCATCGTTATCTTCTTCATCTACCCTTTTTTCGCCATCTGTAGCATGATCGCTCTACCGTCCTAGTTTTTTGTAGAAACTTCCCAACAGCAGAACATACTTTCCGATCTCATCAGTAGATATCAGCAAACCTCTATCCCTTTCTAGCATATCTTCCCTTCAAAAATCTGTATGAATTGCATCAATGGTGTCCCTCCTGTCATTGAATCCTTCTTCCTCTAGAACTTCATCTTAAGTGTTCTTTCTGTCATCCCCCTTTCCTTGAGTCATAGATTCCTCACGCAACCTATCTCTGATGTTCCCCTCGTCATCTTCCCCTTTGTTCTACCTTGAGATGCATCGTCTGAAGCTCACCTCGAATTGTACCGTAGGCTACCTCTCGAACCTTGTTATTTTCTTCTTGTCTTGATTCTCCCCAAATAAACGATGATGATTGTTTGTCGCAGTGTGACGTACGCTAGACAATGTCACACAAGAGGAGGGGAAATAAGAAAGGGGAAGGGGCAGATTATATAAAGCATGCTCATCAACGGTTTACGGTTGATCTCTCTTTCTCTTTGTATTTTGTTCTCTGCTATTTATTCCTGGTCAAGAAGTCGGTTCAAACATTCATCAGACCAAGGCTTATCAATAACTCTGTATGATCACTCTATTCTTCTTGCATATTCTCTTGTTCTGTCTTACCAAATACAGATAAGGAGGAAGATTACAAGGATTACACGAACTACGCTCCATTCCCCTTCATTTTATATGCTCTATGACCTTCTCGATACTGCTAGGGATCACGTCAAATGAAGAGACAGAGACTCGAGTTCCCAGTACATTGCAGGTTCTCTCCGCTCTGCTCACTCTCTCGCTCGACAAAGGGCGATATAGTGTGCAGAATGAGGAGAATCTTCCCGAACTCTAGTTGAGATGTATCAGTCCGTATGTGTTGATTATTCTCAGAATAGTGATGATAGAACAGGGGAAACGGAGAGAATGTGAGAGAGTAAAGATGTATCGGACACAGTTGCGTGCGTATACTGGATAGACGTAAGAAGATCTATTGTCCGCAGTATTCCGAAATGTCATTTGACTCACCCTTGTTTTGGAAAATGTACTAGATCTGGTGCAGTTCTGTGAAGGGAAGAAGGAAGTTGCTCAACTCCAATGCGAATGTGGGGGTGACTTGTGCAAGACCTTGCCCCACACCTACCAAGGAGGGAAGCTTTCCTCCAATGCGAATGTGGGGGTGACTTGTACAAGACCTTGCCCCACACCCACCAAGGAGGGAAACGGGGTTGCTTTCGTCCAATTCGAATGTGGGGGTGACTTTACAAGACCTTGTCCCACACCCACCAAGGAAGGAAGCAGGGAAGCTTCCCTCCAATGCGAATGTGGGGGTGACTTTACAAGACCTTGTCCCACACCCACCAAGGGAGGAAGCAGGGAAGCTTCCCTCCAATGCGAATGTGGGGGTGACTTGTACAAGACCTTGTCCCACACCCACCAAGGAAGGAAACTTTCCTCCAATGCGAATGTGGGGGTGTCTTGTACAAGACCTTGTCCCACACCCACCAAGGAAGGAAGTTTTCCTCCAATGCGAATGTGGGGGTGACTTGTACAAGACCTTGCCCCACACCCACCAAGGAAGGAAGCAGGGAAGCTTCCCTCCAATGCGAATGTGGGGGTGACTTGTGCAAGACCTTGCCCCATACCTACTATGGAGGGAAGCAGGGAAGCTTCCCTCCAATGCGAATGTGGGGGTGACTTGTACAAGACCTTGCCCCACACCCACCAAGGAAGGAAGCAGGGAAGCTTCCCTCCAATGCGAATGTGGGGGTGACTTGTGCAAGACCTTGCCCCATACCTACTATGGAGGAAAGCAGGGAAGCTTTCCTCTAATGCGAATGTGGGGGTGACTTGTGCAAGACCTTGCCCCACACCTACCAAGGAGGGAAGCTGGGATGCTTTCGTCCAATGCGAGTGTGGGGGTGACTTGTGCAAGACCTTGCCCCACACCTACCAAGGAGGGAAGCTGGGATGCTTTCGTCCAATGCGAGTGTGGGGATGACTCGTATTACGTTTTTACGAGAAGTTGTCTATTGTTCCGCGTGAAACAAAATTAAATTAAATCTCAAAAGTTTTCGAATAAATTATCAATTTAGGGTTCTACTAGCGTAACCCTATCCACATAATCGAGTTTCATCACAAAACCTCGTATAAAAAATCGCTGTTAGGGGCAAAAAATCAACAACCGTGCCAAAAATGGGCGGATTTTGAGTGCATATGCTGCACGGAATAGTTTTTTCGACTAAGAATTACAAGGTTATCATTTTGATAGTGTGATACGAGACCTTGCCCCACACCTACCAAGAAAGGAAGCAGGGAAGCTTCCCTCCAATGCGAATGTGGGGGTGACTTGTGCAAGACCTTGTCCCACACTCACCAAGGAAGGAAGCAGGGAAGCTTCCCTCCAATGCGAATGTGGGGGGTGACTTTACAAGACCTTGTCCCACACCCACCAAGGGAGGAAGCAGGGAAGCTTCCCTCCAATGCGAATGTGGGGGTGACTTGTACAAGACCTTGTCCCACACCCACCAAGGAAGGAAGCAGGGAAGCTTCCCTCCAATGCGAATGTGGGGGTGACTTGTACAAGACCTTGTCCCACACCCACCAAGGAAGGAAGCTTTCCTCCAATGCGAATGTGGGGGTGACTTGTACAAGACCTTGCCCCACACCCACCGAGGAAGGAAGCAGGGAAGCTTCCCTCCAATGCGAATGTGGGGGTGACTTGTACAAGACCTTGCCCCACACCCACCAAGGAAGGAAGCAGGGAAGCTTCCCTCCAATGCGAATGTGGGGGTGACTTGTGCAAGACCTTGCCCCATACCTACTATGGAGGGAAGCAGGGAAGCTTTCCTCTAATGCGAATGTGGGGGTGACTTGTGCAAGACCTTGCCCCACACCTACCAAGGAGGGAAGCTGGGATGCTTTCGTCCAATGCGAGTGTGGGGATGACTCGTATTACGTTTTTACGAGAAGTTTTCTATTGTTCCGCGTGAAACAAAATTAAATTAAATCTCAAAAGTTTTCGAATAAATTATCAATTTCGCGTTCTACTAGCGTAACCCTATCCACATAATCGAGTTTCATCGCAAAACCTCGTATAAAAAACGCCGTTAGGCGCAAATGATCAACAACCGTGCCAAAAATGGGCGGATTTGACGGTAGTCATCAGCCAGAGAGGAGCCGGGGACCAGGGAGGGGGACAATCTTCAAACAACCTAGTCTATTCGCCTCGTCTTCCGGATCCTTGGCATCGCGACCACGTAGCACGACTGGCCGGCGCGTAGGAGTTGAAGGCGCCTGTAAGAGAATAGGTCAGGATACTGTAAAGCACAGCAGCTGAGGGAATACTGTAGAAATACTGTAACCAAGAGATGGGAAAGCCAGAGGGGAGAGGAAGAGGGGAGAGTGGTACTGTAGCAAAGAGGGATACTGTAACCAAGAGAGAGGTATTGTAGCAAAAATGGGGTACTGTAGCCGAGAGGGATACTGTAGCCAAGAGGGGTACTGTAACCAGAGAATACCAAAACCCTGGAATACTGTGGAAATATTACGGACACTGTAACAAGGGGATACTGTAGTCAGGGGAGCATACTGTAAACAGAGTAGACATACTGTAGATAGAAGTTACCGTAACTAGGTGGATACCGTAAAACCCGATACCGTAGCCAGGGTGGATACTGTACTTAGTGGTGGGGACCGTAGTCAGCGAGATGCTGTAGCAAATGGATGCTAGTGTTTGGTAGAGTGAGAGGCAGTGTACGCCGAGGATGGAGGATACTGTAGCCAGGGCAAGTGGTACTGTAGAGGAAGGGGCGGCTCAGGGCGAAACCGTACCTCCAGATCACGAGTCGAAGCCGCCACCACCGCCGGGCGACGATCCTCAAGCGTTGTCGTCTCTGAAAACACGGGGTA
>LS494506.1:0-44154 GCA_900490845.1 Pristionchus japonicus | reverse complement strand
CGCAAACTCGATTGGATTACTGTAGTTTGCAGTCATCGCCGCCATTCAGCGGAGGTCGACCCTGGTGATTCCAAAAGCTGCACGTGAGCTACACTCGAGGGGTACTACCTGTACACCATTTTTGAGCCGGATCTATTTTTTCAACTTTGCCAAGGTTATGAACAAAACTTTTCACTTTCTCAAAAAGTGTCTTTTATATTTTATCGGGATTGGTTTTTATTATTCCTTGAGGATCCGACTATCGACTTGTCACGTCATTTAATCATCATAACTTGAAATAGGCTATTAAAATGGAAGGGAATGTTAAAGCATCTAGCTAGAAAACACCCATCTTGAACAATCCTTCCTAGAACTGCGCGGGATCTTATTTGAGTATTTTATAACCTGCGTTAAGTGTTATTTAAGCAAAAACAAATGCAAAACATACGCAACGAAAAAAAAATTAGTTCGGGCACCTGCGAATTTCCAAAAGCAACCCACATTTTGAACATTTTTCTAACATAAGTAATCGGTCCCTGAATGTAGCGCGTTCAATCAAATCTTGCAAGTGCTTTGTAACTACTAATTGTGGTCAATAAATAAAATCAATAATCAATAATCTACCGTACCTGAGCACGATGGAGAAGCGGTTGCCCCAGTGCGAGCCGGTGCGCACGCTCTCGCGCTCTGCAATCGATAATTGATTACCGTAACTTCAAGTAATCGATAATTGATTATTGTTCATCATAGAAGCTCGCCGTGAATCGAAATCCACCCAGAAGGCTGGGTAAGTATTGTGCGCACGGAGCACACAGTTGCCTGGTTGGCAAGGCGACGAGGAAACTCCCTGTCCTCTCCCAAAGAAGTCAATCATCGATACCTTCCCACCATCTGACTAACCAACACTCCGCTACCGTACTCAATCTTCTAAAAATCAATAATCACAACAATAATCAATACGTACCGTAGCTCATGTCGTACAGGACGATGCCGCGCAGGCGGTTGTTCAGGTTGAGCAGCTTGTCCTGGAATATTGATTGAACGGGATGAAAATCGATTGCTTGAGGACCAAGAAGTGAAGACCGTGTGGATTACAAATGGGTTATTTTCATGGTGGCAAATGGATACAAATCCTTGAACTCCCCCTGCTAGTCTAGTAAAGTAACTCGGAAGCATGAAGTGACCATGGCGTGAAATTATTGTAACTATGACATCGAAACTAATGAATTACACGCCTAATCATTCGAGTATAGACATAAGTCTAATTAGCTTGTTAATTAATCAATTATAACGCACAATATCCACTTGGAAGGCCGAAACGCGCTGCGCCGTCACTGCTCTTCGGTCCTTGAGGCCGCACGTCTTGAACAGGGACGGATTGCAGCTGGGAAAAAATAATTAATTGATTTTATCAGTCATCGATATTGCAAGCACTGCTAGAGCTGTCCATCGCAGCCTAATACAACAACCATGAAGCACTCTTTCATCGAGATTACAAAATAGAAAGGGAGGTCAATTCCCCACACTAATGAAAATTTTCCACAACAGTCTCAAGGTAAGAATCTGGCCAGTCTACCCTTGAGGCCGCAAGTCTTGAACAGGGACGGGTTGCAGCTGAATTTAAATAATTATATAGATTGAAGTATCATTTTTCGGCTCTGAATGCAGAAAGTATTGATTGATGCGAGCTGTCTCGCTTATATAAACACAAGGCAGCATATTTCTGCCATGAATGCGAACGAGTAAGAAAGTTCTATATTTAGAAGGTCTATGATCAAGTTATTTGCAAAGCATACCTGTCCACGCCGGCGGCGTGACAAGTGACGGGCATGATTTCATGCCCGTCACTTGGCAAAAAGGTCACTCGCCGCCAGCCCTGGACAGATATGTTGCAAAGCTCGTTAATTAACTAATCACTCCTCACCCGCTCATCTTCGCAACAATTCCGATCGCATAGCTCGACTCCTTGTTCTCCTTGGTCATTGTTACCGTACCCTGTTACCGTACTCATACAATACCCCTACCGTAACCCCATAACAACCGTACCCGCTCATCTTGGTTGATCACCTAATTAACTAATTAACTAAGAAGCTAATTAACTAATTAACATCCTCACCCGCTCATCTTCGCAACAATTCCAATCGCGTAGCTCGTCTCCTTGTTCTCTTTGGCCATGGTGAAGTGCGTGTACGGCGGCATGTCGCGCGCCCAGCGCTTCCTCTTTCTGCAATTCATTAATTCAATTAGTTAATCAAGTTAGCTGATTAGTTAATTAAGTAAATGAAATTGTAACTAGTTAGAGCATCGCTTATTTTTTTAAAGCAGGGCGGTCAAGAATTGTTACGCCTAGTCCATCCCTTGCTATACGTAGCATGTAAAGCGCCCAAGTGTCGATGCAAACTGACTTTCCGGAAATCGTGTTTCCCACAGAGTCTGTGGCACAGACAATCGAAAAATAAAATTGGAATTTTCAAGCGAAATCGCATTCTCCATCGAAATCCTCATTTGATCGCCCAATTGATTACACTCTGAAACGCAATACTGACATGGAAATTTCATTGGAACTTCATAAAAATCATCGAAGGCTTTGTAGATTCAAAAGCTGGTAAAAGGAATTATAACAGGGACATGTTATCCTGTGTATCATTCAAATATGTAGATTTTATTAGTATTCGTAGCTCCCTCTCTTCCAACCCTTGCCACTCTCCCCGGCATCTCCCTCTTGACAACAATGGTCGGTCCTTCATCAGCCCGAACCAGAGACCAAATAGTAGGTGAAAAAGTACCCAGGCGACCCACATTTTTTGGGAGAAAATGGAAACCGACCCACCCACAGTTAGGACTAACTGTGGGAACGAGGAGAAAGAGAGCCGGTACGAGAGCCGTCAATTACCGTGCATGTTCATCGCTATGGAAACTCTGGGTTCTTTTTTGTCAGCTTACAGTTCAGTTATTTCTCAACCAAACTGCACATTTTAAAAACAGAAAGAATGCCTGAAGGCTGGAGATTAATCAAAATCGACCCCGGTAAAAAATTAACCGACCCCAGGCACTTCTTGAGGGCAAGGGACGTGACGACGTCAGGCCTGTGTACCGCCTATGTTCTAATTTTGATAATCCCTTTTGTTTACCATCAGGGGTCGGTTAATTTTTTACCGGGGTCGATTTTATTTACACTTTCAGGGTCGGACTATCACGCTGAGTTGATATTTAGTCATGGTTAGTGGAGAATTGCATTTCAAACGACTGTGAAAGTGACGCTCCTGGAATGATTTTTATAACCGACCCACATTTTTTGGAAATTTTTTTTCAAAAAGTACCCCTAAAATCACTACCCGACCCACATGAAAAAAATTTTGGAACCCAGGTATTTGGTCTCTGGCCCGAACCCTACATCGTCCGGTGCAACTAGTGCATATCCCCTGACCGCGAAGCGACAATGAGGCGACGCGGTCTTTCTCGAATGCTACTCACCCCGGCTTCTTTCTCTTGATGACGATCGTGTCCTTCACGAGCTCCGACTCCAGCTCGCCGCCGTATCTAAATTGGATTAATGAATTAAAGTAATTAATAAATTAAATGGTAAACTAAACTTCCCCCGGCTTACATTTAGCAAGTCTCGAGGTCAACCAACAGAAAGCTGTTCTATGTGGTCGACAAGGGCTGCTATTGATCCTCGAAGGTTGTGGTTGCACAAGCTCTATGCAAAGACTCAAAACGGGATTGAGGTGATAAGTCGCGAGCGGCCTAATCAAAAATACTCGAACTAAAAAAAGTTTGGAAATGCGGGTGATGCTGATAACTTGACGATCGTGACTCTATAAAAAAAGTAAACAGAAAAATATTCTCACCTTCCCCTGATGAAGCCATGGATGCTCGTGCGCGAGGGCTTGTCGAGCGCCTGGAATAAAACATTATTAATTGTGTTACTAAATAACATTATTAATTGTGTTACTAAATAACTAAATAATTGTGTTATTATGTTTCTTCGAAATAAGCCTGTTTGAATATTTCATCGCACAACGAGACAGAATCAAGCTTGTTAGCTTATCGCCATGTTCACACCGGTCCGTATCCGACGGACGGCCAAATTGCACCGGCCTCAAATCGCGCCCTCGCCAGAATAGTCATCGATTAGTGAGTCTCCCAAGTAAACAGCGCGGCGGCGCAGTAGGTAGCGCTCTTTACTCGCAGCCCTCACCCCCATGGTTCGGTTCCTCTTCGATGAATTACTTTTGCAAAATTTTTTTAATGCTTGAAAACAATGACTCTCCTGTTTTTTTTAAATCTCATTTTAGTGGGTTTCCCTTTTCACGACATATTACTAGAGAAGTAAAATAATATAGTGTCTGTCTGCTTGTCTGTCTGTCTGTCCGTCTGTCACACTTTTGAAAAGTCGCTATAACTCGCCTATTTCTTAACCTCCAAGCCTATATCGGGTACCATACGAACCCCCGCGAAAAACTTTTTCAAAAAATTTCACAATGATGACGTAATATGACGAAATCCTTATGCAATAATCCGTTTTCCGCGTTCAACTCGGCGCAAAATCGTCGGACAAGCTTACCAAAGATACCATCGTGACCCCCTCAACAAATTCTTTCAAAAAATTGCATATTACATAGTGATGACGCAATTTCCTTCCAAAAAGGCTTAGGCTTAGGCTTAGGAATACGCAGAAATAACCTTGTTCTCAGAAGGCTTAGGGACCTTCCACTCAGAAACCCGGCGATTTTTCTAGAAAACCACCTTCTGCTTATTATCTGCGTTATGTTGTTACATATTTCAAGAATCAATTAGATTCATAACCGATTTCGAAGGGTCTGAATCAATGAATATGATTTACTGCGCCCCGTGTAGTATAGGGACAGGGGGTCTGAAGTGATCTACTGCTATGCACACTCGACTGCTGGGATACAATATCATTTCACGACTTTTATCAAACAAATTCTGGAAATTTGAGTGAAATATTTGATGTCCGTGTTACTCAGGACAAGTTGTTGAATATGAAAGTGGCAAAGGAAAATAACTTTAAGTATCGGCTCTACTTGGCTATTTGAAGGATTGGGAAAACCGCCCGGCGGTTTTCCCAATCCACCAAATAGCCAAGTAGAGCCGGTGCAATTTGGCCGTCCGTCGGATAACTAACCGACGGACGGCCAAAATGCACCGGTGCAATTTGGCCGTCCGTCGGATACGGACACGTCATGTTCACACTCACTGTGAAACCTGTATCACGCCGTTCTGTCGTGATTATTCCTTTTCAAGCATTTCAACCTGGTTTGGTTTAGCAGGAATATAATTTTAAAAATCGTACCGCCGTATCCACCTTCGCCTCCTTCTCCTTCCTCTCGAAGACAGCATCACACTCAACGACGAATTCCTCTTTGAGGAAGTCCGGACGAGCGACCGAATCGTCGAGGGACTGAGGTTATATTTAAATAAGCAAATTAATAATATTCGAAAACACTCCTACTGCCTCAATTAACTGTGAGCGAGGAAACCAAAACTTTTCAAATACAAAATATAGCTCATAACGAGGGGGTAGCAGTCTGATAAGGTGGATCCACAAGCCACAATAAAGCATGCACTTTTCATAGGGTTATCTTTAACTTTTGATCGCACTTTTTGCATAAACGAAAACAACTCACAACGGTAGCACCATTCAGTATGGCCCTGGTCGTGTCGCGCGCCTCATCTAACGTGACCAGCCGCGCCGCGTCGCCTTTGGCATCAATTTCCTGATTAAAATAAATATATAAATACATAAATAAATAGTGAAATACGAAACGGTATTGCAAGCGAGTTTTCGAAAAAGAGTTTCATTGTATGATGACAGTTGAGTTTCACAGGATGAACTTTCAAGGAACCGAGAAGCTAGAGCAGTTGCCAGAAGCCCCTCTCGTAATCACACACAATGATAATTATCTAGTCATGAATGAAAGCAGGCGAAAATGAGCCGAACCTGCACGATGAAATCCGAGTAGAGCCGCTTGAGGACGCAATCTATCGTCTCCTTGCGGTCCTTGCCAATGAAGGCTGTCAACCCGAACTCGGCTTCCATCTGAAAGTTATTCCGATCGATATTTGATGACTATTTAGGCTCGGACAAGGCGAAAACAAGTCAAAACAACGCGACAACAAACAACAAACAGGAGCGCGCAAACGAATAAGGTTGACGATTTCTCTTACCGAAGCGTGATTGAGAACTAACTTTTCATTATTATTTTTTTCGGTTTTTTCTTTCATTATTATTTTTTTCTGTTCAATCGACTCGTGATGATCTCTCTAGACACGCTTCACATGCTAGGGGTAGTGACACGACAGCTAGTGGTACAGTGATACAGTGAAAAATCCTTGGCTCCCATATTCCCACATAATCATAGTGGTCTGGAAACCTCGTGGCATTGTTCTTAGAATTTCTTCTTATATCCCCCCTTCGGTGGGGAGGGGCAGCCGTGTCCTACAGTCTGATTAGCAACTAATTATCATTGTATCCCAATCATCCGTGCATCCTTATCCGCCTTCAATACCGCACACCTTTTATCGATTGCGATCAGCTCGCCTAGACTGAGGAAGCTTTGCGGTATTGTCCTCCTCCTCTTTTCGCTGTTATAAGCCGCCTGCCATCAGCCCCTGCCATATGTGGGCCTATGAATCGGGCTCTAACGTTTAATTATTAGATGGAGTTCTGTTTCCAAGAAGATGAAGTCGTTTGATTATAAATTGTGCACGCCAGACTGTACAGGGTAGACTGAGGGAGCCTAGTGGCATTCTCCTTCCCATCCTTCGAGCCTCTGAAACGTTCCTTCGTTATCATTCAATACCGCACATCTTGCGTTCGTGGTCTTTACGAGCTATTCGCTAATTTGAGTGCGAATAGTTCGCCTAGATTGAGGGAGCCGCGCGGAATTGCCCTTCCCCTTCTTCGAGCCTTTAAACCGTTCCTTCTTTTCCATTCAATACGCGTTGCTTTCGTGATCTTTACGAGCTATTCGCTAATTTGAGTGCGAATAGTTCGCCTAGATTGAGGGAGCCGCGCGGAATTGCCCTTCCCCTTCTTCGAGCCTTTAAACCGTTCCTTCTTTTCCATTCAGTACGCGTTGCTTTCGTGATCTTTACGAGTCTATTCGCTAATTTGAGTACGAATAGCTTGCCTAGATTGAGATAGCAGCGCGGTATTGTCCTCCTATCTCCCTCTCCCTTTCCTTCCATTAGTCACAGACAGGTGGCCCCTTCTTTCCGATGCCCGGTTGGGGAAGCAGGGTCTCAGCGTAATATTAGTCGGGGGGGGGGGGGGGTCTAAAAGTATTTGGCCCAAAGAATGGTATTCATTTGCTGTATCAATAATACACACGGCTTCATTCACATAGAACAATGTATTCAACTTTATTATCATGTTCTTGAAAATTCAAAATTGCTCCTTATCCTTGATTTCCTGGATCTTCTCAAGCCAGAAGTTGTAGCAGTTCGTCCATGGCACTTCATATAGGTTCACTCGGTACAGGAAACGAGCCCCGTCTTGTTTGGGAACGCATTGAACCTGCAAATATCGCTGCTTTCTTAGTCCACTTTCAAGCGTTTTGCTTATACTCTGGCCCATCGCACGCGGAAACACAGAATCTCAAAAGTCTAACGACGATATCTCAATTTTTTTAGACGAATCGTTGCCCAATTAACGTAATCTCTACCATAATCTCCGATATCCTGGCTTCCGAGGAAGGAGCACAGCCCTACTCGCCGAAGATCACGAACTCCCAATTCCATCCTTCCACGAGTTGTGATGACACAGAGATTATCTGAGTGATACAACTATTTGTGAGGCCTGAAGCCTTTATTCCCCCCCCCCCCCCCTGCTCGAAATACCAACACGTTGTGCCGTAAAAAAGCTTACGACTAGAAAGAAACCAATCCCGATCTTTCTTCAGATTTCTTATCTCTAATATTTTAATTTCAATCTGTAAAACATGAGATAGGGTCAAGCGCGACCTCGATCTTGGCAGTTTATAGATAAGAGACTGCCATTCCTCCAACTGATGGGGGAGGGGGCGAAGAAGTTCCCTTCTCGAAAAATGAAAATACTTTTTAAAGAAAATAAATAAGAAAATACTTTTTTACATAAAAATGTACGAGATCTGTGGCAGGATTGTACCCAATTCTTTTCTCTTCTTCATTCATAGCGAATGGGGACCACTGGATGTCTCTCATAGCAACGTGAAAGATCTTGAAGAAGGAAAAATAAGGATGGAAAAGAAGAAGAAATGAGGAGGAATAGTAATCAATAATTCGTGCAATGTAATTGAAACCAGGCACGACATTCGGATAACAATAACCGTTTTATCCAGTACTCGAAATTCAACTACACACCAGTTCTAACAGTTGCTCTGTGCACTCGATCAAACTCATCTCAACTCGTCAAAGCCATCATAATAACTCAAGAAACATCATTCGATCGATAACAACAACGACTACTCCCAATTCTCTCAAAAATATTATCCCTATGGTTCCCAATTCACATATACAGTCAGTGCATATCAGTTCAGAACGGTGAGTACAACAATCGAATGGTACAGATCGAAAACAAACAATTTTTTGAGAAATCAACGTTCCAAACTAATACGACCTCCCGGTCGGCCTCCTCCTCTACCATCTCGGTTCCTGGCCGTAGAGCCGCGGGACGAGACGCTGGACGACCGTGTGAGCTCTCTGAAATGACAGTGATCTATTTTATCCGAAAGAGTATCTCTTGTAACGCGTGCAGAATGATTTTCGACTAAATAGAGCCACTCAGAAAAAAGACAAACTGTACTTGGCACAACTCAATTTGGAAAGTACCCAAGACTGAAGCAACACCAATGAAATGAGCTTACATTGTTGGAGAGGACGATCTGCAGGAAGGCAATGAAGCCGGCCGCGCCTCCCATCAGTGTAGTCACTCTGCAATGGGCTACGCTTACTGGGAGTTTTCGGTTTTTTTTGAGGCACACATTTTGAAGCCTACAAATCCCGCAAGTCATGGAGAATGAAGACGTCTATTAGCTCGATTATTTTGATTGAAAAATAGCCAACCACTCACACTCCGCTGCTCGGGGTCTGCAGGTCGATAGCGACCAGTGGACAGATGAAGGTGGCGGCGAAGGCGAGGGAGTACACCGGCGAGAGGTGTCTCGACCGCAAGATCTGAAGAGAAAACACATTTTCTTAGCATTTCCACTGCGTTCAAGATTCAATAGAATTATCCCACCGATTGGCCCTTGTTCCTAATCGTTGAGTGATTTGTCTAATTGATTGATTGATCGATACCTCAACGGCAGCCAGTTTCTCCTCCTCCTCTTCCTCTGCGAGATAGGCGCGCATCGCGTTCTGCATCGCTTCATCTCTGCAAATGGTGAGTCATCAAGCACCCGGGGAGTGCTATTTTACACTCTACGAGATAGATGGCTAAGGAAAATAAGAGGAAGAAAACCAACTTGGAGAAGGCGCGCGACGACAGGAAGGAGAGGAGGGCGTTGAAGACTCCCACCGCGGCGAAGAGAAGAGTCATCGACCAGGCCAGCGACATCTCCGAGAAGCTTCCTGCGAGAGGCGTTTTTAAACATTGGCTCATACAACGAGCATGCTAATGGAAGAAGCAAGCTGGCTCACCTGTCGAAGCCCAGACGGCCTCCACGCGTGTGTGCGCTGCCCACAGCGCGGCCGTTGTGGAGATTCCGGCGAGGTAGGCCAAGGGCACAGCGGTCTGTGAAGTGCCCATTGAATCGCCCCAGAATCGATTGAAATTGCCTCGAGGAGCTAGGCAATCAACCAAGAAGAGGACTCACGTTCGGCTTCCACAGCCCACTCCTCATCCACATATTCGGGCATCTGCCTCTCAGGAGATCCCTCTGCAGAAGAGTTTCGAGGGTGCGGTGGAGGAGGGCTGAAAGCGTTCGTGTTCTTCTCGTAGGATATTCGTCGCCTAATCAGTGTGAGGGGTTCTCCGGGGTTGGAATGAAAAGAAGGGAAAGAACGCTAAAGTATTGCGGAAGAGAATCTAACCGGTCAGAGCTGAAGCATAGATGCCGAGGCTGGCCACTTTTCGAGAATCCGGACTCAGTCGAGGGGGAGCTGAAAAAGGGAACATTTGACGAGCTCATTTTACAGGGGCTCTGGATGTTTAATGAGAGATCGAGAAAGTAGTGCGAAGAGAGGATGCATTCTAGACCGGATGCCATACCATTCAAGACCGTTCCGTACAGAACGGTGGGGTCGGCAAGGATGGCGACCAGGAAGGAGAACATGAGCGTGGAGAGGGCCCGATGACGCGCCAGGACATCCGCCACCGTCTGAAATGCATGTTCAGAGTGTATGGATGATAGGGTTGTGATTCGAAAATTTCAAGGACAGCTGCCGATTCGATGAGGGTTCGAAATGGAAGTTTTCGAAATCTCGCACGTCATTCGTTTGGATATGCGAAATAGAGAGATATTTTCGAAATGTTTGGTAATTTCTTATTCGAAACTACTGGCTATTGAGCGGGCCTAGATGCACACTGTGAAATGCGACATGAGGACGCGCGAGCCTCCATCAACCCAAATCTAGTGATCGTCGATTACTTCCGCGAGAATCCACTGGCGCTGCGCCAGATGAGAACTTTGGCGATGCGAGAGACAATCGTTATGTTGCGAGGTAGTTCTCATCCGACCTAGCACCCATCCACTAGTATTCGCTTCCCTGGAGAGTGGACTTACGGCGTTGAGAAGGGCGGTGAGCGTCGAGGTGACGGCCTTGAAGGCGAGCGAGGCCACAGGGATCGATCCCTGGACCAGGCAAGCGGCGAGGAACCAGGCGAGGAATTGCTGAAATTTGAACAACCGTTGAACCTTTGAAATCTCTCTGAAACGATGTCAGAGAGCAGACTCAAGTGCAAACGCAGTGCTAAAACCGTCACTCAGATGGTTTCGAAGGCTCCGAAAGTCGGAACCATTATTAAAGACAATTCCTGTCTGCCAAACAATGCGAGGCCCCTCAGTATCAGTAAAAGTGACCACTGTAGCTCGAATCTCTCTCGACACGCACTCTCGCCGATCAGAGAGGCGAGAGAGCGTGCGAAGCAAAGAGACCAGACTCACTTCCTTCAGCGCCGCCGCCAACTTGGCCATCTTGGCCCTCTCCGACTCCTCCTCGGGCGACTCCAACTTGACGATGACCTGCGAAGAGACTCAATCGATAGGCAATGTGCTAGTGTACTCGAATGGTCGTCTACGCAGGTTATTCTAACTGGCGAAAATTAACACTGTGCAATATGTTGTCTGCACTTTTGTAGAGGGAATGGATTCTGCTCGCAACAACTGCGCCAGCTCACCTCTCCCATCTCTCCCACGCCAACCTCGACCTCGTCTCCCGAACCTCGCTTTGGCATCGTCGTGCTTGCGCCTGCAATGCATCCGATAAGAGCGAGCACAGGAGGAACAGTTTGCAATGCGCAACCGCACCCTCGCTCGGCTCCTCCACACATCTCTGTCCGCGTTCTCGGCTCACAATTACGAGAACCACGTCATCTTTGAAAGCTGAAATTCATATGGTCTTTGTGGCTGCTTACAGAATCATTGGACAGCCCAATATTCAAAATAAAAACTTCCGAAACAAGAGCCTTCAAGACAGTTATCATTTCTGTTTTTCTCTCTGGATAAAGATGTAAATATCGTTTTAATCGTTAAAAGCGAAAAAGGATCTCACAGATGCACTCTCTGATCATGCAACAATAACTGATAACGCTGAATTACCTTCCGTCAGACTTGCACCAGAGGCCAGGAGAAGGAAGAAGCACAACAGATTGTATGATTTCTTCATTGCGTCGACTTAAGACGACTATGAGTACTCGATAATCTCAGACTCGGGAATGAAGAAGAGAAAGAATCCGGCCCCGCCTCCTCCAACTCCGCCCCCAGAATCCCTTTCCCTCCTCAGAGTTCACTCTATTTTCACGAGTCAATTCTCTTCTCCGTCTTCTACAAGAACGCCTCCCCTAATCTAATAGGCTTACTTGATGTCTGTTATCAACCTCATCTCTATATTGCGAGAGAGCTCTTTTCTCTCTCGTTTTTTTGGTTTAAAACTTGGTCGTACTCGTATGCAAACGTCTGCAGATGATACGGTATTACTCTCCAAATATATTCCGCTTTAAGTACTCCATTAAAGTACTGTAGCACTCGGATCTCTCGCTTTCCCCCGTCTACACTCCCCCAACTGAGTGGGCATGACCGATGAGAGATGACAACTCGGGCGCAATAGCGGGTTAGTGCCCGTCTACTGGATGGCTAGACCTCCTCCACCACTTAATGCACCCACTCTTCCTTGATTTCTTGGTCGGACGATATTGTGGATCCACTGCGCGATGCCCCATTGAGCCTCATCGCGCAGATTCCTTTTGCCTCGCCGAAGATATGCTTCATAAACCCCTCAGAATCGCCTAGAAACTGTCGCTGCTGTGGGATAAACAGAGATCGCTACGGTGTGGGCGGAAAAATAGCGGGTGCTTGCTTAGGTGCAAATAGGGAGGATGTCTTACCTCTGTGACGAGTTTTCCTCTATTTCGCGATGTTCCCTTTCGCGTCTCGCCTCTAATTCCAGTACTTTCAGCAATGATCTGGACTGTGGTCCATCTGCTCTTTCTCTCTCCCGTCGGTGCTCTCACTGGCGAGAAGGATGTTCTCTTCGATCAGGACACCAAGACTGCGTACATACGCGGCGTGAGTGTTGCGTTTCTCCATTGTGCCCACAGGGCGCTCTGACCGAGCGAGACAGTGGGCAGAGTGGAGAGACGATGACCCCAAAGAGCCAATAGACGCATTGCAGGAAAGGGATGCCCAGTACCTGAGAGTTACTTGGGCACAATTCGAGGAGACGCACACTCGCGTAATGTTCGACGTGTATGTCTGCTTGCAATCCTGCAATGAGATCGGCTGCGCGGGGGCCGAGTACGTGACTACTGTCTCCAGCACCAGTCCATGTATGCATTGCAGATACTACCGCGGCACCGGCGTCTGCATCATGGCCCGCTCCGTCCTCGTGAATTTCTTCCGATAGAGCAGGGCATAGAAAGAGCAGTTCTAATGAATAAGTTGCAGGCGCGCGGCCCACAGACGCCCCCGGACAAGAGGGATCACCAGATCTACATCAAAGGTAAGCGCGCAGCAGCTGTAGTAGGGCAACACGATTGCTTTGCAGTCTCTGACTCCCTCCCGCGATGCACAAAGCCGTCCTTCGAGGAGGCAGTGATGGGATCGTCCCCGGGTAAGCGTTTCCGATTGACTATCAATACCTCCTATTCATCCTTCCAGCCTCGCCCGCGACGAATTATGGATTCGAGCTGTCCGACTCATCATCTGGAGTTCCCCTTGCTGGAGGTAAGGGTGAGCTTGCTAGGACCGTAATAGACGATATTGAAAGGTCAAATCTTGGCCAGAAGCGGACACAGCGAAACATTTACCAATGAACTAAAAATAATGATCTTTTTTTTCAGATCATCTTCGCACTACTGACCAGACGGTGAAGAAGGAGGAGGGATCGACTGGATCCGGCTCTACTGGTGAGAAAGGTGAATCTGAGATCGATTTTTGCCTTTTTTCTTTCTTAATTAGTTTGGAGAAATCAGAACAAAACCCACACGGATATGAAAGACATGCATATGATAGGAAAAATATGAAAGATCAGTGAAATGGAGCGTAAGAACACCTTGACTATTTACAGGTGCAGCTCAGCATGTCTCTCCGACGATAGGATTCGAGACTGAGAAGACCCCCTCTGACACCGAGAACAAGAACACCTGGAGTGGATATGTGACTTCTTTCTTCTCGACCTCTCGATCTCCCACCGACCTTCCGGAGACTCCGAGTCAAGATACGATTCTCCCGATCGCCGAATCCGTCAAGCCGACTGACCCTGTCCCTCTTCCTCACCACACGAAGAAGGAGACGACCCCCACATGGATTTCGACAACTATCGGATGGTTCTTCTCGAGCACGACTGAGGGAGGAGATCAGACGATTGCGGTGCCGGAGTCGACGGAGGGCAGGGATGAGGGTGAGAGTGGGGGAAGTAGTTTGAAACCGACATTATCATCGCAGGCGAGACGGCTACGATGCCAACGGCCAAGGTCAAGGGAGCGGAATCGACTGGAAACCCTGACGGTGAGATTGAAGGATGGCCATCAAAAATATGTTCATTTACTTCGCAGGCGAACCGTCGACCACGGTCCAGGGAGTGGAGTCGACTGGAGACGCCGACGGTGAGATTGGAGGATGGCCAAATATGATAATTAACATTGTAGGAGAGCCGGAGGCGACCACAGCCGGTGGAAAATCGATTACGACGGAAAAGGACGGATTGGAGAGCACGGGAGCTGAGACGAAAGGGAGCGGAAAGGATGATCTTTGGAAGTAATTCAATATCATTGCAGAGCCTGTTACGATTCCCGCGACCACATTCAATGGAGATTCGATGAAGACGGACTCGGCCACGGACGAGAAGCGATCGACGACCTCGGGAGGCGTGAGAGCGGGAGAGCCAACCGATGGTGGGTACTAGGTACCCTAACCAAGTTAGAACTTCATTTAGACAAGTCCTTAAAACGTAGTCAGTCCGAGAGGAGAATCTATCAATCGGTTCACCAATTCCTCGCACATTGACCTGGCCTCAACTTCATTGTTTGAGAGGGCACTGTATGAATCAAAGACCATTTCCTGGTCGTTCTCTCTGCTCCTCTCCTCTCAAATCCTTCCCTTGCCCTTACGAAACGAAGTCATAAGCCATCCCATTGCTTCCACTTCTTGCTTCAATGCGTATTTTCCATGGCGATAAGCTACGTGGCTCACTCCTCTTTAGCCACGAAAATATAGTGGGCCATCCGAGGGAAATATGGGTACATTAGTGTGCAAGGGGAGCTTGCGAGTGAATTGAACGAGAAATGTGTGACCTTCTTTGAAAAAAGCTGAGCAAATGCACCATTGCAGGTGCAACTACTACCGAGCACTCCGACAATAAGGAACGATCGACTTCAGGGCCCGGAGGTATTCAGAGCACATGTCTTTCCTGGCAATGCTCAAGCATTACAGTCACTACTTCCCAATTGCCCACTGCCAGCTCCTCTACCACTGAGACCGTCTCCGATCACTTGTCTTCACCTAAGGAGATCGAAGGAATTCCGGTGTCGACCCCCCGACCCGCAGATAGTGAGTCGATCCTTCACCTCTCCCTTCCCTCATATCCGTTCCTAGCCGATTGCCCTTTTCCCCATCTAATGGAAGAGAAGCGGGAGAAACGCCTTGGCTAATGGAAAGAAAGCGCCCTTGAGTGAAAGTGAGAGGGCAACACGGATTGCGCACACCTGCCGCTTCCCTGAATGGAGAAAGTGAATCCGACTCGAACGGTTCCTATTTGGTCCCACTAGATGTCTTGAAAGTCCACTGAGGGAGAGACAATTCTCGAACTTGCATAGGAATGACGGAAACAAATTTGTAGATACGAATGATCCTGCGACTACTCTGTCTGATGCCGTTGATGGCCACAGCTCTGCCGTGCCGAAACAGACCACGAGTGAGTCCGGAATTCCAATCATTCGTGGCTAGAATAAGGTGAATAGCGATCAGAGTGATCAATCTTCAGCTCAAATCGGAAATGATCCCACCAGCCCTCAATCGATTGAGAAACGCGAGACGGAGTCCCCTGCTGAGAACACGAAGATGAATGGAGGCGCTGCAGGAACGACAGGTGCTGATTCAAGTTAGAGTTACACTTTCATCCATGCCAGAAAACGATTCAGACTATTTCAAATTTCTGCCGTTTTCTAAAAAGACTAGTTTGAAATTGATACACCCTCAAAACAAGGTATATTCAACTAGTGGAGAAAGGATGTGAGAAGACAAGCAATGGCTAAATTTCAGCTACCCCAACGGAACAGACGCCCACAACTACACCAAAGGATGAGACGACGAGCTTGGAGATGAATAGCGATGCTGGAAAGACGAGTACGGTTTCGCCGTTTTTGAATTGTGCACATTCCACTTTAGCAGTGGTTACAAAGCTAGTGAGTAATCCCTTAGAAACCCGATAAACAAGAGTGACTTGCGCAATTGCAGTGACCTCGAGTGACCAGACTACCTCCTCGACCACTCTGGAATCGTCTTCAACGAGCCCCATGCCGTCAGCCAGAAGCGGAGTAGATACAACGTCTGGAAGCACCGGTAAGGTTTCACAGTAATTTCGCAGTGAGAACATCGATTGAAGTGACTTACGATTAGGCAAAAGTCACAAAAGTCAAAAGTTACTCAATGAATAAATCAAATTTAGAGCCCTCCATCTCCTCAACACCGGATCAAATGTCGACTACAACGGATCAGATAAGCACTTCAACCACGACTCAGGCCGTCACATCGACCAGCACCACGGAACCGGGACCCACTAGTAAGTTTAAGATTTCATCCGATCTCTCGCCGAAACACGAATGAGGTGCAATCTAATGAGCGTCATTCCAGCTCCACCGGTCAAAGCGGGCATTGTGTATTTCGATGGACGCCGCTTGACTGTACTCACCGGGGCTCCAGCAACTCTGCCTGAGATCGCGAAAGTTGCTAAGGTCAGAACCGGGAAGAGAAACACTCTTCAACATTTTGCTTTGCAGGAGCTCAAGATAAACACGTGGGAAGGCTGTGTCATCTATGCCCGACTGCACAACGCCACTCTTCTCACTCAGCCGTACTTGGAGGGCATTGTGAAGTCTTCAGTGTACGATGTTCGTGGTGTGGCGGCGGTGTGGGCTTCTTGTGGTTGAGCATCATTCCTGATCTTCTGCATCTTTATGATGCTTCTATATCTAATCGTTCACAATGTACTCAAGTGTATTTCATGATGTTCCCAAATGCAGTTGTACAAAGATTACACCCACGCCATGCAAATTTCTCGTTCGTAACATGGCCATTACCATTCGAATATTGTCAATACAGTTCTCAACTAGTTTTTACGTTGATCGATTTGTGTTATCATTTCTCATAATAACGACCAGAGCTCTATCAACTACTTTGTCTACTTCGTCTTTGTCTTTGTCTTTATCGAATCAAAATAATTATGAAGATCGAGTTTTCTCCCATTTTCGTTTTAGAGTGATCCAGCGCAAACGGATCGTTCACTCCCTCCTATTTCATACTGGATTGGTGATCATTCTCTCTTTATCTTTCGCGTTCGTTCTTTCGTTGGATAGTGCAGGACAAACAACGATTATCTTATATCACGCCTCTCATCTAAGAATCGACCTGATTCTGTCAACGAGCTAATTTTCGATGTCGGGTTTTCAGCGGTTAAGGGCCCTCCTAGACCCCTCTAGGTCCCGTGTGAAAGGATTAGTGATAGTGATGATTCCCCAACGAGCTGCAGCACCGGTAAGATGCAGCCTGCGCCAACTTCGAGGTCGTGATTCTACACTTCAACGTAAACATAAAATAGAGTTCGGGACCTGTTTTAGACTGCCGTATTGATGCTCTATCGACCCACTCCGGTAGCTAATCGATATCTTCTCCCTTTTTTCGAGATGTTTGTGTCGAGCTGTAACTCAAAAAACACTCGAAAAAGTACCATTTTTCTTTCATATTTGGATCTCGTCAAGGACAATCTCATGTTACCGCTGAACTCTAAAATCGAGGGGGGGGGGGGTGAGTGGTGTTTCATGCTGAAAAACTAAAAATGAAGCGAACTCATTAAAAATCCAATAAATTCATACGACTGTAAAATCGCTTGACGTGGCAGTACCTTTTACCTTTACCTTTTACCTTACCGGTGCTGCAGCTCGTTGAGGAATCATCACTAACACTAATCCTTTCAAGCAGGACCTCGAGGGGTCTTGGAGGGCCCGAAACCGCAGAAAACCCGACAGACAGACATCCATATTTGGCTCGCTGACAGATTCAGTCGTTCTGAGTCGATTCATACGTGAGTGGCGTGATATTTCGCTATTTCGATTGCTTTCAAATTTCTTTGAATTGCACATTTTTGTTTTGTTGCAGGAGCTCATGACTCATTCCGAACTCTTGCTTCTGCCTTTTCTTGTTCTCTTCACTTTCGCCAATGGCTGCATACCCATGAAAACAGGACATGATTCGATTCCATACAGTTCGTCATTTTTAAAATATACTTTAAATGCGTTCAGAACGTACCTCATTAACTCATATGCAACATTTAGATAAGCCTTGCCCGTTTGTGCCAGGGTGTGGCACTACGCCTAATTGCGAGCTTCCTCGATTGGTCAACGGAGTTCTGCTATGTAGTCCAAAGAATTTCTATCTATTCGGCCAGAAGATGTGTGATGAGTGTACAAACGATGCGGCTACATGCATTAACGGAATATTGGAATACGATTACATGGGAAAGACACATGTTCCGTTGTCTCCTACTAATGAGCTGAGTTGTCAGTAGACGCAGCATCTTCACTTTCTTTGTTGAATCGATAAATGACATATTGATTGTGTAAACGAAGTGCTTCAAATACAAAAATCAAAGGAAATTAAACCCGATTTACTTTATATCTATCACGCCTGTCACGAGAGAATCGATCTAGAATGACAATTCTTGGGAAAAAAATCAATGTATGCGAGACCTTACAGACTCATTTGGTGATTCGATTCATGTATTTCCATTCAGAAACCATTTATGGAATACAGAAACCATATACACCCGTTTTTGGAAACCTTCTCACAATGGCGACTTATATGGCGTCTACTTTGTTCGTATATATATAGAAAAACAGTGTGAAAACACGAGTGTGAAATACCAAGGATATTACTAACAGATTCATTTTTTTAGATCGTCAAGATGACTCTATTTTGACGTGCGAAAATCTTCCAAATTGTTTAAAGATCCTAAGATTCACAGACGTATACAATAAAAATAATTAAATACATTTTGTGAAACACATCGATGTTTCACAAATTTTCATTCATAATTACTAATGGGTGGTCAATCAGCAACAACAATATACTCGATGGACACTTGCAGGATGGTTTTAAGACCTTTCAGCGTGAAATCTGGGCAATATAAATATTGAAATTGTGCTATGTATCACAGGAATTGTTTATAAGTAGAAATCCAGAGAAAATGAATTCTGATAAAATTGAGGATCATCACGGAAGAATTAACAGAATGCAAATTTTGAAATGTCTAAGAAGAGGACTGTCGATGTTGATCAGAATTCAGCTCGCGAAATGTCAACCTTCTCAGAATGTCAAAAAATAGCAGAACATGGCTTATACACGGCTTATGCTTATACACGGCCCCTTTGGTACTTCATTCGATTGCCTAATCATCGAACAATGTACCAAAGGGGCTGGCACAATGATTTTTCGAAAACTGATAATCGAAATGATATGATACTCTAAATTGGACAAATTGGAATGATACTAGTGCTACAGAATCGCACTGTTATGTCTACTGCTCTTTATGTAACGCAAGTCACTAAAACTTCATCAAATTCTCGAAGCAGTGGCACATTTACGCTCAATCATCGTTTCAAGTGACCACTCGAGAGCAGGCGCACGAAGAGGAATGATGGGTCTTGTACTCTCCCTCATTTATCAACTGCCGCCATACCTAATTTTTAATGTTGAAGAATAGTTCGCATAAGACCCGGGTTCAATACCCACGAATGGAACTTTTTATTACTGCCTTTCCCGCAGACTTTAATGTGATCGATATCGCTCTACTTCTTCGAAGAATGAGGAAAGCAAATGAGATTCAGTGATAGTGCGCTGGAGATTTCGCGATTTCATTTTTATTCTACAATTTTCGCTCGCGGTCTCGCACAAACGTGAAGATAGCAAAAAAAAGTGTTAAGTTTAAAACCCCAAACATGTTTAAGAGACCGGATCGGGGAAAATCATGGTCCGAAAGAGGCCAACCACCATGAACCCGGGGGTCATGGTCCAAAAACTGTCCCAAAAGTCATGATGGAGGAACTTCAGTTGCTATACGTCAATGTGTTGTACTGTGACTCAACAATCTACCGTACCCCGTATTACCGTAACCTGGCTATCGTGGAATCGAGAACTAACTTTTTAAAAACAATTTTCGAATTTTTTTAATAAATTCTCAACCGAGCATGGAAAAATTTATTTTAATATTGCAGGGAGTAGGTACTGATTAGAGTGTACCGTGCCAAATCTTTTCATATGTGGTGCGTTGGATGCTGGAGGGTACGGGGTGCACTCCTATACCTACATTGTGGTGTCGGACGCCACTCGTGAGTAGTGAAAACTCGAAAAAACTGAAATTTTGAGACACAAAATCGACATCAGACTCGTCCTAGAATTGATCCCAATAGTGTTCCTGTGCACTTACGTCAACCCTAAGACAATGCAGAACGAATTTTGATTCTAGCTCGTTCGGTTGGAAAGATATCACGCCTGTCACGAGATAATCGAGCTAGATTTCCAAATCTTGGGAACGGAGTGAAAATCGTGAATTGAGTTAGCACCGTTTTTGGACACCTCTAAGCATGTCCTAGTAGCCCGCAAAGTCCCATAGTGCTGCGATCATTCTGGGGCTCCATGCACCGAGTCGTTTCCAAGGACCCCCAACTTTGAACGCGATTATCTCGCTTCAGGTGCATTTTTAAGAGAAAATGTGCTAAGTATGACCCCCTCTCATTTTCCGAGCTCTATCGATCTACACAGGCGCGCGGTGTGAAATGAATGCGTTAAAATCAGTTCAAATGATCGAGATTTTTTCGAAGGGGTGATGTACATCAACGCATTATTCCAAAATTTTTGTCAGCCACGCATTCGATAGGTCTCGACGAAATGCACCTCATGTTATAATATTAGCCGTCCCTTTACCTACATTTTTGTGTTATGCGGCCTAAAGTATAGCGCTGTTCAGAGCCAACATTTTGACTTCTAGTTTGTGTAGATCGATAGAGCTCGGAAAATGAGAGGGGGTCATACTTAGCACATTTTCTCTTAAAAATGCACCTGAAGCGAGATAATCGCGTTCAAAGTTGGGGATCCATGGAAACGACCCGGTGCATGGAGCCCCAGAATGATCGCAGCACTATGGGACTTTGCGGGCTACTAGGATATGCTTAGAGGTGTCCAAAACTGGGGCTAACTCATTTCACCATTTTCCCTTCATTCCCACCCTCAGCTCGATTCTCTCGTGACAGGCGTGATATGAAAATGCACTTTTCAAACTTCGCGCGCACCTGGCGCGCTCGCCGCATTGCGCAACGCGGACCAGTATTTCATCATTTTTTGTAAATAAGGTCAAAGGACCTCCAACATATGTGAGTGGGGTGGTCTGGATCCCTGCCCTAGGGAAATGTCCGGAAAGGAGCCGAAATGGTAAATTTTCTGGGAGCCGGTCTCTTAAGAGACCGGCTCTGAGAAAATTAATCATTTTCGTCAAATTCCGGACATTGCGCCAGGACTTTCGAAACCGGCCTTCATACTCATAGGGTCTGAGGGGCCTTAGACCTTGTTTACCAATATCATGATGAAACCGGCCGAGTTGCGCAATGCGGCGCGCCAGGTGCGCGCGTGTGGAAAAGTTACGAAAATTCATAAGTTCTCAACGGAACGAGCTAGAACCAAAAATCTTTCTGCATTGTGTTAGGCATGCCCTGTGTATACTGTGACACTATTGGCATCGATTGTGCGACGGTTCCCATTACAACTTTTTGAAAAGGGACTTCTCTTCTTCGAAGTTCTCACTATGGCAGCGTAAATTCCTCACCTGTTTTCTCATACCAGGTAATGCCCAGTGCCCTTGGGCATCATGCCCCACTATCACAGTACTGGGATTCCACCGCCCATGCCGGGAAAACATGGCCTGAATGACTTGGAGTCGGTCACAGGTCGCCTTCTCCTTGTATTTCCCGCTTGCTGTCAATGAGATTTCAGGAGCAAACCACTCAAATCGTGTCACTTACCCACACTGTGAATATTCATCACAATTGGAGTCGATTCCGACATCATGACTTTTTTGGACCATGACCCGGGGTTCATGGTCTCGGAGTATCAAGGGGTACGGTGTGTTGCTGGGGTAGTGTACTACACATAGGCCTACAGTGCATGAAGTTCCTCCGTCATGACTTCCAAGGCCCATTTTGGACCATGACCCCGGGTTCATGGTGGTGGGTCACTCCGAGACCATGAACCCCGGTTCATGGTCCAAAAAAGTCATGATGTCGGAATCGACTCCAATTGTGATGAATATTCACAGTGTGGGTAAGTGACACGATTTGAGTGGTTTGCTCCTGAAATCTCATTGACAGCAAGCGGGAAATACAAGGAGAAGGCGACCTGTGACCGACTCCAAGTCATTCAGGCCATGTTTTCCCGGCATGGGCGGTGGAATCCCAGTACTGTGATAGTGGGGCATGATGCCCAAGGGCACTGGGCATTACCTGGTATGAGAAAACAGGTGAGGAATTTACGCTGCCATAGTGAGAACTTCGAAGAAGAGAAGTCCCTTTTCAAAAAGTTGTAATGGGAACCGTCGCACAATCGATGCCAATAGTGTCACAGTATACACAGGGCATGCCTAACACAATGCAGAAAGATTTTTGGTTCTAGCTCGTTCCGTTGAGAACTTATGAATTTTCGTAACTTTTCCACACGCGCGCACCTGGCGCGCCGCATTGCGCAACTCGGCCGGTTTCATCATGATATTGGTAAACAAGGTCTAAGGCCCCTCAGACCCTATGAGTATGAAGGCCGGTTTCGAAAGTCCTGGCGCAATGTCCGGAATTTGACGAAAATGATTAATTTTCTCAGAGCCGGTCTCTTAAGAGACCGGCTCCCAGAAAATTTACCATTTCGGCTCCTTTCCGGACATTTCCCTAGGGCAGGGATCCAGACCACCCCACTCACATATGTTGGAGGTCCTTTGACCTTATTTACAAAAAATGATGAAATACTGGTCCGCGTTGCGCAATGCGGCGAGCGCGCCAGGTGCGCGCGAAGTTTGAAAAGTGCATTTTCATATCACGCCTGTCACGAGAGAATCGAGCTGAGGGTGGGAATGAAGGGAAAATGGTGAAATGAGTTAGCCCCAGTTTTGGACACCTCTAAGCATATCCTAGTAGCCCGCAAAGTCCCATAGTGCTGCGATCATTCTGGGGCTCCATGCACCGGGTCGTTTCCATGGATCCCCAACTTTGAACGCGATTATCTCGCTTCAGGTGCATTTTTAAGAGAAAATGTGCTAAGTATGACCCCCTCTCATTTTCCGAGCTCTATCGATCTACACAAACTAGAAGTCAAAATGTTGGCTCTGAACAGCGCTATACTTTAGGCCGCATAACACAAAAATGTAGGTAAAGGGACGGCTAATATTATAACATGAGGTGCATTTCGTCGAGACCTATCGAATGCGTGGCTGACAAAAATTTTGGAATAATGCGTTGATGTACATCACCCCTTCGAAAAAATCTCGATCATTTGAACTGATTTTAACGCATTCATTTCACACCGCGCGCCTGTGTAGATCGATAGAGCTCGGAAAATGAGAGGGGGTCATACTTAGCACATTTTCTCTTAAAAATGCACCTGAAGCGAGATAATCGCGTTCAAAGTTGGGGGTCCTTGGAAACGACTCGGTGCATGGAGCCCCAGAATGATCGCAGCACTATGGGACTTTGCGGGCTACTAGGACATGCTTAGAGGTGTCCAAAAACGGTGCTAACTCAATTCACGATTTTCACTCCGTTCCCAAGATTTGGAAATCTAGCTCGATTATCTCGTGACAGGCGTGATATCTTTCCAACCGAACGAGCTAGAATCAAAATTCGTTCTGCATTGTCTTAGGGTTGACGTAAGTGCACAGGAACACTATTGGGATCAATTCTAGGACGAGTCTGATGTCGATTTTGTGTCTCAAAATTTCAGTTTTTTCGAGTTTTCACTACTCACGAGTGGCGTCCGACACCACAATGTAGGTATAGGAGTGCACCCCGTACCCTCCAGCATCCAACGCACCACATATGAAAAGATTTGGCACGGTACACTCTAATCAGTACCTACTCCCTGCAATATTAAAATAAATTTTTCCATGCTCGGTTGAGAATTTATTAAAAAAATTCGAAAATTGTTTTTAAAAAGTTAGTTCTCGATTCCACGATAGCCAGGTTACGGTAATACGGGGTACGGTAGATTGTTGAGTCACAGTACAACACATTGACGTATAGCAACTGAAGTTCCTCCATCATGACTTTTGGGACAGTTTTTGGACCATGACCCCCGGGTTCATGGTGGTTGGCCTCTTTCGGACCATGATTTTCCCCGATCCGGTCTCTTAAACATGTTTGGGGTTTTAAACTTAACACTTTTTTTTGCTATCTTCACGTTTGTGCGAGACCGCGAGCGAAAATTGTAGAATAAAAATGAAATCGCGAAATCTCCAGCGCACTATCACTGAATCTCATTTGCTTTCCTCATTCTTCGAAGAAGTAGAGCGATATCGATCACATTAAAGTCTGCGGGAAAGGCAGTAATAAAAAGTTCCATTCGTGGGTATTGAACCCGGGTCTTATGCGAACTATTCTTCAACATTAAAAATTAGGTATGGCGGCAGTTGATAAATGAGGGAGAGTACAAGACCCATCATTCCTCTTCGTGCGCCTGCTCTCGAGTGGTCACTTGAAACGATGATTGAGCGTAAATGTGCCACTGCTTCGAGAATTTGATGAAGTTTTAGTGACTTGCGTTACATAAAGAGCAGTAGACATAACAGTGCGATTCTGTAGCACTAGTATCATTCCAATTTGTCCAATTTAGAGTATCATATCATTTCGATTATCAGTTTTCGAAAAATCATTGTGCCAGCCCCTTTGGTACATTGTTCGATGATTAGGCAATCGAATGAAGTACCAAAGGGGCCGTGTATAAGCATAAGCCGTGTATAAGCCATGTTCTGCTATTTTTTGACATTCTGAGAAGGTTGACATTTCGCGAGCTGAATTCTGATCAACATCGACAGTCCTCTTCTTAGACATTTCAAAATTTGCATTCTGTTAATTCTTCCGTGATGATCCTCAATTTTATCAGAATTCATTTTCTCTGGATTTCTACTTATAAACAATTCCTGTGATACATAGCACAATTTCAATATTTATATTGCCCAGATTTCACGCTGAAAGGTCTTAAAACCATCCTGCAAGTGTCCATCGAGTATATTGTTGTTGCTGATTGACCACCCATTAGTAATTATGAATGAAAATTTGTGAAACATCGATGTGTTTCACAAAATGTATTTAATTATTTTTATTGTATACGTCTGTGAATCTTAGGATCTTTAAACAATTTGGAAGATTTTCGCACGTCAAAATAGAGTCATCTTGACGATCTAAAAAAATGAATCTGTTAGTAATATCCTTGGTATTTCACACTCGTGTTTTCACACTGTTTTTCTATATATATACGAACAAAGTAGACGCCATATAAGTCGCCATTGTGAGAAGGTTTCCAAAAACGGGTGTATATGGTTTCTGTATTCCATAAATGGTTTCTGAATGGAAATACATGAATCGAATCACCAAATGAGTCTGTAAGGTCTCGCATACATTGATTTTTTTCCCAAGAATTGTCATTCTAGATCGATTCTCTCGTGACAGGCGTGATAGATATAAAGTAAATCGGGTTTAATTTCCTTTGATTTTTGTATTTGAAGCACTTCGTTTACACAATCAATATGTCATTTATCGATTCAACAAAGAAAGTGAAGATGCTGCGTCTACTGACAACTCAGCTCATTAGTAGGAGACAACGGAACATGTGTCTTTCCCATGTAATCGTATTCCAATATTCCGTTAATGCATGTAGCCGCATCGTTTGTACACTCATCACACATCTTCTGGCCGAATAGATAGAAATTCTTTGGACTACATAGCAGAACTCCGTTGACCAATCGAGGAAGCTCGCAATTAGGCGTAGTGCCACACCCTGGCACAAACGGGCAAGGCTTATCTAAATGTTGCATATGAGTTAATGAGGTACGTTCTGAACGCATTTAAAGTATATTTTAAAAATGACGAACTGTATGGAATCGAATCATGTCCTGTTTTCATGGGTATGCAGCCATTGGCGAAAGTGAAGAGAACAAGAAAAGGCAGAAGCAAGAGTTCGGAATGAGTCATGAGCTCCTGCAACAAAACAAAAATGTGCAATTCAAAGAAATTTGAAAGCAATCGAAATAGCGAAATATCACGCCACTCACGTATGAATCGACTCAGAACGACTGAATCTGTCAGCGAGCCAAATATGGATGTCTGTCTGTCGGGTTTTCTGCGGTTTCGGGCCCTCCAAGACCCCTCGAGGTCCTGCTTGAAAGGATTAGTGTTAGTGATGATTCCTCAACGAGCTGCAGCACCGGTAAGGTAAAAGGTAAAGGTAAAAGGTACTGCCACGTCAAGCGATTTTACAGTCGTATGAATTTATTGGATTTTTAATGAGTTCGCTTCATTTTTAGTTTTTCAGCATGAAACACCACTCACCCCCCCCCCCCTCGATTTTAGAGTTCAGCGGTAACATGAGATTGTCCTTGACGAGATCCAAATATGAAAGAAAAATGGTACTTTTTCGAGTGTTTTTTGAGTTACAGCTCGACACAAACATCTCGAAAAAAGGGAGAAGATATCGATTAGCTACCGGAGTGGGTCGATAGAGCATCAATACGGCAGTCTAAAACAGGTCCCGAACTCTATTTTATGTTTACGTTGAAGTGTAGAATCACGACCTCGAAGTTGGCGCAGGCTGCATCTTACCGGTGCTGCAGCTCGTTGGGGAATCATCACTATCACTAATCCTTTCACACGGGACCTAGAGGGGTCTAGGAGGGCCCTTAACCGCTGAAAACCCGACATCGAAAATTAGCTCGTTGACAGAATCAGGTCGATTCTTAGATGAGAGGCGTGATATAAGATAATCGTTGTTTGTCCTGCACTATCCAACGAAAGAACGAACGCGAAAGATAAAGAGAGAATGATCACCAATCCAGTATGAAATAGGAGGGAGTGAACGATCCGTTTGCGCTGGATCACTCTAAAACGAAAATGGGAGAAAACTCGATCTTCATAATTATTTTGATTCGATAAAGACAAAGACAAAGACGAAGTAGACAAAGTAGTTGATAGAGCTCTGGTCGTTATTATGAGAAATGATAACACAAATCGATCAACGTAAAAACTAGTTGAGAACTGTATTGACAATATTCGAATGGTAATGGCCATGTTACGAACGAGAAATTTGCATGGCGTGGGTGTAATCTTTGTACAACTGCATTTGGGAACATCATGAAATACACTTGAGTACATTGTGAACGATTAGATATAGAAGCATCATAAAGATGCAGAAGATCAGGAATGATGCTCAACCACAAGAAGCCCACACCGCCGCCACACCACGAACATCGTACACTGAAGACTTCACAATGCCCTCCAAGTACGGCTGAGTGAGAAGAGTGGCGTTGTGCAGTCGGGCATAGATGACACAGCCTTCCCACGTGTTTATCTTGAGCTCCTGCAAAGCAAAATGTTGAAGAGTGTTTCTCTTCCCGGTTCTGACCTTAGCAACTTTCGCGATCTCAGGCAGAGTTGCTGGAGCCCCGGTGAGTACAGTCAAGCGGCGTCCATCGAAATACACAATGCCCGCTTTGACCGGTGGAGCTGGAATGACGCTCATTAGATTGCACCTCATTCGTGTTTCGGCGAGAGATCGGATGAAATCTTAAACTTACTAGTGGGTCCCGGTTCCGTGGTGCTGGTCGATGTGACGGCCTGAGTCGTGGTTGAAGTGCTTATCTGATCCGTTGTAGTCGACATTTGATCCGGTGTTGAGGAGATGGAGGGCTCTAAATTTGATTTATTCATTGAGTAACTTTTGACTTTTGTGACTTTTGCCTAATCGTAAGTCACTTCAATCGATGTTCTCACTGCGAAATTACTGTGAAACCTTACCGGTGCTTCCAGACGTTGTATCTACTCCGCTTCTGGCTGACGGCATGGGGCTCGTTGAAGACGATTCCAGAGTGGTCGAGGAGGTAGTCTGGTCACTCGAGGTCACTGCAATTGCGCAAGTCACTCTTGTTTATCGGGTTTCTAAGGGATTACTCACTAGCTTTGTAACCACTGCTAAAGTGGAATGTGCACAATTCAAAAACGGCGAAACCGTACTCGTCTTTCCAGCATCGCTATTCATCTCCAAGCTCGTCGTCTCATCCTTTGGTGTAGTTGTGGGCGTCTGTTCCGTTGGGGTAGCTGAAATTTAGCCATTGCTTGTCTTCTCACATCCTTTCTCCACTAGTTGAATATACCTTGTTTTGAGGGTGTATCAATTTCAAACTAGTCTTTTTAGAAAACGGCAGAAATTTGAAATAGTCTGAATCGTTTTCTGGCATGGATGAAAGTGTAACTCTAACTTGAATCAGCACCTGTCGTTCCTGCAGCGCCTCCATTCATCTTCGTGTTCTCAGCAGGGGACTCCGTCTCGCGTTTCTCAATCGATTGAGGGCTGGTGGGATCATTTCCGATTTGAGCTGAAGATTGATCACTCTGATCGCTATTCACCTTATTCTAGCCACGAATGATTGGAATTCCGGACTCACTCGTGGTCTGTTTCGGCACGGCAGAGCTGTGGCCATCAACGGCATCAGACAGAGTAGTCGCAGGATCATTCGTATCTACAAATTTGTTTCCGTCATTCCTATGCAAGTTCGAGAATTGTCTCTCCCTCAGTGGACTTTCAAGACATCTAGTGGGACCAAATAGGAACCGTTCGAGTCGGATTCACTTTCTCCATTCAGGGAAGCGGCAGGTGTGCGCAATCCGTGTTGCCCTCTCACTTTCACTCAAGGGCGCTTTCTTTCCATTAGCCAAGGCGTTTCTCCCGCTTCTCTTCCATTAGATGGGGAAAAGGGCAATCGGCTAGGAACGGATATGAGGGAAGGGAGAGGTGAAGGATCGACTCACTATCTGCGGGTCGGGGGGTCGACACCGGAATTCCTTCGATCTCCTTAGGTGAAGACAAGTGATCGGAGACGGTCTCAGTGGTAGAGGAGCTGGCAGTGGGCAATTGGGAAGTAGTGACTGTAATGCTTGAGCATTGCCAGGAAAGACATGTGCTCTGAATACCTCCGGGCCCTGAAGTCGATCGTTCCTTATTGTCGGAGTGCTCGGTAGTAGTTGCACCTGCAATGGTGCATTTGCTCAGCTTTTTTCAAAGAAGGTCACACATTTCTCGTTCAATTCACTCGCAAGCTCCCCTTGCACACTAATGTACCCATATTTCCCTCGGATGGCCCACTATATTTTCGTGGCTAAAGAGGAGTGAGCCACGTAGCTTATCGCCATGGAAAATACGCATTGAAGCAAGAAGTGGAAGCAATGGGATGGCTTATGACTTCGTTTCGTAAGGGCAAGGGAAGGATTTGAGAGGAGAGGAGCAGAGAGAACGACCAGGAAATGGTCTTTGATTCATACAGTGCCCTCTCAAACAATGAAGTTGAGGCCAGGTCAATGTGCGAGGAATTGGTGAACCGATTGATAGATTCTCCTCTCGGACTGACTACGTTTTAAGGACTTGTCTAAATGAAGTTCTAACTTGGTTAGGGTACCTAGTACCCACCATCGGTTGGCTCTCCCGCTCTCACGCCTCCCGAGGTCGTCGATCGCTTCTCGTCCGTGGCCGAGTCCGTCTTCATCGAATCTCCATTGAATGTGGTCGCGGGAATCGTAACAGGCTCTGCAATGATATTGAATTACTTCCAAAGATCATCCTTTCCGCTCCCTTTCGTCTCAGCTCCCGTGCTCTCCAATCCGTCCTTTTCCGTCGTAATCGATTTTCCACCGGCTGTGGTCGCCTCCGGCTCTCCTACAATGTTAATTATCATATTTGGCCATCCTCCAATCTCACCGTCGGCGTCTCCAGTCGACTCCACTCCCTGGACCGTGGTCGACGGTTCGCCTGCGAAGTAAATGAACATATTTTTGATGGCCATCCTTCAATCTCACCGTCAGGGTTTCCAGTCGATTCCGCTCCCTTGACCTTGGCCGTTGGCATCGTAGCCGTCTCGCCTGCGATGATAATGTCGGTTTCAAACTACTTCCCCCACTCTCACCCTCATCCCTGCCCTCCGTCGACTCCGGCACCGCAATCGTCTGATCTCCTCCCTCAGTCGTGCTCGAGAAGAACCATCCGATAGTTGTCGAAATCCATGTGGGGGTCGTCTCCTTCTTCGTGTGGTGAGGAAGAGGGACAGGGTCAGTCGGCTTGACGGATTCGGCGATCGGGAGAATCGTATCTTGACTCGGAGTCTCCGGAAGGTCGGTGGGAGATCGAGAGGTCGAGAAGAAAGAAGTCACATATCCACTCCAGGTGTTCTTGTTCTCGGTGTCAGAGGGGGTCTTCTCAGTCTCGAATCCTATCGTCGGAGAGACATGCTGAGCTGCACCTGTAAATAGTCAAGGTGTTCTTACGCTCCATTTCACTGATCTTTCATATTTTTCCTATCATATGCATGTCTTTCATATCCGTGTGGGTTTTGTTCTGATTTCTCCAAACTAATTAAGAAAGAAAAAAGGCAAAAATCGATCTCAGATTCACCTTTCTCACCAGTAGAGCCGGATCCAGTCGATCCCTCCTCCTTCTTCACCGTCTGGTCAGTAGTGCGAAGATGATCTGAAAAAAAAGATCATTATTTTTAGTTCATTGGTAAATGTTTCGCTGTGTCCGCTTCTGGCCAAGATTTGACCTTTCAATATCGTCTATTACGGTCCTAGCAAGCTCACCCTTACCTCCAGCAAGGGGAACTCCAGATGATGAGTCGGACAGCTCGAATCCATAATTCGTCGCGGGCGAGGCTGGAAGGATGAATAGGAGGTATTGATAGTCAATCGGAAACGCTTACCCGGGGACGATCCCATCACTGCCTCCTCGAAGGACGGCTTTGTGCATCGCGGGAGGGAGTCAGAGACTGCAAAGCAATCGTGTTGCCCTACTACAGCTGCTGCGCGCTTACCTTTGATGTAGATCTGGTGATCCCTCTTGTCCGGGGGCGTCTGTGGGCCGCGCGCCTGCAACTTATTCATTAGAACTGCTCTTTCTATGCCCTGCTCTATCGGAAGAAATTCACGAGGACGGAGCGGGCCATGATGCAGACGCCGGTGCCGCGGTAGTATCTGCAATGCATACATGGACTGGTGCTGGAGACAGTAGTCACGTACTCGGCCCCCGCGCAGCCGATCTCATTGCAGGATTGCAAGCAGACATACACGTCGAACATTACGCGAGTGTGCGTCTCCTCGAATTGTGCCCAAGTAACTCTCAGGTACTGGGCATCCCTTTCCTGCAATGCGTCTATTGGCTCTTTGGGGTCATCGTCTCTCCACTCTGCCCACTGTCTCGCTCGGTCAGAGCGCCCTGTGGGCACAATGGAGAAACGCAACACTCACGCCGCGTATGTACGCAGTCTTGGTGTCCTGATCGAAGAGAACATCCTTCTCGCCAGTGAGAGCACCGACGGGAGAGAGAAAGAGCAGATGGACCACAGTCCAGATCATTGCTGAAAGTACTGGAATTAGAGGCGAGACGCGAAAGGGAACATCGCGAAATAGAGGAAAACTCGTCACAGAGGTAAGACATCCTCCCTATTTGCACCTAAGCAAGCACCCGCTATTTTTCCGCCCACACCGTAGCGATCTCTGTTTATCCCACAGCAGCGACAGTTTCTAGGCGATTCTGAGGGGTTTATGAAGCATATCTTCGGCGAGGCAAAAGGAATCTGCGCGATGAGGCTCAATGGGGCATCGCGCAGTGGATCCACAATATCGTCCGACCAAGAAATCAAGGAAGAGTGGGTGCATTAAGTGGTGGAGGAGGTCTAGCCATCCAGTAGACGGGCACTAACCCGCTATTGCGCCCGAGTTGTCATCTCTCATCGGTCATGCCCACTCAGTTGGGGGAGTGTAGACGGGGGAAAGCGAGAGATCCGAGTGCTACAGTACTTTAATGGAGTACTTAAAGCGGAATATATTTGGAGAGTAATACCGTATCATCTGCAGACGTTTGCATACGAGTACGACCAAGTTTTAAACCAAAAAAACGAGAGAGAAAAGAGCTCTCTCGCAATATAGAGATGAGGTTGATAACAGACATCAAGTAAGCCTATTAGATTAGGGGAGGCGTTCTTGTAGAAGACGGAGAAGAGAATTGACTCGTGAAAATAGAGTGAACTCTGAGGAGGGAAAGGGATTCTGGGGGCGGAGTTGGAGGAGGCGGGGCCGGATTCTTTCTCTTCTTCATTCCCGAGTCTGAGATTATCGAGTACTCATAGTCGTCTTAAGTCGACGCAATGAAGAAATCATACAATCTGTTGTGCTTCTTCCTTCTCCTGGCCTCTGGTGCAAGTCTGACGGAAGGTAATTCAGCGTTATCAGTTATTGTTGCATGATCAGAGAGTGCATCTGTGAGATCCTTTTTCGCTTTTAACGATTAAAACGATATTTACATCTTTATCCAGAGAGAAAAACAGAAATGATAACTGTCTTGAAGGCTCTTGTTTCGGAAGTTTTTATTTTGAATATTGGGCTGTCCAATGATTCTGTAAGCAGCCACAAAGACCATATGAATTTCAGCTTTCAAAGATGACGTGGTTCTCGTAATTGTGAGCCGAGAACGCGGACAGAGATGTGTGGAGGAGCCGAGCGAGGGTGCGGTTGCGCATTGCAAACTGTTCCTCCTGTGCTCGCTCTTATCGGATGCATTGCAGGCGCAAGCACGACGATGCCAAAGCGAGGTTCGGGAGACGAGGTCGAGGTTGGCGTGGGAGAGATGGGAGAGGTGAGCTGGCGCAGTTGTTGCGAGCAGAATCCATTCCCTCTACAAAAGTGCAGACAACATATTGCACAGTGTTAATTTTCGCCAGTTAGAATAACCTGCGTAGACGACCATTCGAGTACACTAGCACATTGCCTATCGATTGAGTCTCTTCGCAGGTCATCGTCAAGTTGGAGTCGCCCGAGGAGGAGTCGGAGAGGGCCAAGATGGCCAAGTTGGCGGCGGCGCTGAAGGAAGTGAGTCTGGTCTCTTTGCTTCGCACGCTCTCTCGCCTCTCTGATCGGCGAGAGTGCGTGTCGAGAGAGATTCGAGCTACAGTGGTCACTTTTACTGATACTGAGGGGCCTCGCATTGTTTGGCAGACAGGAATTGTCTTTAATAATGGTTCCGACTTTCGGAGCCTTCGAAACCATCTGAGTGACGGTTTTAGCACTGCGTTTGCACTTGAGTCTGCTCTCTGACATCGTTTCAGAGAGATTTCAAAGGTTCAACGGTTGTTCAAATTTCAGCAATTCCTCGCCTGGTTCCTCGCCGCTTGCCTGGTCCAGGGATCGATCCCTGTGGCCTCGCTCGCCTTCAAGGCCGTCACCTCGACGCTCACCGCCCTTCTCAACGCCGTAAGTCCACTCTCCAGGGAAGCGAATACTAGTGGATGGGTGCTAGGTCGGATGAGAACTACCTCGCAACATAACGATTGTCTCTCGCATCGCCAAAGTTCTCATCTGGCGCAGCGCCAGTGGATTCTCGCGGAAGTAATCGACGATCACTAGATTTGGGTTGATGGAGGCTCGCGCGTCCTCATGTCGCATTTCACAGTGTGCATCTAGGCCCGCTCAATAGCCAGTAGTTTCGAATAAGAAATTACCAAACATTTCGAAAATATCTCTCTATTTCGCATATCCAAACGAATGACGTGCGAGATTTCGAAAACTTCCATTTCGAACCCTCATCGAATCGGCAGCTGTCCTTGAAATTTTCGAATCACAACCCTATCATCCATACACTCTGAACATGCATTTCAGACGGTGGCGGATGTCCTGGCGCGTCATCGGGCCCTCTCCACGCTCATGTTCTCCTTCCTGGTCGCCATCCTTGCCGACCCCACCGTTCTGTACGGAACGGTCTTGAATGGTATGGCATCCGGTCTAGAATGCATCCTCTCTTCGCACTACTTTCTCGATCTCTCATTAAACATCCAGAGCCCCTGTAAAATGAGCTCGTCAAATGTTCCCTTTTTCAGCTCCCCCTCGACTGAGTCCGGATTCTCGAAAAGTGGCCAGCCTCGGCATCTATGCTTCAGCTCTGACCGGTTAGATTCTCTTCCGCAATACTTTAGCGTTCTTTCCCTTCTTTTCATTCCAACCCCGGAGAACCCCTCACACTGATTAGGCGACGAATATCCTACGAGAAGAACACGAACGCTTTCAGCCCTCCTCCACCGCACCCTCGAAACTCTTCTGCAGAGGGATCTCCTGAGAGGCAGATGCCCGAATATGTGGATGAGGAGTGGGCTGTGGAAGCCGAACGTGAGTCCTCTTCTTGGTTGATTGCCTAGCTCCTCGAGGCAATTTCAATCGATTCTGGGGCGATTCAATGGGCACTTCACAGACCGCTGTGCCCTTGGCCTACCTCGCCGGAATCTCCACAACGGCCGCGCTGTGGGCAGCGCACACACGCGTGGAGGCCGTCTGGGCTTCGACAGGTGAGCCAGCTTGCTTCTTCCATTAGCATGCTCGTTGTATGAGCCAATGTTTAAAAACGCCTCTCGCAGGAAGCTTCTCGGAGATGTCGCTGGCCTGGTCGATGACTCTTCTCTTCGCCGCGGTGGGAGTCTTCAACGCCCTCCTCTCCTTCCTGTCGTCGCGCGCCTTCTCCAAGTTGGTTTTCTTCCTCTTATTTTCCTTAGCCATCTATCTCGTAGAGTGTAAAATAGCACTCCCCGGGTGCTTGATGACTCACCATTTGCAGAGATGAAGCGATGCAGAACGCGATGCGCGCCTATCTCGCAGAGGAAGAGGAGGAGGAGAAACTGGCTGCCGTTGAGGTATCGATCAATCAATCAATTAGACAAATCACTCAACGATTAGGAACAAGGGCCAATCGGTGGGATAATTCTATTGAATCTTGAACGCAGTGGAAATGCTAAGAAAATGTGTTTTCTCTTCAGATCTTGCGGTCGAGACACCTCTCGCCGGTGTACTCCCTCGCCTTCGCCGCCACCTTCATCTGTCCACTGGTCGCTATCGACCTGCAGACCCCGAGCAGCGGAGTGTGAGTGGTTGGCTATTTTTCAATCAAAATAATCGAGCTAATAGACGTCTTCATTCTCCATGACTTGCGGGATTTGTAGGCTTCAAAATGTGTGCCTCAAAAAAAACCGAAAACTCCCAGTAAGCGTAGCCCATTGCAGAGTGACTACACTGATGGGAGGCGCGGCCGGCTTCATTGCCTTCCTGCAGATCGTCCTCTCCAACAATGTAAGCTCATTTCATTGGTGTTGCTTCAGTCTTGGGTACTTTCCAAATTGAGTTGTGCCAAGTACAGTTTGTCTTTTTTCTGAGTGGCTCTATTTAGTCGAAAATCATTCTGCACGCGTTACAAGAGATACTCTTTCGGATAAAATAGATCACTGTCATTTCAGAGAGCTCACACGGTCGTCCAGCGTCTCGTCCCGCGGCTCTACGGCCAGGAACCGAGATGGTAGAGGAGGAGGCCGACCGGGAGGTCGTATTAGTTTGGAACGTTGATTTCTCAAAAAATTGTTTGTTTTCGATCTGTACCATTCGATTGTTGTACTCACCGTTCTGAACTGATATGCACTGACTGTATATGTGAATTGGGAACCATAGGGATAATATTTTTGAGAGAATTGGGAGTAGTCGTTGTTGTTATCGATCGAATGATGTTTCTTGAGTTATTATGATGGCTTTGACGAGTTGAGATGAGTTTGATCGAGTGCACAGAGCAACTGTTAGAACTGGTGTGTAGTTGAATTTCGAGTACTGGATAAAACGGTTATTGTTATCCGAATGTCGTGCCTGGTTTCAATTACATTGCACGAATTATTGATTACTATTCCTCCTCATTTCTTCTTCTTTTCCATCCTTATTTTTCCTTCTTCAAGATCTTTCACGTTGCTATGAGAGACATCCAGTGGTCCCCATTCGCTATGAATGAAGAAGAGAAAAGAATTGGGTACAATCCTGCCACAGATCTCGTACATTTTTATGTAAAAAAGTATTTTCTTATTTATTTTCTTTAAAAAGTATTTTCATTTTTCGAGAAGGGAACTTCTTCGCCCCCTCCCCCATCAGTTGGAGGAATGGCAGTCTCTTATCTATAAACTGCCAAGATCGAGGTCGCGCTTGACCCTATCTCATGTTTTACAGATTGAAATTAAAATATTAGAGATAAGAAATCTGAAGAAAGATCGGGATTGGTTTCTTTCTAGTCGTAAGCTTTTTTACGGCACAACGTGTTGGTATTTCGAGCAGGGGGGGGGGGGGGGAATAAAGGCTTCAGGCCTCACAAATAGTTGTATCACTCAGATAATCTCTGTGTCATCACAACTCGTGGAAGGATGGAATTGGGAGTTCGTGATCTTCGGCGAGTAGGGCTGTGCTCCTTCCTCGGAAGCCAGGATATCGGAGATTATGGTAGAGATTACGTTAATTGGGCAACGATTCGTCTAAAAAAATTGAGATATCGTCGTTAGACTTTTGAGATTCTGTGTTTCCGCGTGCGATGGGCCAGAGTATAAGCAAAACGCTTGAAAGTGGACTAAGAAAGCAGCGATATTTGCAGGTTCAATGCGTTCCCAAACAAGACGGGGCTCGTTTCCTGTACCGAGTGAACCTATATGAAGTGCCATGGACGAACTGCTACAACTTCTGGCTTGAGAAGATCCAGGAAATCAAGGATAAGGAGCAATTTTGAATTTTCAAGAACATGATAATAAAGTTGAATACATTGTTCTATGTGAATGAAGCCGTGTGTATTATTGATACAGCAAATGAATACCATTCTTTGGGCCAAATACTTTTAGACCCCCCCCCCCCCCCGACTAATATTACGCTGAGACCCTGCTTCCCCAACCGGGCATCGGAAAGAAGGGGCCACCTGTCTGTGACTAATGGAAGGAAAGGGAGAGGGAGATAGGAGGACAATACCGCGCTGCTATCTCAATCTAGGCAAGCTATTCGTACTCAAATTAGCGAATAGACTCGTAAAGATCACGAAAGCAACGCGTACTGAATGGAAAAGAAGGAACGGTTTAAAGGCTCGAAGAAGGGGAAGGGCAATTCCGCGCGGCTCCCTCAATCTAGGCGAACTATTCGCACTCAAATTAGCGAATAGCTCGTAAAGATCACGAAAGCAACGCGTATTGAATGGAAAAGAAGGAACGGTTTAAAGGCTCGAAGAAGGGGAAGGGCAATTCCGCGCGGCTCCCTCAATCTAGGCGAACTATTCGCACTCAAATTAGCGAATAGCTCGTAAAGACCACGAACGCAAGATGTGCGGTATTGAATGATAACGAAGGAACGTTTCAGAGGCTCGAAGGATGGGAAGGAGAATGCCACTAGGCTCCCTCAGTCTACCCTGTACAGTCTGGCGTGCACAATTTATAATCAAACGACTTCATCTTCTTGGAAACAGAACTCCATCTAATAATTAAACGTTAGAGCCCGATTCATAGGCCCACATATGGCAGGGGCTGATGGCAGGCGGCTTATAACAGCGAAAAGAGGAGGAGGACAATACCGCAAAGCTTCCTCAGTCTAGGCGAGCTGATCGCAATCGATAAAAGGTGTGCGGTATTGAAGGCGGATAAGGATGCACGGATGATTGGGATACAATGATAATTAGTTGCTAATCAGACTGTAGGACACGGCTGCCCCTCCCCACCGAAGGGGGGATATAAGAAGAAATTCTAAGAACAATGCCACGAGGTTTCCAGACCACTATGATTATGTGGGAATATGGGAGCCAAGGATTTTTCACTGTATCACTGTACCACTAGCTGTCGTGTCACTACCCCTAGCATGTGAAGCGTGTCTAGAGAGATCATCACGAGTCGATTGAACAGAAAAAAATAATAATGAAAGAAAAAACCGAAAAAAATAATAATGAAAAGTTAGTTCTCAATCACGCTTCGGTAAGAGAAATCGTCAACCTTATTCGTTTGCGCGCTCCTGTTTGTTGTTTGTTGTCGCGTTGTTTTGACTTGTTTTCGCCTTGTCCGAGCCTAAATAGTCATCAAATATCGATCGGAATAACTTTCAGATGGAAGCCGAGTTCGGGTTGACAGCCTTCATTGGCAAGGACCGCAAGGAGACGATAGATTGCGTCCTCAAGCGGCTCTACTCGGATTTCATCGTGCAGGTTCGGCTCATTTTCGCCTGCTTTCATTCATGACTAGATAATTATCATTGTGTGTGATTACGAGAGGGGCTTCTGGCAACTGCTCTAGCTTCTCGGTTCCTTGAAAGTTCATCCTGTGAAACTCAACTGTCATCATACAATGAAACTCTTTTTCGAAAACTCGCTTGCAATACCGTTTCGTATTTCACTATTTATTTATGTATTTATATATTTATTTTAATCAGGAAATTGATGCCAAAGGCGACGCGGCGCGGCTGGTCACGTTAGATGAGGCGCGCGACACGACCAGGGCCATACTGAATGGTGCTACCGTTGTGAGTTGTTTTCGTTTATGCAAAAAGTGCGATCAAAAGTTAAAGATAACCCTATGAAAAGTGCATGCTTTATTGTGGCTTGTGGATCCACCTTATCAGACTGCTACCCCCTCGTTATGAGCTATATTTTGTATTTGAAAAGTTTTGGTTTCCTCGCTCACAGTTAATTGAGGCAGTAGGAGTGTTTTCGAATATTATTAATTTGCTTATTTAAATATAACCTCAGTCCCTCGACGATTCGGTCGCTCGTCCGGACTTCCTCAAAGAGGAATTCGTCGTTGAGTGTGATGCTGTCTTCGAGAGGAAGGAGAAGGAGGCGAAGGTGGATACGGCGGTACGATTTTTAAAATTATATTCCTGCTAAACCAAACCAGGTTGAAATGCTTGAAAAGGAATAATCACGACAGAACGGCGTGATACAGGTTTCACAGTGAGTGTGAACATGACGTGTCCGTATCCGACGGACGGCCAAATTGCACCGGTGCATTTTGGCCGTCCGTCGGTTAGTTATCCGACGGACGGCCAAATTGCACCGGCTCTACTTGGCTATTTGGTGGATTGGGAAAACCGCCGGGCGGTTTTCCCAATCCTTCAAATAGCCAAGTAGAGCCGATACTTAAAGTTATTTTCCTTTGCCACTTTCATATTCAACAACTTGTCCTGAGTAACACGGACATCAAATATTTCACTCAAATTTCCAGAATTTGTTTGATAAAAGTCGTGAAATGATATTGTATCCCAGCAGTCGAGTGTGCATAGCAGTAGATCACTTCAGACCCCCTGTCCCTATACTACACGGGGCGCAGTAAATCATATTCATTGATTCAGACCCTTCGAAATCGGTTATGAATCTAATTGATTCTTGAAATATGTAACAACATAACGCAGATAATAAGCAGAAGGTGGTTTTCTAGAAAAATCGCCGGGTTTCTGAGTGGAAGGTCCCTAAGCCTTCTGAGAACAAGGTTATTTCTGCGTATTCCTAAGCCTAAGCCTAAGCCTTTTTGGAAGGAAATTGCGTCATCACTATGTAATATGCAATTTTTTGAAAGAATTTGTTGAGGGGGTCACGATGGTATCTTTGGTAAGCTTGTCCGACGATTTTGCGCCGAGTTGAACGCGGAAAACGGATTATTGCATAAGGATTTCGTCATATTACGTCATCATTGTGAAATTTTTTGAAAAAGTTTTTCGCGGGGGTTCGTATGGTACCCGATATAGGCTTGGAGGTTAAGAAATAGGCGAGTTATAGCGACTTTTCAAAAGTGTGACAGACGGACAGACAGACAGACAAGCAGACAGACACTATATTATTTTACTTCTCTAGTAATATGTCGTGAAAAGGGAAACCCACTAAAATGAGATTTAAAAAAAACAGGAGAGTCATTGTTTTCAAGCATTAAAAAAATTTTGCAAAAGTAATTCATCGAAGAGGAACCGAACCATGGGGGTGAGGGCTGCGAGTAAAGAGCGCTACCTACTGCGCCGCCGCGCTGTTTACTTGGGAGACTCACTAATCGATGACTATTCTGGCGAGGGCGCGATTTGAGGCCGGTGCAATTTGGCCGTCCGTCGGATACGGACCGGTGTGAACATGGCGATAAGCTAACAAGCTTGATTCTGTCTCGTTGTGCGATGAAATATTCAAACAGGCTTATTTCGAAGAAACATAATAACACAATTATTTAGTTATTTAGTAACACAATTAATAATGTTATTTAGTAACACAATTAATAATGTTTTATTCCAGGCGCTCGACAAGCCCTCGCGCACGAGCATCCATGGCTTCATCAGGGGAAGGTGAGAATATTTTTCTGTTTACTTTTTTTATAGAGTCACGATCGTCAAGTTATCAGCATCACCCGCATTTCCAAACTTTTTTTAGTTCGAGTATTTTTGATTAGGCCGCTCGCGACTTATCACCTCAATCCCGTTTTGAGTCTTTGCATAGAGCTTGTGCAACCACAACCTTCGAGGATCAATAGCAGCCCTTGTCGACCACATAGAACAGCTTTCTGTTGGTTGACCTCGAGACTTGCTAAATGTAAGCCGGGGGAAGTTTAGTTTACCATTTAATTTATTAATTACTTTAATTCATTAATCCAATTTAGATACGGCGGCGAGCTGGAGTCGGAGCTCGTGAAGGACACGATCGTCATCAAGAGAAAGAAGCCGGGGTGAGTAGCATTCGAGAAAGACCGCGTCGCCTCATTGTCGCTTCGCGGTCAGGGGATATGCACTAGTTGCACCGGACGATGTAGGGTTCGGGCCAGAGACCAAATACCTGGGTTCCAAAATTTTTTTCATGTGGGTCGGGTAGTGATTTTAGGGGTACTTTTTGAAAAAAAATTTCCAAAAAATGTGGGTCGGTTATAAAAATCATTCCAGGAGCGTCACTTTCACAGTCGTTTGAAATGCAATTCTCCACTAACCATGACTAAATATCAACTCAGCGTGATAGTCCGACCCTGAAAGTGTAAATAAAATCGACCCCGGTAAAAAATTAACCGACCCCTGATGGTAAACAAAAGGGATTATCAAAATTAGAACATAGGCGGTACACAGGCCTGACGTCGTCACGTCCCTTGCCCTCAAGAAGTGCCTGGGGTCGGTTAATTTTTTACCGGGGTCGATTTTGATTAATCTCCAGCCTTCAGGCATTCTTTCTGTTTTTAAAATGTGCAGTTTGGTTGAGAAATAACTGAACTGTAAGCTGACAAAAAAGAACCCAGAGTTTCCATAGCGATGAACATGCACGGTAATTGACGGCTCTCGTACCGGCTCTCTTTCTCCTCGTTCCCACAGTTAGTCCTAACTGTGGGTGGGTCGGTTTCCATTTTCTCCCAAAAAATGTGGGTCGCCTGGGTACTTTTTCACCTACTATTTGGTCTCTGGTTCGGGCTGATGAAGGACCGACCATTGTTGTCAAGAGGGAGATGCCGGGGAGAGTGGCAAGGGTTGGAAGAGAGGGAGCTACGAATACTAATAAAATCTACATATTTGAATGATACACAGGATAACATGTCCCTGTTATAATTCCTTTTACCAGCTTTTGAATCTACAAAGCCTTCGATGATTTTTATGAAGTTCCAATGAAATTTCCATGTCAGTATTGCGTTTCAGAGTGTAATCAATTGGGCGATCAAATGAGGATTTCGATGGAGAATGCGATTTCGCTTGAAAATTCCAATTTTATTTTTCGATTGTCTGTGCCACAGACTCTGTGGGAAACACGATTTCCGGAAAGTCAGTTTGCATCGACACTTGGGCGCTTTACATGCTACGTATAGCAAGGGATGGACTAGGCGTAACAATTCTTGACCGCCCTGCTTTAAAAAAATAAGCGATGCTCTAACTAGTTACAATTTCATTTACTTAATTAACTAATCAGCTAACTTGATTAACTAATTGAATTAATGAATTGCAGAAAGAGGAAGCGCTGGGCGCGCGACATGCCGCCGTACACGCACTTCACCATGGCCAAAGAGAACAAGGAGACGAGCTACGCGATTGGAATTGTTGCGAAGATGAGCGGGTGAGGATGTTAATTAGTTAATTAGCTTCTTAGTTAATTAGTTAATTAGGTGATCAACCAAGATGAGCGGGTACGGTTGTTATGGGGTTACGGTAGGGGTATTGTATGAGTACGGTAACAGGGTACGGTAACAATGACCAAGGAGAACAAGGAGTCGAGCTATGCGATCGGAATTGTTGCGAAGATGAGCGGGTGAGGAGTGATTAGTTAATTAACGAGCTTTGCAACATATCTGTCCAGGGCTGGCGGCGAGTGACCTTTTTGCCAAGTGACGGGCATGAAATCATGCCCGTCACTTGTCACGCCGCCGGCGTGGACAGGTATGCTTTGCAAATAACTTGATCATAGACCTTCTAAATATAGAACTTTCTTACTCGTTCGCATTCATGGCAGAAATATGCTGCCTTGTGTTTATATAAGCGAGACAGCTCGCATCAATCAATACTTTCTGCATTCAGAGCCGAAAAATGATACTTCAATCTATATAATTATTTAAATTCAGCTGCAACCCGTCCCTGTTCAAGACTTGCGGCCTCAAGGGTAGACTGGCCAGATTCTTACCTTGAGACTGTTGTGGAAAATTTTCATTAGTGTGGGGAATTGACCTCCCTTTCTATTTTGTAATCTCGATGAAAGAGTGCTTCATGGTTGTTGTATTAGGCTGCGATGGACAGCTCTAGCAGTGCTTGCAATATCGATGACTGATAAAATCAATTAATTATTTTTTCCCAGCTGCAATCCGTCCCTGTTCAAGACGTGCGGCCTCAAGGACCGAAGAGCAGTGACGGCGCAGCGCGTTTCGGCCTTCCAAGTGGATATTGTGCGTTATAATTGATTAATTAACAAGCTAATTAGACTTATGTCTATACTCGAATGATTAGGCGTGTAATTCATTAGTTTCGATGTCATAGTTACAATAATTTCACGCCATGGTCACTTCATGCTTCCGAGTTACTTTACTAGACTAGCAGGGGGAGTTCAAGGATTTGTATCCATTTGCCACCATGAAAATAACCCATTTGTAATCCACACGGTCTTCACTTCTTGGTCCTCAAGCAATCGATTTTCATCCCGTTCAATCAATATTCCAGGACAAGCTGCTCAACCTGAACAACCGCCTGCGCGGCATCGTCCTGTACGACATGAGCTACGGTACGTATTGATTATTGTTGTGATTATTGATTTTTAGAAGATTGAGTACGGTAGCGGAGTGTTGGTTAGTCAGATGGTGGGAAGGTATCGATGATTGACTTCTTTGGGAGAGGACAGGGAGTTTCCTCGTCGCCTTGCCAACCAGGCAACTGTGTGCTCCGTGCGCACAATACTTACCCAGCCTTCTGGGTGGATTTCGATTCACGGCGAGCTTCTATGATGAACAATAATCAATTATCGATTACTTGAAGTTACGGTAATCAATTATCGATTGCAGAGCGCGAGAGCGTGCGCACCGGCTCGCACTGGGGCAACCGCTTCTCCATCGTGCTCAGGTACGGTAGATTATTGATTATTGATTTTATTTATTGACCACAATTAGTAGTTACAAAGCACTTGCAAGATTTGATTGAACGCGCTACATTCAGGGACCGATTACTTATGTTAGAAAAATGTTCAAAATGTGGGTTGCTTTTGGAAATTCGCAGGTGCCCGAACTAATTTTTTTTTCGTTGCGTATGTTTTGCATTTGTTTTTGCTTAAATAACACTTAACGCAGGTTATAAAATACTCAAATAAGATCCCGCGCAGTTCTAGGAAGGATTGTTCAAGATGGGTGTTTTCTAGCTAGATGCTTTAACATTCCCTTCCATTTTAATAGCCTATTTCAAGTTATGATGATTAAATGACGTGACAAGTCGATAGTCGGATCCTCAAGGAATAATAAAAACCAATCCCGATAAAATATAAAAGACACTTTTTGAGAAAGTGAAAAGTTTTGTTCATAACCTTGGCAAAGTTGAAAAAATAGATCCGGCTCAAAAATGGTGTACAGGTAGTACCCCTCGAGTGTAGCTCACGTGCAGCTTTTGGAATCACCAGGGTCGACCTCCGCTGAATGGCGGCGATGACTGCAAACTACAGTAATCCAATCGAGTTTGCG
>LS494449.1:1448319-1458576 GCA_900490845.1 Pristionchus japonicus | reverse complement strand
ACTATGAGGAACGAGTCATTGATAGATTTCCTAACAGGTGAACACAAACTCGCAGAGGTGGCAACTATATTTAATCGATAATCGCGATGAAACCAAATTAAGCCGTAAAATTTTGTATTGCCGCAATTGGGAAAACACAGAACGGTCAACGGCTTTTTCCCGGTTTTCATTTTGAGCGTTCCGGTTTGGGGGTCCCTATTTAAAAATTGATTTAGAGGCATTCCTGGTGATAAACTTTATTTTTTTGATTGCAACTTCCTCCTCACTCTCATAACTTATTCCTGCAAAGGTCACATTCCGCTATACACGTGGTTAATCGCTGATTTCGTCACTTCCTGTTTTCGAGTTTGGCCTCCGACCGTTTTTGACCTCCTATCGATTAGTTTCCAGATATCAGTTGATCATTTCGATTCCAATCAATCACCCATGTTGCCCTCTGTCCGCGAAAAACCTCTATTGCCTCTGAATCGCTTTCGGAAGGCCGCTATCAGCATTTGAATTCACAGATTCGCGCGCGTTTCGCTGTGTTTGCTCTTTCCTGACCTCCCATCGATTAGTTTCCAGATATCAGTTGATCATTTCGATTCCAATCAATCACCCATGTTGCCCTCTGCCCGCGAAAAACCTCCATTGCCTCTGAATCGCTTTCGGAACACCGCTATCTTCAATTGAACACACGAAATCACGATTGACCATTTTTTTATATTTTCATCCGTTAATTCCTGCTTGTGTCTACTTTAGGTTCTACAAACTTATAGGTTCTACATATAAGTGATCAAAACATATTTTGAAAGCAAAAAAATGACCAGAAATAGCGAATGGTGAAAATAAAATATTAAATCTGACCTGCGAGCTTACACAACTCTAACCTTGGCATACTGTAAACCGACGTCTCGAGTTTTAAATTGTTTAATTGCCGTTTTTTTGTTATTGCGCATTTAAAAAATCTTTTCTTGTTATATTATGTTTCAGCACTATCACTTGCATAGGTGGAATACAATGAAATATTTATTTGCCGCATTTGGAAATTAACCACTGTCCTCTCTAAAGTAATCTGCCTGGAGTTCAATCGGGTCAACATCACAAATATTAATGAGCGATTTATTAGACTATTTTTATTGATTTTAAAATATTCTCGCTCAGATCACGCGTCTCTCGGAGGTGACGCACACGGGCGCGCCGCGTCTGCGCAACGTCGACTGGTCGATCGTGAGGACGACCGATGGGTGAGAGGATCTCCGATTTTCATAACCTAGACATATCGAGGGAGTTTTGCTGGTCCGTGCCAAGCTCCGCCCCCTCGACTCCTCCCCTTGATCGGAGGAGAGGCGGATCTTTAGACAAATATAACTATGCTCTCATATCGCAATTAGTGCCTGACATACACGTTCCAAATATTTTTATTGTATGTAGATTTTTACATAGAAATCATTTAACTAAGCGTTTTCAAAGCATTGACGATCAGGTCTAATCTCATCCCTCTCCAGCTCTCCCTCCACGATGCCCCCACCCTCCTCTCACTCCATCGCCCTCCATCTTCAGACGACACAGGTATTACTGTTGTTATTCACATATTTTCAGGTTATGAAAATGCATGCTAGCTGAATATTAGGATGTATATTACTGTAATGAAACGCTCGATTTATTACGGTATCTGAATTATCGATTACAGGGCGATCGCGAGCTGCGAATGACGAGAGCGGAGGCGGTCGCTCTCTACGAGAAACTGAACGAGATGCAGCAGCGGATCGATACGATGCTCGAATGAGTACGGTAGTCGAGCATCGTCAACTGATTATTGTAAATGTGATATCGATTGATTACGGTAGCTGGCATTCCACATTGATTATTTTGAGTATTGTAGTTGTGACTATTGATCGATTGTCGGGGAGCAGTGATCTGGCTCTCTCAATTCAACATTTCTCCGACGTTGATAATTGATAGAACAAGAGCATTCCTTTTGTCAAGTAATGACGCTGATTCTTGAATGCCATTGTAATTGTAAAATCACTGTATTTTTTCTTATTTCATCGATTGATTAATTTGAGTGAAACGATTGTAAATATTTCTCGCTTGTGATAAATGGGTTTACTTGAGAACATGAATTTCGTATCGAACTTCGTCTAGATAATCGATTATTCATACTTCTCTCTAGAATCAGATTTTTATATTGTTTTGGTAACACAATAGTATTCTGAGAAAGTAGGTAAGAGAAAAATCAATAATTTGAAAAATAGTTATTCGCGATCACAAAGAAAACTATGAAGATCTTACCGTATAATACGTGTTTGTTCTTTTTTTTGCGATAGATCGATAATTCAGTGCCCCGTTTACTTCAATTCGTCGCAAATTATCTTGCCCAATAAGGACGAAACGAATTCGGACGAGGTGGGCAATAATTATTCTTGATTGTTGATGTTGTTGTGATTTTTCCTCTTTTGAAGCAAACGGTCGCCTAGATAATTTCCATTGTTTTGATGCTATTTGGATGCTACTGAGAGTATTTTCATCGATGTGTGTGATGGTTAGCATAGGAAAGATCAGCTCTTCTAATCAATTTTGCTTAGCATAAGAAAGACAATATGGAAAAAATGCACGAAAGCCAATGCACTAAATAAACCTTTTCATGTCTTAATTATTCCATTCAGTTTGTTCGCTCACAGTCTTCAACGATGTCGGAGATGGACAAACATGAATTGGACCCCGATAAGGTGGGGGGAGTGTTAATACACGTAATTAATTAGTAAATTGAATTACAATCATGCAGCGCAATTGGAAAAAATATTCCAGATTCTCATCGGGAAAGTTCGTGCTTTCTTCAACGAAGTCACTCCTGCTAATCGTTACTCATTGTTAGGAAAATTCATCAGCTACAAAGTGTATCAAACTGCGGCTCTCAATGAGGTGAGACGCAGATTGATTCTAATGAACAGCACTCGCGTCTATCTCTGCATAATTTATTTTGGTAAATCTTTGTGAATTTATTGTAAATTATCAATCTCAGGCCATCTCGAGTATCTTCGATCGGGTTTCCAAGCAGCCTGATCTATGCGATCTCTTCTCGGAAATCTGTTCCACTCAGGTAATTTTAGCCATATTTTTTTTCTTTAGAAGAAGTTTCTAAGAACGAAAAAAGCTCTCTAAAACGCTTCACCTTTTCGTTTTGGTTTTTGCTTTTTTACAAACCCAGCAAGCACGTGTAAATTCAAGGTGAACGAGGAGCAACGTGATACTGGTGGTGAATTCTCTCACTTTCAAAGCAGTCTTCTCGATTACGGCCAAAGATGCTTTGAATCCTTATCTGAACAGGTGATTAAAATCATAGTTAATTTTCAACAAAAAGGATCTGTGACTGGTCTGCCCATAATAAATCACTCTACCTTTAGAAAGTCTCAATCGATACAGAGATTGATGAGAATAAGAGGGAGGAGGAACAGAAGAATCTAAGAATGATGAAGATCGGAATCGTCAAGTAAATGAATTTTCCATTTTAATGGACCATTTCTTGTGTTGTGGTCCTCGAATCAATGATGGCACTTTAGTGGAAAACAATAAGATTTGCTCATTTGTTGAAGAACATTTCATTTTTAATAACTAATATATTTATTTAACTATCATTCATTGAAGGTTCATCGGACATCTCTATCTACATGGGATTCCGTCCATTTCCTTCGTTCTCAACTGCATTAATCAACTTCTTCATTCTATCGATTACAACAATAACCGCCTCGACAAAACGGTTAGTATCTCTCTAAAAATATTTTCTTGAATGCTCAGTTCTTCATGTATATTGTTTGAAATGTATCTCTTGCCTGCTACCCTTAAAAACCTAACAAAATATTCATTTTTGACTCAAAATCTAGTCATTCAGGATGAGCAGTCTGTTTCTCTCGCGCTGCAGCTCATCAAAGTAATCGGCAAGCCTCTGCAAGAGGAGAATCTTGCTGCAGCTGCTGCAGGTCATTCGGTGGCGCTTTCTCTCGACGAGCCGTTCCAGAAGCTCTATGAGGTGAAGCCACTCGTGAGCGATAAACTCAGGTACGAATTTTATGACTTTCTAGCAGAATAACGAAGTGAAAAATTGTGATTCAGATCAGATATAAATTTAATATTTGCAGATCAATAATCGTTGATCTCATGGATGCGAATGGATTTGATGCGGCAGACGAATGGAAGGAGAAATGTCAGCAATTGGTGAGGAAACTTCAAGAATATTTTATCGAGTCAAGACAGTGTTAACAGACTATTAGTTTATTATTAAGACCGATCTTGTTGATGCACGGGTTGAAGAATATATAGCAGTGGAGAAAATTTTGACGAGTGAAGTTAAGAAGAAGTCTGAGTTGAATGCACAAGGTGCGTGTTTTAGTCTTAATCCAGTTATTCAGTGAACTCGGCGGGTATGAGTTTAGTAGGTTGGTAAAGGCAAAATTCAGAACCTCTCTATTTTAGTGGTTAACCAGGCCTGGTTGATTCACCGGTTGGAGGTCGATGGGAAGGATTTGAGGGAGAAACTGGAGACGGCAAAGAAGGAGTTGAAAGAATTGGTAAGCCAATTTCTGGTATTCTTAATACGGATTTTTCCGAGTTTTGTTATTCTCTGAGTAGCTTTTAAAATTAACTATTTTTACAGGCTGGCTTTGCCATTGATAAGGCTGAATACGACAAACTGAAGGAAAATTTAGTGGAACATATATTAAAGAACTCGATTCTATCGAAGAAATGTGCGTTTGTACACGATTATTTCACACAATTTGTAGTTGGGCTACATCCCAACAGATTTGTACTCACACAAATTTGATATTCATAGCATTTAAGTGGTCAATCATGCAACGGAGATTCATCGTTTGGAGGAGGATAAATTGCGATTGAAGAAGGAATTGGAAGAGGCAGATCAGAAGCTGTCTGAATTGGTTAGCGACCTTCTACAATCCGTAGTTTTATACACATGTCATGTGATTTATCGATAATGAAAGATAGTGTGATTTTTTCAATTGCAGACAAAATCGTGGTCCGACAGATATGAGAAGTGCATCGAATTGGAACAGGAACTGAATGATGAGATTGAGAAGAACGCAGTTCTGTCGAAGAAATGTAAGCGAAGTATTGTGAATAGCTCAAAGATTTTTTTACTATGCTCTTGTAATAACATAAACGTTATGCTAATCTACTGTTCAGCGGTCAACCATGTAGAGCAGATTCATCGATTGGAGAATAGTAGAGAAAAATTGAAGGAGGAATTGGAGGAGAAAGAGAAGGAGTTGAATGAATGGGTGAGTTGTCTTCAGATCAGCCATATTCATAGGTGGAAATGAATTTTTATTTTTTTTAAAAATTATTATACCATTGCCAGTATCCAGTATACCAGTATCATAGTGTAGAGTATTTTTACATGGACTTCTTGTAGATGGACCTTTACGATAATATGGAGAAGGAGTGCATGGGAGTGAAAAAGAAATTGGAGAATCAGAAAGCAGAGAACTCGATTCTGTCGAGAAAATGTGAGTTTGCCAATGCATTCATCAGATCTAATTACATGTGCACGCCGATAATGCGTTCTTTGATGAGAATTTATATATTTTTAGCGGTCGTCCACAATGGTCTGGAGGATGACAAAAATAAGCTGAAGAAGGATTTGGATGACAGAAAGAAGAAGTTGACTCAAACGGAGGAGAATCGGCAGCGATGGGTACGTGCCAACTTTTATCGTTCATAGTATCGAGCTGGAAGGTTAACAATATTTTGCGCATTTTTGTTCATGCCAACATTTCGTCTACCTGCCCGGTGAGAGTGTGTAGAAATTTTTGTTCATTCCTTTGGTGATGAGTACGCATCACTCTACTTATTAGGCAGAAATATTCTTAATTATTTGCAGATAGTACAATTAATGGCATCAGTAGGTTTCTGAATTCAACTATATCATTGGCTTTCGTTTTTCGGTAGATTATCAGACTGTCGAGATTCATTTAATTAATTAATAAGTGAAAAAATATTTTTGTAGGTCGACCATGCCAAAAAAATCAAGGAAAGCTTACGAGTGTCGAAAGAGGAATGCATTGAAGTGAAGAAGAAATTGAAAGATGAGATTGAGAAGAACTCGACTCTGTCGGAGAAATGTGAAGTGTTACTTTGTTTAAATCCCGCTTTCTATTCAGTTTATATTAAAGTTTGCAAATTTGTTCATTGTTGCGTGATTTCCTCTTTTCCTCCGTTGATTGTTGTAAAATTTTCAGTAGTCGACCAGAACCGCCTGGAGGAAGAAAAGAATAAACTGAAGAAGGAATTGGACGAGGCAGTCGACGCAATAGATCAATTGGCTAGTCATTTTATGATATTCACAGTTGTGTCTGTGGTAGATATATCGAGACAAATCTGTTGTTATCCCTAAAAGTTGTAGTGCAGGTCAAATTTGGCAATGCTAATAAGAAGGAGTGCATCGAAGTGGAGAAAAAGTTGAAGGATGAGATTGAGAAAAATTCGGTTCTGTCGAAGAAAGGTGAGCGGCATAACGATTTTTCAAAGGAAGAGGGGCTATTGTCAGCGATTTTAAACTCAATTTTTTAATCAATTGCATCAGTAGGGTGCTGAAATCTATGATGTTTGCTTCCGTTTTTCAGTAGATACTCAGACTACGGAGATTCGCCAATTGGAGGATCAAAAGAAGATAGACAATCACCAAGCATGGGTTGGTCACATTGTACTATTATTTTTTAGGAATTCTTCAGAGTACACAGAATATTCTTCGGAATACAAAGAGCATAAAAATATAACGGATACGTGTTTATTGTAGTTGGATTGTTGTAGGTGGACTATGCAAATAAGAGGAATCTGGAGTGCATCGAATTTGAGAAGAAATGGAAGGCTGAGGTTGAAAAGAACGCGGTCTTGTCGAAGAAAGGTGAGTTCTAGAGACGATGGATTGTATAATTATCAATAAAGACTGCAAAGACACGATTGCTCGATTTTCTTGTTTGAAATTAGATCGTGTGTCATATTTAGTAATAATTATTTCAGTGGCCGACCAGAATCGTCTGGAGGATGAAAAGAATAATTTGAAGAAGGAATTGGATGATACGAACAAGGTGCTGGATGAACTTAGGGTGGCAAACGAATCAAGGGTGAGTGTGTTTTATTCCTAACTTTTTCGAGTAGCTTTTGTTGAACGTTGTCTATTTTTATCATGCCTATCTTCTTATTTAAAAGGCAAATGATAATAAATATTAACAGTAGTCTACGTAGCAATAAATATTGAATGAAATATCTATTGATTACGATGAAGGCGAATATTGATTAGTTACGGTAACTCAATGATCGATTGCAGCGTGATCGCGAGCTGCGAATGACGAGAGCTGAGGCGGTCGCCCTCTACGAGAAGCTGAACGAGATGCAGCAGTGGATCGATACGATGCTCGAATGAGTACGGTAGTCGAGCATCGTAAACTGATTATTGTAAATGTGATATCAATTGATTACGGTAGCTGAGCATTCCATATTGAATATTTTGAGTACTGTAATTGTGAATATAGATTGATTGTCAAGGAACAGTGATCTGAATCTCTCAATTCATCATTTTTTCTGTTGAGTGTGCAGAATTGATAGAATCAGATCATTCCTCGTGTTAACCTTTGAAATTGCAATACCACCGTTTTTCTAGTTTCTGATCGAGCCAATTGGCTATTGTAGATATTCTCGCTTGTGATAAATGGGTTTACTTGAGAGCATGAATGCCGTGAAGAACTTCGTCTAGATAATCGGTTATTCATACTTCTTTCTAGATTTCTTCAGATTTTTTGTTTTGTTTCCTGGTATCTCCATATTGTTCCGAGAAAGTAGGTAAGAGAAAAATCAATACATTGGGTAATAACGTTACTTCATTATCACACAGAAAACAACGAAAATTTTACTGTAGAAAACGTGTTTGTTCGTGTTTTGTTTTTGCAATTTTTTTGTTTTTCGGTTGGGCGATATTTCGGTGCCCCGTTTACTTCAATTTGTGGCTGATTATCTTGTCCAATAAGGGCGAAACGGATTCGGACGAGGTGGGCAATAATTATTCTTGATTGTTGATGTTGTTGTGATTTTTCCTCTTTTGAAGCAAACGGTCGCCTAGATAATTTCCATTGTTTTGATGCTATTTGGATGCTGCTGAGAGTATTTTCATCGATGTGTGTGATGATTAGCATAGGAAAGATCAGTATATCTAGCTATTCTAATCAATTGTGCTCACAGTAGCTTAAGAAAGACAATAGAGAAAAATACATGAAAGCCAATGCACTAAATAAACCTTTTTCATGTCTTAATTATTTCATTCAGTTTGTTCACTCACAGTCTTTAACGATGTCGGAGATGGACAAACATGAATTGGACCCAGATAAGGTGGGGAAGTAATAATACACTAAATTAATTAGTTAATTTTATTACAATCATGCAGTGAAATTGAAAAAATATTCCAGATTCTCATCGGGAAAGTTCGTGCTCTCTTCAACGAAGTCACTCCTGCTTCTCGTTACTCGCTGATTAAAAAGTTCATCGGCTACAAAGTATATCAAACTCCGGCTCTCAATGAGGTGGGTTGCATCTTGATATAAAGTTCTATGTTTATATAGCTTATGTTCTGAATTCCCGAGCGCATCAAAAAATATTATTTTATATACAAATTCACAGGTCATCTCGATTATCTTCGATCACATTATCAAGAGTCCAGATTTCTGTGATCTTTTCTTAGAAGTCTGTTCCATTCAGGTAATTTTTTTCTCGATATATCATATTTTATCTTGTTTTGCTTTGCTGAGAGGAATTTTTTTTCTAACCCCGCATGCATGTATACATTCAAGGTGAACGAAGAGATTCGGGCAACTGGTGGTCCAGTCTCTCACTTTCAAAACCGTCTTCTCGAGTATGCTCAAGAATGGTTCGAATCATTGCCTAAACAGGTGATTACAATTGTATCAAGTCATAAACGAAATCGTGTAGATCATCTGTGTCCAGTTTGCTCATAATACGTTACTCTGATGAAAACTATTTCCAGAAAGTCTCAAACGATACAGAGATGGATGAGAATAAGAGGGAGGAGAGACAGAAAAATCTCAGAATGATGAAGGTCGGAATCGTCAAGTAAGTAAAATATCGGTAGTTTTTTATGGTTGACCTCGAAGCTGTAAAATCAGTTTAATTCGGAATTGTCAAGTAATTTTAATAACCGGAAATTTTGATTAATCCGTAAGTTCCGTTCGTCTCGATTAGCCACGTTAAGTTTTTTTTAAATTCATTATGATAATTTAAATGCTCATTAAGACATCGGCTCAGTAAGATTCGAGGGTAGGCCTGTTATGGCCGGACATCGACATCTCAGATCCTGACCAAAACTGGTCTGCGGGTACCCCCATGGGTCCTAATCACTTTTTGGGACTTTGTTTGAAAAAATATCAAAAACCCGAAAAGGGGCGGAGCTTCGAACTTTAAAAAAGAAAAATTCGCATTAAAAAAACGGCGGTACCTAGGTCCAAGGTTAGTGTGGTTATATTACATACCCACCTAGGGCTTAAAAACCGACTTTAAGTTGGTTCGAAATTTCGATCGCAAACTGGTTTTTCACTTGTCAAAAATCAGTTTTTAATTTTTGTAAAATCAAAATCGAAAAACGGCGCTCCAGAAATAGCCTCATTTTGTAGAGCTCGAAATTCTGCATAGAAAAAAAATTATTCGAAAAAAATCGATCGACCCATGTTTTGAGATAATTGAACCGAAAGATGAACCGAGAAAAAAAAGTTTTCTGAATACCCTCGTGTTTGTGCTCATTTCGAAGGGCCCAATGAGTAGATCATTTTTTGTGTTCGACTTTTTTTCTGAAATGCATTGCGAAGAAAGTTACAGGTGGTTATGTGACCGAAAACACAAAACGATTATTCAAATATTTTGATACCCACAAACAAGTTAGCCTATCTTACAGAGCAGGAAATTTCATGAAAACTTTATTCAGGTGCAAAAAAATTTCATCATACCCTACGTGGAGCAAATCGGTCCCAAAAGTAAGCTTGAAAAAATAAGTTATTCTGACCATGCCATGTTGGTGCTCGTTTTGAAGAGCACGATGAGTACGTCACTTTTTGTGCCAGACATGTTTGCTGAAACCGCCTACCTGAAGAGATATGACCAATTGTATTGTCCAAATTAGCTGTGAACATCGGAAAGGCGCACATTTCACCTACGCTGGACCATCCTGCATACTCTATTGTATTTGCATACGTATTTACTTCT
>LS494449.1:1417261-1446135 GCA_900490845.1 Pristionchus japonicus | reverse complement strand
AGAAGTAAATACGTATGCAAATACAATAGAGTATGCAGGATGGTCCAGCGTAGGTGAAATGTGCGCCTTTCCGATGTTCACAGCTAATTTGGACAATACAATTGGTCATATCTCTTCAGGTAGGCGGTTTCAGCAAACATGTCTGGCACAAAAAGTGACGTACTCATCGTGCTCTTCAAAACGAGCACCAACATGGCATAGTCAGAATAACTTATTTTTTCAAGCTTACTTTTGGGACCGATTTGCTCCACGTAGGGTATGATGAAATTTTTTTGCACCTGAATAAAGTTTTCATGAAATTTCCTGCTCTGTAAGATAGGCTAACTTGTTTGTGGGCATCAACATATTTGAATAATCGTTTTGTGTTTTCGGTCACATAACCACCTGTAACTTTCTTCGCAATGCATTTCAGAAAAAAAGTCGAACACAAAAAATGATCTACTCATTGGGCCCTTCGAAATGAGCACAAACACGAGGGTATTCAGAAAACTTTTTTTTCTCGGTTCATCTTTCGGTTCAATTATCTCAAAACATGGGTCGATCGATTTTTTCGAATAATTTTTTTTCTATGCAGAATTTCGAGCTCTACAAAATGAGGCTATTTCTGGAGCGCCGTTTTTCGATTTTGATTTTACAAAAATTAAAAACTGATTTTTGACAAGTGAAAAACCAGTTTGCGATCGAAATTTCGAACCAACTTAAAGTCGGTTTTTAAGCCCTAGGTGGGTATGTAATATAACCACACTAACCTTGGACCTAGGTACCGCCGTTTTTTTAATGCGAATTTTTCTTTTTTAAAGTTCGAAGCTCCGCCCCTTTTCGGGTTTTTGATATTTTTTCAAACAAAGTCCCAAAAAGTGATTAGGACCCATGGGGGTACCCCCAGACCAGTTTTGGTCAGGATCTGAGATGTCGATGTCCGGCCCTACCTGGAGATTTACTGAGCCGATGTCTTAAACTGTGCCTCATTGCAGGTTTATCGGTCATCTCCATCAGCATGGTATCGCTTCCGATAGCTTCGTTCTCAACTGTTCCAATCAGTTACTTCGCTCTATCGATTGCAACAATAACTGCCTCAACAAAACGGTTAGCAAAAATATTTTTCTCTACTTCTCCTTGTCAGTCGTTTAACGCGTAATTTGTGTTTATATTTAGCATCTCTTATAAACCTAATTTTAAAAATTATTATTCAATTCAAAATTTAAATTTTATACAGGATGAGCAGTCTGTCTCTCTCGCGCTGCAACTCATCAAAGTGATCGGCGAGTCTCTGCAAGAGGAGAATCTTGCTGGCGCAGCTGCAGGCCTTCCTGCAGCACTCTCTCTCGACGAACCATTCAAGAAGCTCCATGAAGCAAAGTCACTCGTGAGCGGTAAACTCAGGTATGAGTTGAATCACTTTTTAAAATTGATAACGAAATATTTGCAGATCAATAATCCTTGATCTCATGGATGCAAATGGATTTTATGCGACAGCCGATAAATTAGAGGAATGGAAGAAGAAATGTCAGCACTTAGTGAGTGTCTTTGAGTTTTTAAAGGGTCAGTTTATTGAACTTAATATTTATATCACATTTAAGGCCAATCTCGTTCATGTAAGAGATGAAGAGTATATGGAAGTGGAGAAAATACTGGCGAATGAAGTTGAGGAGAAATCTAAATTGAGGGAGAAATGTGAGTATTTTAATATTTTTTTCGATCAATAATTGATTACATGTGAAAAACCTGTTCGTTTTTACTAAAAAAATTAGTAGTAATGAATACAGTACTGATTTATGTACAGCGGCAGTGGAGATACGTCGCTTGGAGGATGATAAAGGAAAATTGAAGAAGGAATTGGATGAAGCAGACCAGAAGGTTAATGAATTGGAGAGAAGAAAACAATATTATGTACGTGATCTTTCAGAATATTTAAAAGGAATAAGAAATTGATTAATGAAACAAAAAAAATTGAATTTTTCAACGCAGGTGGACTCGTTCTGCAAGAAGGAAGTGGAGTGCATCGAAGTGGAGAAGAAATTGAACGAGGAGATTAAGAAGAACTCAGTTCTGTCGAAGAAATGTGAGTGAGAAAAAAACACAGAGATGTAAGGGGCTGTGAAAAAACGATGAACGATTTATCGGAAGCGGCGAATGAAACGAAATAATTTGTACAATAATTTATATCGTTTGAAGAAATGATTTCTTTGATTGTTGTTTTTCGCAGTGGCTAACCATAATCTTCTGATAGAAGAAATGCGTCAATTGAAGAAGGAATTAGACGACACAAAAAAGGAGTTGAATCAAAAGGAGGCGGGTCTGCAACGATGGGTGCGTAAACTTCGATGCTTTACCTATTATTAATTAAAAGCGTTTATATATACGTGAAATATTTATAGTTTGATTATACCAAGACGAAAAAGAATAAGTTACGCGCGTCGGAAGTGGAATGCGCCGAAGTGAAGAAGAAATTAGAAGAAGAGATAAGGAAGAATTTAGAAGAAAATATAAGGAAGAGCATGTCGGGGATGTGTGAGTTACTTTGTTTGCATTAAGTATTCTGTCAATGCATAAAAGAAACTGCTCACAATCAGTTGATAAATTGAGCTCTGTTAATATGGCCTGTTTATATTCGCGTCACAAGAGTTTCTCATTTTTTTCAGTGGTCGACCAGAATCGTCTCTCGAACGTGGGCAGGTATTTCGAGAGGCAGGTACTCCACGGGTTGGGGGAATTTTCGGGGATTTTCTTTTCTGTGAGCTATCACTGTAATGGAAAATAGTTCTAAATAATAGATAGGCAATAATAGGTACACGGCTAGTCAACGCGAATGTTTTTATTCCACAGCTTACCTGTGAGATGGAGGGAATTACGACAAGGTCGTTCAGATGAAGCCATCGTTGAGAAAGATCGCCGCCTTGGGCTACCACTTCAAGAACGGCAAGCTGCGCACGATCCAGGTGAATTTTATATTTTTCTTTTTTTAAAATAAAATATTTGAAATTAATTAATTACGTGCAGGACAACTCGGGCTTTACGTTCACTACTCAGGAGGCGTATGAAGAATTGGGAGATGTGATCGGCGAGCACGTCTATGAATTGATGGAGGAGACGGGACTGGAAAGGAGATATGTCAGGAGTCTCGTTCTCGTTCTCTATCCAATTTTGTCCTGCGATCAGAATCACAATGATTAAATTAATCGCAGATCGATGTCGGTCGCAATCGTCGTTTCTTCTTCACCTCTCCCGATTACACTGAGAAAGAACGAATCCTCGTGCTCATCAACGGCACTGGAGTGGCCAAGGCAGGACAGTGGTCGAGAAGGTGAGATTTTTAAAATTTATCAAGATTAATATTTTGAATTATTATAATATGGCAATTACTTTGGCTGTTGTCCTATATGTGGCTTTTAATAAGCCTCGTGCATTATCCTTTCAAGAAACATCCGATTTATCTATTTTCCAAAAATTTATACTACCAATTAAAATATATTTGATGTTCAAAATATATTTAAAGCTTATAGACTCATCATCAACGGCTCGCTCTCTCGCGGCACTCAGCTGGACTACATCAAGAGAGGTTCGACACAATTTTTCCACTCCTCGTGAACAACTATGAATATATATTTATTTATGCAAACATTCTAATAATATTCTAATCCGCAGGTCTCGACAACGACTGGGGTGTGGTGGTGCTCAATCACAACGAAACGTGTGTGGGCCAGAAAGAGAAGGTAATTAAAATTTACTTCGATTGTTTATAAAAAGCCCGAATAAGCTTTCGATATATTTATGATAGCCCTCAACCTACCGTACCCAGTGCCATTCCACGGACGCGCACGCACTCACGGAGTGGAAGCACGCGTTCCTCGACGTGCCGGCCGAGGCGGACGTCGTCGTTGTCGCCCATTCTTACGGTGGATCGATCATCTCCGAAGTGGTACGGTAGCGGGTGATCGAGGACTGAATATTACTGATACAGTTTTGCATTGTGTGAAAATTCGGAATTCACGAATTACCAAGAAGAAACCTTGACTTACCGTATACCGCACGTATCCTTTACCGTATACCGCATGACGTATCGCTTTGCGGGAAGGTCAAGCGTAGCATTCCTGATTACCGTATCTAAATATATTGATTTACTCACAGGTGAAGCGCCTGCACCGTGCGGGCGACGAGCGCGTGCTGTGCGTCTCGCTGACCAACGGATCATTCTCCGAGGGCGAGGACGTGTTCGCCGTCAACTGGCACACGCAGGAGAAGCCGCTGCACCTGAGTGGCGCAACGTAAGTGGCAGTTTGAGTTTTACACGATGCACGAGCGAGGGATGGGCGATTGTGAATGAGCATGAATATTTGATTGTTCACAACTGCTGGTGCACCTTCAACATTCAGTATTAACAGTTATGCATGGTCGTAACAGTAGGACCGAGTTGATTGTGCTACATACTTTTCAGCTTACAAAAGTATCTCGCATAATCAATTCGATCCTACTGTTAGGACCATGCATAACTGCTAATACTGATTGTTGAAGGTACACTAGCAGTAGCGCGACATTAAAAAATATTAATAATGCGTATCTTCGCAGCTGGCAGATCTATTCGGGCGACGACACTGCTGAAGGTACCTCCGCTGCCTGCATCGACTCCTGCTTCAATATTCTGGAAAACGTGAGTGTCGAGACGACCGGCAGACAGTGAGTGGTGTGGTTTACTAATTGCCAAATGATGGTAGTGTATTTTGCGAATTGCTGATAACTCTATCCCCGGCCCAGAGGCTGCACTCACCGCTCGTGTTGTGTTAGGATACAAAACTAGAAGGATCTGTAACTCTAGAGGTGGAGGTGGTGCAGCGTGTAAAGTGCGAATTGCCAGATTCCGCGAGCTGCTGGAGGAGAGCGAGCGGATCATCGTGGAGAATCATAAGAAGGAGTTAAATAAGAGTGAATGTTCACTCATGTAATTGTTCGTTTTTATGAATTTGTTCAAAAATTCAACCCAATGTAATTAACTGTTGAGAAGTAACAATACATTATGTTTCCCCTTCATTCTTGTATTTGTGCTTTGTAATTTGCTCAAAATTCAAACCTTTTAATATGTTTTGAAGACGCAACCTCCCTATGATCTCATAATTTTCCTCCGCTTTAATTCTCGCTGTTTTTCTCCCAACAACTGTGAAAATTTTGCAGTAGTTATTTGTTGAAATTCCAAAACCCAATGAATTGTTAAGAAGATACAACCCCTTCGCTACCCCAACCCCTATTCACTCTCTTTTTTGTTGTTGCTGTTATCATTTGCTGATTGATCTATCCATTAAACTGTTAAGAAGATACAATTGGAATAAAATTTTGGGAACATGCATGTTTTCAACCTGCGCCAATGGTCAGTGCAACCACGCGAAATATTTCTGAATCTACGTTTTATTTGTTGCTCATGATACTCGCAGGAAGAAAGTATACTAACAATCGACCACTTTCACGTCTCAGTTTTGGAATTCAGTTTGCGCACTTTAAGTGTAAGGTCTTCGCCACAAACGATGCCGGAGATCGGCAAACATGAATTGGACCCAGATAAGGTGAATGATAATGCACATAATTAAATTATTATTTATATTTCAATCATGCAGTGCAATTGGAAAAATATTCCAGATTCTCATCGGGAAAGTTCGTACTTTCTTCGACGAAGTCACTCCTACCTCCATTAACTCGATGATTGGAGATTATATACGCTGCAAAGTATATCAATCTCCTGCTCTCAATGAGGTGGGTTGCAACTTGTAGCTCGGTAAAAGTGAATGGTTTACGTCTAACGTATCTCTCTCCTTTATTTGTTAGTTTTTATAAGGTTTACAAATAGATGTTTTGAAATATTTTATTCACAGGTCGTCTCGATTATTTTCGATCGCGCTGTCAAGAAACCAGATTTCTGTGATCTCTTCGCACATGTTTGTTCTATATTAAAATATATTAAAAATGGATGTCCTTTCCTTTTCCTAGTTTGCAGCCTTTTTTAATAGAGACTATTCATTTAATCGATATGTAATGGTAAAGATATTCAATATAACTTCGAAATACTTTATCATTGCATTTTCTAGAATGCAAATTTATACAAACTCTGCAGCGAAATTAATTTGAGGTGAACGAGGAGCTAAGGGATACTGGAGGTCACATCTCTCTTTTCGAAAACAGTGTTCTCAATTATGCTCAACGATGGTTCGAATTCTTCCCTAAACAGGTGACCTCTGTTCGTAACTTTCAATAAGATCTTGAGATTTTTTAGAAAGTCTCAATCGATACAGAGATTGATGAGAAGAAGAAGGAGGACAGACAGAAGAATCTCAGAATGAAGAAGATCGGAATCGTCAAGTAAATATGTTTTCTATTTTCATGGATCTTATTTTTTCTGTTCCTCGAATCAATGTTTGCACTTTAGTGAAAATCACAATGAGATTTGCTCATTTGCTGAAGAACATTTCATTTTTAATAACTAATATATTTATTTAACTATCATTCATTGAAGGTTCATCGGACATCTCTATCTACATGGGATTCCGTCCATTTCCTTCGTTCTCAACTGCGTTAATCAACTTCTTCATTCTATCGATTACAACAACAACCGCCTCGACAAAACGGTTAACATCTTTCACAAAATAATTTTATTGAATGCTTGTTCATTATTGAACATGTTGCGGAATCATTTCATTGTGTTTATAACTTGCTATTTTCAGATTATCAGTGTTCAATCGATTACTTGCAATCACTTATTTTATATTATTAAAATTTAGGATGAGCAGTCTGTCTCTCTTGCGGTGCAGTTGATCAAAGTTATCGGCAAGCCTCTGCAAGAGGAGAATCTTGCTGCTGCAGCTGCAGGTCATCCAGATGCGCTTTCCCTTGACGAGCAGTTCGAGAAGCTCAGTGAAGCAATGCCTCTCGTGAACGACAAGCTCAGGTGTGAATCGAATGTTTACAATGCACAACACAATATTTATAGATCAATGATCGTGGATCTCATGGAGCTTTGTGCGAACGGATGGGCGAATGACACAGTCGAGGAAGCTGATCTCGACGTAGAAGAGCAGTACGAGGTACGGTAGAGGGTTACTGTATGTATGGAGAGATTTATTTCTGAGAATATTTAGTAATATTGTACCTGCAGGCGCGGGGCACGGAGTTCGATGGGACAGACGAGGAATTGGACAAATGGAAGGAGAAATGTCAACAATTGGTGAGCCCGCTTCTCCATTCTCCTCTTATCCTCCTCATTGAGACATTAAACAAAATACGCTATTAGTGAGTGAACTAAATCATTGTATGGTCTAGCTGTTGAGAAATGAGTAATTCACGCACTTGTAAATATGAAGTATTGCCAAACAACTTTGTGAAACACCTTGATTTTCTACTATAATTTTATGCAAAAAAATGGTTTATCCAATTTTTCAGACCGACCGTGTCAATGCAAAGGAAGAAGAATACAATGTAGTGGAGAAGCTTTTGAGTGAGGAAGTCGAGAAGAAAAATAAACTGAAGAGGAAAGGTGAGTATAATAACGAGCTGTTTGATAAAATTTCCTTATAACATTTTTCAGTCGATAACCAGGCCTCGATGATTCATCAGTTGGAAACACATGGAATCAAAGACTGGAAAAGATTGGTTTGTGATATAGAATGCGCATAGTCTTGAGCAATTTTAACAAATTATGGGAGGCATACATATTTGCAGACTGGCTATGATCCAGGTGACTACGATAATGTGCAGAAGAAATTGGACGATGAGATAGAGAAGAACTCGAATCTATCGAAGAAATGTGAGTTTGAGCACGATTATTTCGCACAATTTGTTAATGGGCTCCATCCCAATTGAGTTGTACGCACACTAATTTGATATTCTAAGCTGCTTTTTTTAGCGATCAATCATGTAACGGAGATTCAGCGTTTGGAGGATGATAGATTGCGATTGAAGAAGAAATTGGACGAGACAGACAAAGAGTTGGCAATTTATAAGAAAGCACATAGTGATTGGGTGTGTGAACTTCCAGAATTCGTTTATTTTAAAATTACTTAATAATAATATTACGCCACAGACTATCTTGTTCAATCAGAAGAATAAGGAGTGCATCGACGTGGGGAAGAAATTTAAGAAGGAGATTAAGAAGAACGCAGTTCTGTCGGGAAAATGTGAGTGAAAGAAAGCTCACAAAGTTTACATTTTAAAAATTTTACGGGGAGCATGAAATCTCGGCAACGGCGCCACAAAAATCAAAATTATTGCCTTTACCCAGCCAATTAGCTCATTAGAATCCCACAGTCAAGGGCTATCGAATGGGCAATGTCGCAGGTCATGAAAATGGCTAGGAAATTTTAGTGAACAAATTTAGTAATGGCGCTAGAAAGTTCAATCCACCTGGAATCGATGGCAAATGGTAGTAGCATACAGCGGATTTTCTGAATCGATTTCTTAATCTAGAAGGAAGTTATTCCTCGTTGCGGAAATGTCGTGCCCCCAATTTTACGTAACTGCTGAAAACATCATGCCTTTGCAACCTCACTCACTTATTTATATTATCCATGTGCTCTCAGGACTGAGAAGCAATGCTTTTTATGTTAATCTACTGTTCAGCGGTCAACCATGTAGAGGAGATTCACCGATTGGAGAATAGTAGAGCGAAATTGAAGGAGGAATTGGACGAGAAAGAGAAGAAGTTGAATGAATGGGTTAGTAGACTTCAGATCAGCCATATTTATAGGTGGAAATCAATTTTTAATTTTTAAAATTATTATGCCATTGCCAGTATCCAGTATACCAGTATCATAGTGTAGAGTATTTTCACATGGACTTCTTGTAGATGGACCTTTACGATGATATGGAGGAGGAGTGCATGGGAGTGAAAAAGAAATTGGAGAATCAGATAGTAGAGAACTCCAATCTGTTGAAGAAATGTGAGTTTTTTTCGACCCATTTATCAGACCACCTCACCTTGACGCGCATGATAACGCGTTCTGCGATGATATTTTATATACTTTTTAGCGATCGAGAACAATAGTCTGGAGGATGACAGAAATAAACTGAAGAAGGAATTGGACGATTCAAACAATGTGCTGGATCGGATCAAGAGGAGTCGGCTATATTGGGTAAGTGAGCTACTATGTTTTGCCTTGCCAATGGCAAGGTACAACACAGTAGCAACATATTAGGAATTCGCTAAACTTTAAAAAAAACAACTGTGATGGAAAATTTCAATGCTGAATTATTTGCAGGTCGACTATTCTAATGAGATGGACAGGAAGATTGAAAAGTTGATTGATAAGTACGATGATGCGAAGAAGAAAGTAAAGGCTGAACAACTAAAGTACACTAACCAGTTAACACAATGTGAGTAAATGTGTTATGATTCGTGGTTTTGATTTTCTAAATTCTTATTAGATAGGACCTCATGAATCAAGTTTAATTTGTTGGCTGATAGAAGTGTTCTGTGATAGAAAATTTATTTTTCAGTGAGTGAATGCAGGTTGGAAAAGAATGCATTGAAGAAGGAATTGGACGATACAAAGAAGGAGTTGAATCAAACAAAAGAAAATCAGCAACTATGGGTGCGTGAACCTCGATAAAGTAGCGATGCGAAAATTGTTCACGGCCTTTTTAACCTTCCGTTTGACTCCTGGGACGTTCGTCAAAAAATTTCTTTTTCATTAGACTCACTTGTAGATTGACTCTGCCACTTCGAGAAAGACGAGGTTGCGTGCGTCGGAAACGAAATGCATCAATATGAAGAAGCAGTTAGAAGATGAGATGGAGAAGAACTCGATTCTGTCGAAGAAATGTTAGTTCTTTTGTTTGAATTCCACTTTCTCAACAGTCTGTGAAACTATTACAATTGTTGTAGTCATCGTGATATGTTTGATTGATTTATCTTCCCTCCTTTGCCTCACCGACGAATTTTGTTAATTTTTTCAGTAGTCGACCACAACCGTCTGGAGGCCGAAAAGAGTAAATTGGAGAAGGAACTGGAGGATACAAAAGTATCGGTGGATCAATAGAAGGTCAATCGCCAAGGATGGGTAAGTAAACTTCTAGTTTGGATATCAATTTTCGTTCTTATATTTTCTCCTACCATCATGCAGATGGACTTTGCCAATGCTAAGGAGAAGGAATATATCGAAGTCGAGAAGAAATTGATCAACGAAATTGAGAAGAACGCGGTTCTGTCGAAGAAAGGGGAGTGGCTTTTTGATTTTTTTCCTTGGAGAACATAGGATTTTAAACACCTTTTCCAATCAATGGCATCCCCGTAGGCTGTTTAAAATGTATGATATCTTTCGCTTTCGTTTTCAGTAGATACTCAGACTGCGGAGATTCGTCGATTGGAGGAACAAAAGAAGATAGACAATCACCAAGCATGGGTTAGTCACATTCTAGTGTTATTTGTTCAGAATTATTCAAAGACAAAGAGCATATAATTTAAAACAGTCACTTGTTTATAGTTGGATTGTTGCAGGTGGACTATGCAAATAAGAAGAATTTGGAGTGCATCGAATTTGAGACGAAGTGGAAGGCTGAGGTTGAAAAGAACGCGGTCTTGTCGAAGAAAGGTGAGTGAGTGAATGATTTTTTTAAAGGACTCTCTCTTGAAACTTTGAACTTTGCTCAAACTTTGAAATATTATTTATCAATAAACAGCTGCAGAAACACCGTCAATTTTTTAAAGAATAAATTTGTGAAAGTGAGTGAACATAAAACGTTTCAGTAGTCGATCAGAATCGTCTGGATGATGAAAAGAGTAAATTGAAGAAGGAATTGGGTGATACGAACAAGGTGCTGGATCAATGGATGGCGAGTCACAAAACATGGGTTAGTGAACTTGTACTATTACTTGAATTTCATTCCCATTTCGGGGCTTTAATATCGAACATTCTTGCAGGTTGATCATGCCAATGAGAAGGAGAAGAAGATTAAAACGTTGGATGAAACATATGCCGAGTTGAAGAAGAAATGTGAGTGGGAATAAAAATCAATTTGAACAATGTTGATTGCAATTGGATTTTGAGTGAGATTAACTAATTCATTTTCCAGTAGTCGACCAGAATCTTCTGGAGGATGAAAAGAGAAAATTGAAGAAGGAATTGGATGAAACGAGAAAGGCGCTGGAGCAACTGAAGACGAGTTATCAATCTAGAGTGAGTTCAAAGCGTACAAAACTTTTCCAGTCGTTGTTAGGTGCGATTAGTTTTGAATACAAAGTGTATTTTCAGGTCGATATTTGTCATAGGAACGAAAAGAGGATTCAAAGGCTGGATGCGAAATACCTTGAAGTGACGAAGAAATGTAAGTGAAACTGATACCGGGTGGATTAAAAATTGCTTTTTTTTCAGTGATCGAACAGAATATTCTGGAGGATGAAAAGAATAAATTGAAGAAGGAACTAGATGAGACAAAAGAGGCGTTGGGCCAATGGAAGACATGGGTTAGTGAACTTGTTCCTATTAACTTTATTGTTATAGAAATAATAATGCGATTTAAATATTTTTGATTGTTCAGGTTGACAATGCAAGTAGTCGGAACAAGAAGGTTCAAACGTTGATGAAAACGATGCAGACCAATTTGAATGATGCGGCAGAGAAGAACTCGATTCTATCAATGAAATGTGAGTTTTCGACAACAAAACACAGAGCAGGGAAGAAAGTCGAGAAATTTTTCAACGTTTTTAGAATTTTATTTCAAATTTTTACCAGATAATTATGCAGGCTGCCAAGTACCAAGTTATTTTTCAGTGGTCGACCAGAGCCGTCTGGAGGACGAAAATTGTAGATTGAAGGAGGAATTGGATGAGATGGAAAACTTTTCCTACGAATGGGTTAGTAATTTCTCATTATTGATAGTTCTGTAATTAGTGGAATATTAGTACAGTTTTTTTTTAACTTCATTGCTTAGATAATCATTTCCTTTAATTTCTAAAACTTTTGTAGGTGGACCTCGATGTGAAGGAGAAGGAGTGCTTCGAATTAAATGAGAAATTGATGGAAGAGATTGAAAAGAACAAGATTGTATCGGAGAAATGTGAGTGGCAGAATGAATCGCAAAGGAGAGAGCATATATTATTGCAAATTATTAGCCACTTTGTTGGCATTACAGCTAAATGGTTTGATATCTATGGCTGCTTTCATTTTTAGCAGAGAAGCAGGCTGTGGAGATTCGTCTATTGGAGAAGGATCGTCGAGCATGGGTTAGGTCGATTGAGGATTGCATGGATGTGAAGAAGAAATTAAATGAAGAGAAGGAGAAAAACACGATTCTATCGAAGAAGTGTGAGTGGGACAAGTTGAATGGCTTTTTGAAAACTAAAAATGCGACAAATGTGCTGGCCCCATTTCGTTAACCGATTATTTCTGGCGTTAATTTTTTCGAGAGATTTGTATGATTTACGCATAACTCGTAGCTTTTGTTAGTGGTCGACCAGAATCGTCTGGAAGATGGGAAAAGTAAATTGAAGAAGGAATTGGACGATACAAATGCGAAGTTGGTTCATTTGAAGGAGAGTCGGCAAAGATGGGTGCGTCCTTTATACATCACCTTAGTACTATTCATTATAGTATTCATACATCCTCTAATTGCTATATGGAATGATTGATTGACTTGCAGATCGACAACAAGAAAACGTTGGATGCGGAGCACCTCAATTTGAAGAAGGAGTTGTTTAATGAGATCATCGAAGTGAAGAAGACCTTGAATGATTAGATAGTTTCCATTTATTCCTTTTCGTTCCAGTTAAGAAGATACGAACCCTAGGTTGCGTAATGTTTCGCATGCATTCTCTAATATAATGTTTTGTTTCGTTCTTTTGATGAAACTGCAAATCCCTTGAATTGGTGAGAAGATACAACCGGATAAATTTTTGAGAAGATCTTTGTGTTTTTGTACAGAAGTGGGCAAGCAAAACATGAGCTAGTGTGTTCACAGCGTTTAGGTAAATCCCAATGGAAATTCACGAGTGAATGAATACATGTTTTATTTTTCATCTCAAGAAAAATATGAAATAGAGACAGAGGTGAGAAATGAACCGAAACAGTCAATTGAGAAAGATTGGCTTACGGTACTTATGAAACACAAAGTGAAATGTGAAGCCACTTCCCAGAAAATATCTTCGAATGGGGAATAGATGAGGGCTGAGCGGAACAAGGATGAATCGGAATTAGATTAAGAATGAATTCAGCTTGTTAGATCACAATAATACAGTTCCTAGTTATCGCCATTATCATCATTCTTCTTCTTCTCACTGCCAAAATTGAAACGAAACTAGATACGATCACTGTTCACCTCGCATTGTCCACTGCACAGGGGAAGCAGACAATATGGCCACAATTGATGAAGACTGCTCTCACGTGGAAGTTCTCGATCACACAAACGGAGCACGCACGAGAGAATCGAGCGGTAGACGGAGTAATGTAAATCACCGATTTTACTCAATTCTCAATTATCGTTCTTTAGAGTGCCCGATTCACTACTACTACAATTACCCAATACCAGCGAAATAGGATATTAACAATGAGTTTCAAATTTTACGTGGTGGTCAATCAAAAACAATCAAAAATTAAAATAATTACAGTACCTCAGTTGCGTTGGGGCGCACGCTAGGCGTGTATTTTCATTTGTTTAGAAGTTTTTTTTATGGGAGTCTCCTGTTTTTATAGGCCTTTGTGAATCCTATTGTTGTTATTGATGATGTTGTGTAGCAGCTAAATATCATTCCGTTCACTCAAGACAACTATAATCTTAGTGTGGAATGTGTATTCCCGTGTTCGCATTATATTTGCCAAATCGATAATTCAGTACCCGCGTACTTCTTGCGGGATCTTCGATTCGCAGCGAAATTTCTTGCCTATTAAGGATGGAAAGGAAGCAGACGAGGTAGGCATTCATTCGCTTTGCCGTTTATACATCATGTGAAGTTTCTATCCTTTCGAAAAAAATGTCGTGTCATGTTCCACGGGCCAGGGTTTTGCGTTTGCTTTGCATTATGTGAATTGGACATTTCTATGGGTTTTTGTGTGACTATAGCTTCTAAAATATATACATGAACTATCCACTAGTTCGAACTTGTTTGAAGGTTGTTCGAAAGACTTGACATTCAAGATCGCTCTCGGGCGTCGAGCTCGTTAAAATGGATTTTCAAACTAATCTTGCAATGTTATTCTGATGAAAACATGTCAGGTCCTTCCCTCTCAAGCGCTACATACGAGATGCAAGGCTTCCCCTTCTATCACAGTCGGAAAACACGGCAGCAAACCTCGCCGATGAGCCAGACTGTGAGTAAACACGTTCACTTGATCTGCGCTACTCCCCCGCTTTGCAATTTACTTATTAATTAGTTAATTAGTTATTTAAGCTTGATTAGTTAAGCTGCATGTTAGTTATAGAGTAGTCTGCATTATGTTCGCGAAGAAACGCACAATTTTATAGCTGACAATGAGGTGGGATTGAGAGTTTATGCCTTATAATAATATGCTAATAATGTGTTTAAGATGCCCTGACAACGGATGAGATGATAATGCAAGCAGAGGAAATCAATGCTGAGATGAGCCAGAACGAACTCGATCCCGACCAGGTTCGGCATACAACTGTCGTTTAATTCATTAACCAATTAATGAACTATTTGGTATGCTTACGTAAACCTCTTTGGGTTCTTGTTCGTTGATGGAACCAGAGTAATCATCCTCTTCACGCAAGAACTATTCGCTCATTAATTGATGCATGCATTGTAGTGCGACGAGACGACGGGTCGATACAACCGCGAGTTTCTCTACAACGTCAGAGATTTCGAAAGGGTACTGTAACTATATCATTATTATTTCTACCTGAACAATTAGCGTTTCACGAGGATGCAATACCGTAACCTACTGTTATCGATTACCAGATTCTCTCCGTCACTGCTTGTCCTCTGGATCCCGAGCAGCTCAAGACTCTCGGCGTCTGCCTGTCCATTAAGCAAAAGAAGCGGTGGGATAACCGGACGCCGTTTCTCAGTGAGGAAATTGTATCTGAATAGTTTACCAGCATTGAGACGACGTCAATGTTTGACATCAATATGACTAATTTATAACAAATTTGTGTTGCAGAGAAGCGGTTTCGGCAGATACCGCGTGATTCCGAGTGGTTGGCAAAGGATGATGTTAAGAAGATGGAAAGCGCGCAGAGAAGAGGCAAGTTTAGTGTTTTTGCCAAACGGAAGCAAAGGTACCTTAGTGCATTTCACCATATAAAGTTCCAAATGATGTTCGGGACCCATGGGGGTACACCCACACCAATTTTAGTGGGGATCTGATATACCGATGTCCTGCCACAGCTGTGAAACCCTCAAATTTTGCCGAGACAACAATATATATTTCTCTTAACAAGAATATAACTTTCAGCCATTTTTGATGAGTTTCACAGAGCGGATCGCCCATGGAAAGCTGTGAAGATCAGTGAAACGGGAGACGATCTTTATCTAAAGCAGATCGATGTATGCATTTTGTACCTTTGTCGGATGGACGACCTGATCAATTAATCACATACAGTTTTGTAGTTGACTACATTTCGTGATAGATCTATGCAGTATTTAGGGGCTTACACTTTACTTTCCAGGTTCTGATTAGAAAAACGCGTAATTTCTTCAACAAGGTCTCTCCTACGACTTCTGAATCTCTGACAGAAGAGTTTCTCAGCTGCAAAATATATAACTTGGGTGGAAATGCCCTCAGATACAAGGTTACTTGAAGTTTCTGTTATATAAGTGAATTAAAAATTTTGTTTTATTTTTTGAAACAATAAAAAAGTGTTAATTAAATCTGAATTTACAGAGAAAAACTGATTTGTTCTTCGCAGATCATTCCGATTATCCTTGATAAGGCTGTCGCGTTGCCCAATCTCATCAAATTCTTCTCTGAAATCTGCGCAAAACAGGTATATTTTAATATTTTATTGCAATAATAAAATGGGTTGTTGATTAGAGATAATACAAAGTTTGAAATTGAAGTTCCACGAGGAGTTAAAAGATAATGAAGGGACTCTCTTCCGAAGCGCACTTCTTGTTCAGATCAAGGAAATATTGTTCGGAAAGGTGGATATTACTGTTTTATTTGCCTTCAACCTCTGAAAATCGTTAAATAATAAATCGTGTTTAGGATGCGGAGACGAATGGGAGGCAGTGGAAGAAACTGCCTCACGAGTTGTATGAAATAAGTGAGAATCTCAGAATGGAGAAGATCGGAATAGCTAAGTGAGTTGAATTGCCAATAAATTGAGGTTTCCACAAATTGAAAACCTTTATCGAGCATGTGTCTTTAGATTAAAAAAACGCTGGTAGCATCGCATGTGATATCTAATATTTCATTCTCCTGAATCTAATTAATTTATCATTGAAGGTTCATTGGTCATCTCTATCTTCTTGGAATTCTCTCCACCCCGTTCATTATCAGCTACTTCAATCATTTATTTTCTTCGACTAAGGCCAAGGGTTTCTCACTCAATGCGGTTAGTCGAATATATTGAAACTTCTTGCTTCGCTGGCTAGCTATTTTAGAAAAATTCTGAAATCTTTCAGAAACAGCTGGTTCAAATCGAATGTGGGCTGCAGCTGCTCAAAGTGGTCGGCAAGCGGCTGCACGAGGAGAATTTTGCTGCAGCTGCTGCAGGCCGTCCAGAAGTATTTCGATGCGCTTCGCTGTTCACGATGCTCAGAAAGGCAATGCCGCTGATGGACCACACAGTCAGGTAATGAGGACGCTTTGAATATTTGTGCCTAGTTGAGTTTCATGTTTAAAAAATCACCCGAGCCCTATTTTTGATCTACATGCTCTAATTTCTTTGTTTACATGCAACTGGTACGTTGTTTCAAAAAATCGAATAAAAATTGGGGGTAAGTTTTGGTGTGGAGGGGAACTTTAATAGTTTTTTGAGTTACAAATTTATTTTTTTTTCCAGAAATATGATCATGATAGTGATGGAGCTTCGAGCCAACGGATGGGAGAATGACACAGATGAAGAGGCTGATCTCGGTCTCGAAGAGCAGTACGAGCAACACGAGGTACGGTATTTGGACGGATATTGATTATTAACAAAGGACACTAGGTCGGATGAGAACATACTGGATGAGAACCATTTGCAACTTCCATCTATTTCATACCAGTTGTTCCCTCGCCCTCATTAGGTTCTCATCCAGTAGGTTCTCATTCGACCTAGTGCCTAAAAAAGAGAGGAGCTGTGAGATAACTGATTTTCTTTCAGGCCGCTCAAGCCAAAGACGAAGACAAAGACAGGAAGATTCAAAAGCTGGACATAAAGTTGATGAAGGAGATGGAAACGAACTCTATTTTGAGGAAGCAGAGTAAGTGAGGGGCAATTAAATTATATCTTTGCGGTTAAATTTAACGAATTTTTAAAATAGTCAATTGAAAAACTACTTCAGTTGCCACCGAAAAGCGAATGGGTAACGAATTGGCTGATGCAATGGAGAGAAACTCGATTCTGTCGAAGAAATGTAAGTGATCATTGATTGAATTATTTCCGTAAGATTCTGAATTCAGAGATTCAGGATTAGAGTTCAGGATTGGTGGTATTTGTTGGGTGGAATAATTTTTGCCTTCAGTTGTCGGAATTTTATTACTTAAAAATACGTTCAGTAGTCGACCGGAATCGTTTGGAGAGAGAATTGGTTGCGGCTATGGACAACAACGCTATGCTGTCGAAGAAATGTTAGTGATACTTAAAATATAACATATGGCTCAAGGATAGGAATTGAAAATGAACAAATTTAACATTCCTACGGAAATTGATGAAATGTTCGATTTAGTGCTCGACCAGAATCGTTTTGAGAAGGAATTGGCTGAAGCAAATGAAAAGAACTCGATTCTGTCGAGGAAATGTAAGTGATAGTTGACCTATTTTTAAATTATTATTTACGCATGGTTCAAATTTAAAAATTATTTACGCATGGTTCAAAATGAAGGAGGATTCACTATGATAATTGAATTAAAATGTCGTCAAAATTTACTATTCCTTTGGAATTCAACAAACTTTTACTTTAGTGGCCTACCAAAATGATCAGGAGAGCGAATCGGCTCATGCAATGGAGAGGAACTATATTCTGTGCAAGAAATGTTAGTCGTAGATGATTAAATTAGTTACTCATAGTTGAGGTAAACGGGAGATTAATAGAATTTCTATTGTAGTGCTCGACCAACATCGTCTGGAGAATGAATTGGTGGAGGCAAAGGAAAAGAACTCGATGCTATCGAAGAAATGTAAGTGGAGTTCCAAAACGTATTGGCGGGAGAAGTAGAATTATTTATGATTCGCAATACAGGAAGGTTCTGGATAATAAGCATTTCAGTGCTCGACCAAAATCGTCTGGAGGATGACAATATGAATTTGAAGAAGGAACTGGCTGAGGCAAAGGAAAAGAACTCGATGCTTTTCAAGAAACGTAAGTAACGTTTTTTAGCGGAAGAATAAGAATCATTTCAGTGATCGACCAGGAAGATGACAATAAGAATGTGAAGAAGGCATTGGACGAGGCAAACAGGGAACTGGATGAATGGAAGGAAGCTCATCATAATTGGGTGAGTGGCATTCATATTGCAGTGAAATTGAATTTTGGTTTCACAGATCGATCGAATGAGTGCAAAGGATGAGGAATTGGAGAGCCTGAAGAAGGCTAATCAAATCTGGGTGAGTGTTATTGTGTGTAATCACAGTGTGAAGGAATTAAATGATTACTCTGCAGATCGATCGACTGAATGCAAAGGAAGAGGAATATAATGTTGTTGAGAAGATATTGGTCGAGCAAGTAGAGAGGAACTCGATTCTGTCGCAGGAATTGTTGAGACTCGAGTCAGTGATTTTTTAGCCATGGCGAACACTCATGCTTGCCTGATTCAAAGTTAGTTTCTGATACCTGGGCTGACTCTTTATCTTGTCAGATCCGAATGGGCACGAAGGGTAACGACATTCTAATCGAGGGGGAGTTGCTCGTGGGAAGAACAGAAGGACTCGAACGAGTATCTCGCTAGATCAGTTAGACCACCTTTTTTAAACGTTTATCGCTTGTTAATCAAATCCCTTTTTACTGTATTTTTTTGTCAATAAGATACAAACAGAGTAAACCTATTGTTGTATATCTATCCTCTGTAGATTCACACGGTTACACAAGTTCATGCATTCAATCTGTTTATCCTATTGTTATTGATGCGATTTCGAAACAGAGATTCTGTTCGACGGCCGAATTCGAGAGCTCTCAGCTCCGATCGAATCATTTGCTGCCTTCTCGAGACTTGGTGAGCGCCATGGCCACGACCACTGCAATATTTTTTTGTTAATCAATAATTCCTTATAACCAATCGATAACTCCTCACAAATGCCGATTGCCGCTCCAATCAGGAAGAAGGCTGCACAGACCGCCAGCACGAGTTTCCGCTTCGGCGCGGCTGCAATGAGGTCTCAGACGGATGTCTACCGTAACCCATCAATCAATACCGTAATCTCACCCAGTTTGTGCAGTCGCTTGATGAAAGCGTGATCCAGACAGTCCTTGTACGTGTACTGTAATGAATTTCTTTTGATTAGCTCTGATCTCTCAATGATACCTGAACTGTTTTGATGACGGATCCATCCGCCTCCGAGCGCACGTCCTCTCTTGAGGCTGAATTTAAGTGATAATTAATTATTTTAAACTGTGTGTTTGAGAGGAAACATTAGAATTCGATTTCGAATCAATCTATTCCAAGTGTAAAGTGAAGTGCGGTCAGTGTTTCAAACTCAATCATTTGAAATCGTGGCATGAATCCTCGTTTATAATTGCCTTTAATCCCTCACCAGTGCCTGTTCGATTCTTCTTTTCCGCACTCATTCCCTTCTCCTTCGAGAGGGATTTGCTACCGGTGGTCGATTTGTGGGCTGATTTCTGGGCTTGGTACATCGATTTTTCCTGAAAAATTTAAGTTAATCAACATAAATCGCCGATCTTTGTTGTACCTTCTCGGCCAGTTCCTTGTATTTCTGCTTGCGGGCCTGCTCAGAGTGCGTTCCCTGAGAATTGTTTGATTATGCGATGAAGCATGCAGTGGGAATCCAAAGTCCGGAAAATGTCTATCATGATATTTTCCGCGCCTTGAATTCTAATGGATCGCTATTTCACCGCCATGACACCTTGTGTACCAGTTCGGCGTTCCATTGGCAGGCAAAGCAAATGTGCCTTCAGATGCAAACGAACATTCTCCGGATCCTTGTCCCTCTTGTCTTTCTTCACAGTCTCACTCTTGTCCACCGACTCCTTCTCCTCCTCCGTAATCGCTCGGTTGTCCATCGGATCCTTGTTGCCTGCTATAGAAAGATGATCTATGATCGCTAGAACCTGCTCTACGTTTGACACCCAATAAGTGAGGGGTACTGCAGCCCCCTCACGAATCGCTCGCGGCCCGCTGATGAATCACGGCTCCTTCATACGGCGTGCCGGATACGGTAGTCATGATACCGTAGTCCCACTGACCGAGTGTGGTAGCTCATATTCGGGAGCTAATCCATCACTTCTGAGCCCCGTATGGTTCAGGGGTTCCGTCCTTATCATCCTCACCAAGTATGGTGGTTCCTACAGTTGCCAATCCTACGGTATGGGGGATACGGTAGGTTCCTCACCGAGTGTGGTGGTGCGCGGGGACAGGGCCATGATACAGTAACCCATCCTCACCGAGTGTGGTCGTGCTCGGGGACAGGGCCATGATCCGATTGGTCAGGTCGTCTTTGTGCTCGTCCGTCATCGGGGTGCGCGCGCTCTCAACTCTACTCCAAAGTCAACACTTGATACCCAGTCCTAACGGATCCAACGGTTACTGTAGGCGGGACACTACAGCTCCCTCACAGGGGTGGTTCTTCAAAGTCTCACAGCGAATAACCTCCAATCACCTAATGTACCTCCTATCAAGATGGCCCTGGGGTTCCGTACTTATCCCTCCTCACCGAGTGTGGTGGTTCCAATAGTTGCCAATCATACGGTATGGGGGATACGGTAGGTTCCGCACCGAGTGTGGTGGTGGGAACTGGAGCCCTATTGCGTCTCCCACACTATTTACTTCCTGACTCCAAGCAGCGTGCCGGATACGGTAGGTACAGTATCCCCTCCTCACCGAGTGTGGTCGTGCTCGGGGACAGGGCCATGATCCGGTTCGTCAGGTCGTCCTTGTGCTCGTCCGTCATCGGGGTGCGCGCGCGTCGCAGCAGCTCGTCCGCCTTCGCACCGAGACGCGCCGAGACGGTTTGCTGATCGGCTGGAAAGAGGGGGATTACGGTATGGACGGATACGGTAGGATAGGCCCTTAGAGTACGGTAAGGATGAAACTTTGTTGATCGGCTGGAATTTTTGGGAGGATTACGGTATTGAAGGGATACGCTAGAGGTCGTTTCAGACTGCTGATCGGCTGGATAGGGGGATTACGGTAATGTGAGGTTACGGTAGGCATGGGAGGTTTACGGTAGATTGAGGGCTACGGTAGGAATGAGAGGATTACGGTAGGCCGAGGTTACGGTAGGCATGATTGGGTTACGGTAGGATGGGACACTATAGAGCCCGTCTGCTGATCGGCTGGAATGAGGGGATTACGGTAGGTTGAGGGCTACGGTAGGTATGATTTTGTTACGGTAGACATGATTGACAAACGGAGGGTTACTGTAGACATGATTGGGCTACATTTGGCCGCGTGGAAGGCGATGAGGATTACGGTAGAAGGGTACGGTGGAGCAGGATACTGTAGCAGCTTTACCTCCCGTCTTCTTCTTCTCTTTCGTCGTTGCCGTTCCCGTGCCCGTTCCGTCATTGGCTGCTCCTCCCGATCCGCCCGTTCTCTCCTTCATCGATCTCGTCGCCCCGCCGCAAGTCCCCTCGTTTTGCTGCTTCTTCGACGTTGGATCTGCAAAGTTTACGTCAGTTTGCGATTTTTTCGAGCGTTTGTGTCACTCCAATACCGTAACCTGTGGTTACTGTAACACTCGATAAAAAAACTAATGAGTATCGTAAGCAGTGAATTGCGTAACTAAGAAGCGCCGTACCCAGCCGACACCGTAACTACTAGGTACCGTTACCAGTCGGTACCGTAACCACTAGTTATCGTACCCAATCGATACCGTAGCCTACCGTACCTTCATTGTTGGAGCTGTGCTCCTTCTCCTTCCTGCTCCCCTTATTCTTGTTCTTCTCCTTCTTCGATTTCTTCACAGTGGCCGACTTCTCGTACTCGTCCGACTTCTTGCTCTTGCCCTCCCCCACTTCCTGAAATGGATAATCGATAATCGATATAATCGATATTACGAAGTTTAGAGGTGTTCTGAAGATTGATCTAACGGCAATCTAGGCATTATTGATCAACGAGAACTGATTAGTGAAACAGATGAGTCGGTACGGAAGGACCAAACAGGAAGGCAACCGTACCTTCTGCGAAGACATTGTTGGTCGACCACTCGTCGTCGAGCGAAGAGCGAAGAGTGAGGGAAGAAAGAAGGGAAGGACGGAGTAATTGGAGTGGAGCGAATATGGAAAAGAAAATTGAGATGCAAATCACTATTATTGATATTTTCCTAAGATATAGTGAATTGCGATGAAATGAGAGTGATATCAAGCTAAAGATTATGGAAGGCGTGTTTAATTCCCATGAGTGAGGAAGGAAACCTATCCTAATAACTTCCTTCATTGTGAACACTATCGTTTTCTATACAATTTATTCGGTTTGTATCTTCTCAGAAATTCAATGGGATTGCATTATACATCGTGTAAGCCTAAGGCGATATCTTCTCAACAATTTAAGGCGAACTGGAATTTCAGCAAAAAGCAATAGCGTAAATTGGATTCTCAACAATGGGAATGGTTCGGGAAACTTTAGGTAACCCTTGGATTAGCATCTTCTAATTAAAACCTGGGGTTGAACAAATGAAAAAAAGGAAAATGAGTGAAAGAGAAACATCAAGAAACCATGAGCAAATTAAAACAAAGTGGAATAACATCGTGAGTATTTCTAGAGAGGTACGTGGAGATTAGCTTCGAATCAGTGTCATGGGGCCTAAGGCGAAATTTATGCATGGGAATGAGTATCTTCTCAACAATTCGGGGTTTGAAACTTCACGAAATTATATAAAAGAAATGTGCATGAGAATGAAATCGGAGCGGGGATAATTCTCACTTCAGTTCATCTCCTTCTCAATGTCTATCTTGTTCTCATCGATCGTCCTCCATCCCATTTTACGAAACTCCACCAGATCAGAGATCATCAATCTGGAAAATCTCTATTCGGCGGCACACCTTAACAATTTATTGTCTTTACATCATTAAATGATCAGTGCAATCGTGAAAATATATTTTAACGTTCAAAACCTCGTACCTGACTCTATCGCTCACGAATGACGCGGCGTGCTCAAGAGTCTGGAATGTCTTATCGAGAGGGAAGGGAGCGGAAGGGACAGATTGAGGAAGAGGAGAGACAAGGTGACGATAAAGATAAGCACGATTATCCTCGTCCAGCCGCTTGCCAACCACTTTGAGTAGCTGCACCGCACACTCGATCGAATGCTCGTCCTGAAAAAAATTAATAAATAATCTTAATTTAAAAGAATTAGCTAAAATAATTTTAATAACCCCCATAATTAAGGAGCAACGAACCGAGGCTCTAAGAGGAGAATCATCGGATTTCTCAGTAACCGACTTGAGCAGATCAACAACGCAGAAGAGAAGGATGCGAACGGAGATAAGTCGGGTGAGATAGAGATTGCCAAGGAACCTTCAATAAATCACTATTGCGCATTGTCACTATCAATAAGAGGTAACAGCCATTCTTCATGAATGGACAATGCTTTTTCCCGCAAAATTGTGTTAAAAAGTTAACCCACGTTACGATTCCAATTTTCTCCATTCTTCGCTTCTCAGTCAATTCACGCTGCGTCTCATCTCCACCAAAAACTGATTCACGCTGGAAAAAGGTAATTGAAATACTTGGAAAATGGAAATGGAAATACCTGGTGATACTTATCCTGGGAATGGAAAAGGAGTGTGTTTCGGAAGCAGAACGCATGCATGCTACTCTTCTTCAGTTCATCCTGAACCTGAAATTAATCGAATTTATGATTGAAATGTCGCACAAAACTGTAAATAAAAAGTTTTTAGTCCTAAAATCAATACCTGTTCGTAACAGAGTTTCGAGTAGAGATGACTGAATTTGATATTTTCAACAGCCAGATCGATGATAATCGAGGCGACCTGTGAACTCATCATTAAAAATTATTATTTAGACCCTCGAGTGAATAAGCTACCTCTACTGGAATGTCTCTAGCAAAAAAATGTCACGTATCAATTTTTCTAAAATGTAGCCCGATCTTCACATTTTTCCCAAAGAGTTCAAGCTAAAAGCTCAGAAATATTTCGCGTTTTTTTCGAACCTTGTTAACATCCGGAGATTCGTACACTTTGTAGCTGAGAAATTCTTGGGTCAGCGATTCGAAATTCGTTGGAGTGACTTTGTTGAAGAGAGCGCGCACTTTGTTGGTCAGCGGCTGAAATTCAAACAAACCATCAACTTATTCTGCAAAAATTTTATTTAAAAAATTCAAACATCAAACCGATCGTTAAAAAAAATTCTACGCCCTCAAATATTCATCAATTTTCTAGGATATCAATACCCATTTTTATTATATTGCAAAAACAAGTTACCACATCGTGCTGTTCTTCGAAACCGAGATCAACCTCATCGACTTTGCCCTCTGCTCCCTCAATCTTCTCTGATTCAACGTGTGATTCCCTGAACGAGATGGTTATTACCAACACTGTTTCAGGCTATTGCATGCAGTACTACACATTAAATACTCACTTCAATTCAGCCAGCACTTTCTTCATTCCTTCTTTTATTTCATCTTCACTCTTCTCCCAACTCTCTTCATTCGGTTTCTCCATATTCTTTGCGAGCCTGTCAATGAAATTAAAATAGAGCAAGTTTTGCAACTATTTAAAGGATGAGAAAATTAATGACTTGAGTCTCTCCAATTCCTGCGACAGAATCGAGTTCTTCTCTACTTGCTCCTCTAATATCTTCTCCACCACATTATATTCCTCTTCCTTTGCGCTCATTCGATCAATCTGCAAATCAATATTCAATCGCACCGTTCAAAGCACATAAGATCACTCACCCAAATCTTATGAGCTGCTTTCCATTCATCCACCTCCTTATTTGCCTCGTTCAATTCCTTCGTTAAATTCGTATTGTCATACACCAGACGATTCTGGTCGAGCACTAAAATGCGTTTTTTTTCAAAATTAAATTTGGAGAGAATGGTGATTGCATTAGATCCTTCACTTCAGTTTAAAGCCGAAATTCGCCTGTATCTCGGACCAAGTAACTAATTTTTAAAATCTCTCACTTACATTTCTTCGTCAGCATCGAGTTCCTGTCCATTTCATCCAGCAATTTTATCTCCAACATTTGAATTTTCTTGTCTTTGTCATTGACTTGAGCGGTCTGCAAGGAAATCGATAATGTTACAACTTACTACTACTACGTCAACTATTTGTCATTATTGATCCACCACTCTACAGTTACATTTTTACCGTACCTCGTACTGCTCTCCGAAACCGAGATCATCCTCATCCACTTTATCATTCATCCATCCATTGGCACGAAGGTCCATTAAGATCATGATCATGTTTCTGCAAAACAATTAGTTAATTAGGCCAAATTTATGCCAAATAGGGCGTTGATAACAATGAAATCTCAGAAAAAAACCATTTACTTTTCTACTGGGCCATTCGGAGACTAAAACAGTAATGTAAAATATTACATTACAGTACCTGAGTCTGTTACCCACCACGGGCATTGTCTTTTTGAGCGTCGCAAAGAGCGACTCGAATGGGAACACTTCCGGACGACCTGCAGCAACTGCGGCAAGATTCTCCTCGTGCAGCTTCTTCCCAGTCAATTTGAGCAGCTGCAGCACACAATCGATATGAATGTGCTTCTTCTATAAAATATTTTTCATTAGATTTTTAAAATACAATCGCTAAAATATTTCAAGCTTTTTTATATCAAAATAAGCTTGAATCATATTCCGCAGCGATAGAAAATTTAAATTTAAGATGTGTGCGACTAACCGCGTTGATTGAGAAAGCCTCTGTGTATTCAACCGAAGGAATAAGCTGATTGATGCAGTTGAGAATGAAGGGAATGGAACAAATTTCACGAAGAAAAAGATGACCGAGAAACCTTCAATTGGAACAAAATGAATTTTGATCTGATGAAACATTGTTTCATATGACAATAACATACTAGATATTATTCGCGTGTGGACACACTTAAGACACCTGGCGTCAGTACAGAACAGAAAGGCGGTAAATATTTTTTAAAAATCATCTCACTTGGCCATTCCGGCCTTCTCTCTTCTGAGATTCCTTCTCATCTCATCCAATAATCCTCGATGTTTCTTCTCATAAATCCTTGCATCGTTCGAGCCTTCCTGAAAATAATTTGCTCTCGCTAACTGACATATTCATACCGAATCAATAACATTGAATCATGGGAAGTAACAGAGGGAAGTTGTTGAATGCATAGGATTATTGCAATTTGAGAACAAAAAAAAAGAAATCACCTTCAGGAACAGTCTGCCCAAAACCCGGAAGTTAAGCGCGTTTCGAAAGCGACTCCCTTCAGACCATGAATTCTTCAATTCATACACTTCCTTGTCAGTGGCATTCTTCTCCGCACGAATCTTAATTAATTATTTGATTATATTACCAAAATAACTATAAAAAAAGTCTGAAAATTTTTTAAAAAAAGATCTCAAAAATTACCTGTATGAAGCAGATTTCGGATAAGAGTTTGATGAAATTAGGCTTCTCGACGGCCAGGTCAATAATTTTCATGACGATCTGAACATTACATCTTTTCTAATGTTGCCGAATATTTTAACTATATTTAGACAGTTAAATATTAAATTTTCGTATTTGTAATTTACCCCGACACAAAAACAGAAAACTGCAGGACCTTGTTCCTGAGGCAAAAAAAAACCCAAAGAAATAAAAGAAACTGCGAGTAACCCGGCAACTGAGAAGAATTCCACTCATGCTGTAGACTTTGTAGCCAAGAAATTCTTCGATCAGTGATTGAAAATTCGTAGGAGTGACCTTGTTGAAGAAAGCACAAGCTTTTCTGATGAGAAACTGAAAACAAAAATTCGACAAATAATTCAATCGAGCATCCTATGATTCTATACGCTATTCTCAATTGTTTCCCAACTCCCCCCCCCCCTCAATTACGAATTTGAGAAGCCTTATAATCACGCCGACGGCTTGGTATTTCTTTGCAACGATGGAGAATATAGCTTACGATTGCCTTAAGGTCCTTATCTTCTTCCGTCTCACTAATCTTCACAACTCTCCACGGGCTATCGGACTTCTTCAATTTGGACCAAATCGCTGCAATTCTTCCAGTTATTTAAACAGACATTTATAAGTAACGTTCGCTCACCATTTTTGTGAACTACTAGTTATCTTTTCCAGTTCTGCACAGACAATTAATCATACCTCCTCTTCTCCTCTCCTCCTTCAACTTCTCTTCTTCCATCGCAATCCACTCGGGATCATTCTTGTGCAGCCTCTTATATTCTGCAACACCAAAAAATTTATTGATACTTCAAATTCTTTTAGTTTCCCAATTGAAAGTTCATAAAAAATTTGTAAATTCGATCACTCTTGCTAGCTTTTTATATCGCTTACTTACCCATTCTGTCATACCATCGCTCCAGTCTGTGCAACACGAAAGGGCAGACGCCGAGAGTCTCGAGCTGCTCGGGATCCTTAGGACAGGGAGTGACAGAGAGAAGCTGGAAATTGTTAAATAAAATAATTGAAACACAGAGTAAAAACGATTAAATAAAAAAAATCAATTTTTCCAATCAAGTTAATCAATTTTTCCCGCACCTTCTCGAGATCTCTGATATTGTAGAGGAACTCGCGATTGTATCGACCGATCGTCTCGTTGCACTGAATATCATCACAGTAATAGCGGATAATTAATTAATCGATAAAGTAAAAAAGGTAAAAAAGGTAAAGGTATCCCCGTACTCAAGGCACTTGCGTCCTGCGGGAGCCCACTGCTAGGCCAGTGACTATATTTAAAGGCCAGTTCAGTCCGTAGGGCCTAATCTATTCTTCGGACCTACTTTACCGCGTGATCTAGTCACTACCAATACCCCTTGCGGGCGCCTTGGTGGGGCGGATCACCATTTAATCTATGCACCTGATCAGGATCCAGTTCGTTCTTGTCGATTTCAGCTCTGATCTTGACTGCTTTCCTCTGTTTCTCATCTAAAATCATCTCATTTTAACTCACTTAAAGAAGAAGATTCCATGATAATAGTTTAACACACATCTTCTGAGAGATTGCAGGACCCTGAGGAACCAGGAGCCCAAACTTTGAGCAATCCTGACCATACATTAATGGTAAAGTACGTAGGTGAGAAGGAAACTTTGACCCAAGCCATTTGTCCCTAAACCGGCTTTTAGGTATTGTCCGGTTCTGGATCCGGCTATATCGGATCTCAGCACTCCGGTGAGCTAGAAAGTTGTTCTATGGCTCAAAATATGCGGAAAATTCATCTAGTTAAGAAAAAAAATTTTGTGAAATTTTTAGTCAAGTTTGACTATTTGAAAAAATAAAAAATAATTTTTCACTTCAGAAAAATAATTCTACTGGATCGGGGACCCCCCCTTTTCGTGTAAGCCAAAGTCAGTTTTGAACTCCTCATAGTGGTGGCAGTTTAGAAAAATTTCGACCTCGGGTCGGCAGGGGTGGAAAGGGAGCTTCCGGAGTCGATAAGCACTAATAATCGACGATTTTCCTAAAAAT
>LS494449.1:1388040-1407694 GCA_900490845.1 Pristionchus japonicus | reverse complement strand
ATCCAAACAGGTGGGGACAGCAGAATGCCCAGACCCATTGAGGAATGCGGATAGCGGGAGGAGCGTCAGCTTACTCCACGGGGAATTCCAACGCAACTGATATCGCGCCTCGGGAGTACTAACACCATCCTAGTGACATTCTAACCATGACTATCACGTCAATACTCTCCTATTAGAACGATCACCCTTTCCTTCGAGACTAGCATTAGTAGCTTCTCAGCAATACAATGATTTTGAAAACAAACGAAAAATCGGGAATAAGTGAATCAGAAACACTGTGTTATGCTAAGGTCTTCACAACAATAGGTTTGAATACTCATTGAATAGCATACATATCAATTATACTTGGGAATCAATGGATAACCCATTGGACCCATTGGATAAAGTATCTTCCGTTCAAAAACTAGGGGTTGAATTATCAACAACAACGAAAAGCAAGAGTGAGTGGATGAGAAAAATCTATAACCGTAAGCAAAATACAATAAAGTAGTGCAACAGTGTGAGTATTTCAAAATTATTTCAATATTAGGTATCCCAAGGAGTATGACAAAATTGTTAAATTTCGAAGCAGATCATGAGAGTCTTAAACAGCAATCCTGGTCCATTGGATTACAAATTGAAAAAAAAATGGTATAGGTAAGGGGTTGGGTAAAAGCTGATACGCCTTAACCTGATCTGCTGTCAATTGCAGTCATCGAGGACTTTCCATTGCCCATCTCGTTACCTATAAAAAGGAGATACTGCTGACATGCTAATACAGAATGCACTACTAAGCTTGAACTGTGAAGCGACGAAAAAATGCTCATTTAGTTGTTCTACATTAATAATAAATTAAATCTTAAGTCGATGAGTCACTAACCTGGGTTGGCTTTGATGTTTGATTTAAGTTCCTCCAATTCCTTCTTAATTTTTACCCGATGATGCTCCAATTTACGAATCTCCGCTACATGATTGACAGCTGAAATAAAATGGCACTGCTCTGAATAAAAATTTTAAAAAATGATGCATACCATCAGCAGCAAGAGGGAAATATAATGAGTCAACAAAAAATAGACTCACCTTTCTTGGACAGAGTCGAGTTCCTCTCTACCTGTCTCGCTAATTCGTTCTCCTTCTTATTAGCAAACTTCATCTGCAAGAGTTTGTTTCGCTATGAATTCATACACTTTTTAGACACAACAACTGAGCTTACCAATGCTTGATGAGACGCCTTGAACTGATTCAGCTCTTTCTTTGCCGATTTAATTTCATTCTTTAAATTTCTTCTGTCATCCTCCAATTGGCAAATCTTCGAGGCCTGGTTTGATACTGCGAAATATACAAATAAAAATTATGTTCGTACGATATTATAGTTTGCTTGGGAGCCGTTTAACAGAAAATGGAGGATTATATCCACATCTTTAAGCAGGTCAAGCGTTCTCACATTTCTTCGACAGACTGGAATTCTTCTTTATCTGAGCCCTTAATTTCTTCATTGTTTTGTTGCAGCTCATCTGGAATATTTTCATGAATTATTCTCCACTCCCAATTTTGATACTAAAAGCTCACAAACCCCTGCTTGACGATTGACCTTCCATTGACCCAACTCCTTTTTTGCCTCCTCCAATTGCTCCTTCAAATGCTTTCTCTTGTCCTCTAAGCGATGAATTTCCAAGCACTGATTATCCACTGAAACATTAATACGCATTGATATTCATAGTATTCATAGTATCTTTCAAACAACCATCCAAAAACCACCGGTAGACATGCATATTGCTAGAAAAAGTGAAACGCAAAAATTCTTTCGGGGAACTTCACAAGTGCTAAAAGCTCACCTTTCTTTGATAGTTTCGAGTTCTTCTCCATGTGATCCTTTAATTTCTTCTCCATCTGATCCTCCATTTTGTTGTACTCAGCCTTCTCATTGGCATAGACAGCCTGTAAAAAATCATAATTAAATATTTACATGAATTTCTTATAAAAGCTACTCCGAACGAGGAATTCACTAACCAATTCATGCAACTTCTTGTTTGCTTCTTCCAATTTCTCCTTCACTTTCTTCTTACCTTCCTCCAACCAAAGAACCAACGAGGCCTGGTCAGCCACTGAAAAAAATGATCTCAAAAACTACCATCTCTTTAATTAACACATTTTTTCTGTCAATCAGATCACCTTTCTTCGACAGAATCGATTTCTTCTCTACTTGCTCCGACAAAATCTGCTCCACTACCATGTACTCCTCCTCTCTTGCATTGACAAGGTCAATCTGCAAAGTTGTCTTTAAAATACTATTAAAATAAATGCTCACTCACCAAAATAGAGTTATGTCTAACTTCATCCAGCAGTTTCGCTTCCATTTCGATACATTTCTTCTCCAACATTTGAATCTTCCTGTCCTTCTCATTAGTTTGATCGGTCTGCAAAGAAATTCGAAAACGTTATTGAAAAACTGCCTTAATTTTTTTTTCAAGCGTCATAGCGTGTTGCACAAAATATCAAAGTTTCCATTTGTTGACATTTCTCATCTCACCAATTGTTGACATTTCTCCTTCCATTGGTCCAATTCGTTGTCAGCCATATCCAATTCGGTGCATCGAGCCTGCAGGGTAAGAGATTAGGCACTGCTCTAATGTAAATAATCAATATAATACAGTGACCCTCTATCTCCGAACACGTCATTTTCGTTCAAACGAAGCCAATAATCAATGAAATAACCACAATCCAACCTTGTCAGGGACCAGTTCGTTTCTGCCGGTATCAGCCTTGACTTGAGCTGCTTTCCAATGGTATTCTGCTGACTCGGCATCTGTATATTAATTAATTGCAAAGGTAATAATTGAATATTAGTATATGTTCAATATCACCCACTGGAAGAGCACATCGGAGAGGAGGGGTGTAAAGAACAAAATAAGGGAAATTCGAAAAAATTTCTCAAACAATCCAATGTTCGAGTAAGGGAGACCGATTGACACTTTTAATATTAACAATTAGGAAACACTGACGAGAAATTCACCTTTCCACTCCTCTACAAGACAGGCTGCGATGGCCTCCGACATCGTGAGTGAGAAAGACCTCGCAATTCGACGGTAAAACAGTACAAACTGGGAAATTTTTAAAAAATCAGACAAAAACATACAAAGATCGGATAGGCGTATTTTAGGATCGTACCCGATGGTCTTCTACCTACTCAAAATGAACAAATCATTTATTTATTCGAGGCAAATGCCATGAAATTAGGCTCGAATCTTCTCAATACAAATGGATCGACAAGGAAAAATTAGAAGGCAAAATTTACATATGAACACAAATTAGGAGTCGATTCTACACAAATGACATGCGAGAATGAGAAGCGGTTACAGAATAAAGTAATCTTATTCCGACTGACGAAGTTATTCAGTCGCACTGTCCTTATCATCAATCTTCATCGGTCCTTCATCCAAAGTCTTCTTATTCTGCACCCATCCATTCCCACGAAGCTCCACCAGGTCCATGAACATGAATCTGGAAAAGGGGTGGTTAAATAAATGCCAAATGTCCATCGTCAAACGTCACATTCAACCTTAACTAATTATTGACAACGCACAATTTATATTTTACAATGTTAATATCCTCACTACCGTACCTGACTCTATGGCGCATGAATGGCACTGCCTTCTTGAGGGTCATGAACAGTGAGTCGAATGGGAATACTTCCGGACGACCAGCAGCAACTGCAGCGAGATTCTCCTCTTCCAGCCGCTTGCCAACCACTTTCAGCATTTGCAGCGCACACTCGATCGAAATGCGCTCGTTCTGAAAAATAATAGTGCTCAAAACACTGAAATACGCACTAACAATACGAAGCCCCCTACGGAGAATCGAAAAGTATACCAATTTGAATATTGACTGAATATGATCGGAAGTGATCGACTAAATAAGTAGACTAGTTCAACTAACCGGGTTCATAGGGGAGACGAGTTGATTCACACAGAAGAGAACGAAACGAATGGAGGGAATACCATGCAGATAGAGATGACCGATGAACCTGCAATTAATTAATTAACTAATTAACAATAATTAACAATAACTTGATAGATAGCATCGGCTGTTACGATGAAACTATGCATAATAATTACAAAGAATTTCTGCCAATATCAGTAGGATATTCAACATACTTGGCGATTCCGATCATCTTCAGTTTCAGGTTCGCCTGTTTCTCTTCCCACTCTCGCTGCTTTTCCTCCCTCTTCTTCCCATAAACTCCCGGTTCGATCCAGGCTTCCTGAGTATGCAATTTCGAAATATAATTATGCGAATTCACGAGGGACATCGAAATTACAATAGAAAATATCAAGATCGACGTCGAATGACAGGTACTGCATTATTAAAGTAGACATCGTACCTTCTCGAAGTCAAATGCATTCATCTTGTCGAACAATCCCTTCGTACGGACGAGAAGTGCCGTTCGGAAGGAGGCCTCATCCAACTTGTCGTTGAAATCGGTTTGCTCCTCGTGCATCTGAGATTCAGAATAAAACAATCAAAATCATATATTCCTTGTCAAAATAGACACATACCTCTCTGCAACAGATTCCCAGGAAGAGATTGATGAATTTGGGCTCCTTATCAGCCAGATCGAAGATAATCGAGACAATCTAAAAAGAATTCTATTAATTAGTGAATATTTCAACAAAATAAGAGGTCATGCCGAAATCTTTTAACGGATTTCATTACTCCAGGCAAAATGGATGTTATAAATAACAGTTCTAAATATATAAAAAAAATGCAAGTAACCTCTTTGAGATAGGCGAACTTCAGCTTGTGCACTTTGTAGCTGAGAAACTCTTCCACCAGCGATTCATAAGTCGAAGGAGTGACCTTGTTGAAGATAGCACGAACTTTTCTCATCACAAGCTGGAAAAATTGAAAATGAATTTGTGTTTTTTTCATAACCTTACTAAAACAGAAAATGGCAGAGTAATATCGTAAATTGCGTGTACCATTGACTGCAAATCCTCATCTTCCTCCGTCTCACTGATCTTCTCTACTTTCCAGGGGCGATCCGTCTTGTTAAGTTTTCTCAGTTCTGCAATGAGTCCAAATGTTGAATAATTGAAGTGAATCATCTACCCTACTATCAGTTGAAACAACCAGGAAAGTTATTACAATTCAATATTCAGCTTTTCTCAACCCACCTCTTCTTCTCTCCAACTGCGCTCGCTTTACATTTCCTTCCCACGTCGGATCATTTCTGTGCAACACCAGCAGAGCTGAAGCGCTAATAATCAATCTATAAATTAATTAAAATTAAATGTGGCACGTCGCTTCAATTTCAGGCTGATGAATATAACTGTTTGAGTGCGTGCGGTTCGAATAAAACATGAAGCTCAAAACCCATCATTCTAATCCACTAACCAATTTTCTTCGCCAGTCGTTCCGCATCGCCCATCACAGAAGTGCAGACTCCATACTTGACCAGCTGTTCCTGATCGACTGGACGGGCAGTGATGGCGAGAAGCTGATAATCAATATTAGAAGATGGTTACGGTATGAGGCGCGCAATCAATAGTTACCGTACCTTCTCGAGATCTCTGATGTTGTAGAGGAACTCGCGGTTGTATCGACCGATCGTCTCGTCGCACTAAAAATTAGGCGATTGTTACATCATATGAAAGCTACAAAGTAAGCCTCGATAAAAATCTAATCATTTATTTAATTTTTTTTTAAAGTGAGAATTTCATAATTGAGCACGAGTATCGGCAAGGATTAGCTATTAGCGATAGTTCTGAGTGAAATACTTTCAAATAATGGTCAAAGTGCGGTCAATACTATTGATTAACATAGGAATCAGGAGAGAATGTATGAAAAACAGCCCCATCCGGAACTAGATTTTTCAAACCAAGTGGAATTCGGCCATACTATGGTGGATACATACACAGGCGACAAGGATTCGATGCATCCGGTCCATCTGTCCCACAGCCGTCGATTAGGGATTTTCCGGTTCTGGACCCGGCTATGGTGTATCTCACGACTCAGTTGAGTTAGAAACTTGTTCTTAGGCTTAAAATACGCGCAAAAATATGACAAACAATTATATTTTAAAAAATCAAAATTTCGATTTTTTTGCGAAAAGTTGTGCTCGAAAAACTAACTTTGCTTCATGTTTTTAAAATTTTTCACTGTCATGCGTGCCGAACGCAGAACTTTTTATTGCAGAATATGAAAGAACAATTGCATGAGTGTATAAGAAAAATATAACATTGGAATTCGAAGGGGGTTTAAATCGTAGTTTTTTTACTCAAACATGAAAAATTCGTATTTTCGAGATACAACTTCGATTCTTTCAGTCTTCTTTTGAGAAATTTGAACGGCAAACAGTGTAAATAGTATTTTCACAACTTTTTACGAATTATCAATCAAACAGGATTCGGTTCCGTCACAGTCATTTTTAGGCCAAAACCATGGTCCAAAATTGAGGAGGAAAGTCATGTTGGAGGATCTTCATATACTATGTGCCAATGTACAGTACAGTACCCCAGTAATTTACCGTGACCCATACTACCGTAATCTGCCGATCATGGAATCGAGAACTGAGTTTTATAATAATATTGTGTAAAAAGTCACTATCCAATATCCGGAATACCGTCATATGGGTTACGGTAAAATACTGGGGTACTGTACTGTACATTGGCACATAGTATATGAAGTTCCTCCAACATGACTTTCCTCCTCCATTTTGGACCATGACCCCGGGTTCATGGTTTTGGCCTAAAAATGACTGTGACGGAACCGAATCCTGTCTGATTGATAATTCGTAAAAAGTTGTGAAAATACTATTTACACTGTTTGCCGTTCAAATTTCTCATAAGAAGACTGAAAGAATCGAAGTTGTATCTCGAAAATACGAATTTTTCATGTTTAAGTAAAAAAACTACGATTTAAACCCCCTTCGAATTCCAATGTTATATTTTTATTATACACTCATGCAATTGTTCTTTCATATTCTGCAATAAAAAGTTCTGCGTTCGGCACGCATGACAGTGAAAATTTTTAAAAACATGAAGCAAAGTTAGTTTTTCGAGCACAACTTTTCGCAAAAAAATCGAAATTTTGATTTTTTAAAATATAATTGTTTGTCATATTTTTGCGCGTATTTTAAGCCGAAGAACAAGTTTCTAACTCAACTGAGTCGTGAGATACACCATAGCCGGGTCCAGAACCGGAAAATCCCTAATCGACGGCTGTGGGACAGATGGACCGGATGCATCGAATCCTTGTCGCCTGTGTATGTATCCACCATAGCATGGCCGAATTCCACTTGGTTTGAAAAATCTAGTTCCTGGGTTCATACATTCTCTCCTGATTCTTGTGTTAATTGAATAGTTTTTGAAAGCCACCCCACCTGGTTGGGGTCCAATTCGTTCTTGGCGAGCTCAGCCTTGATCTCGGCTGCAATTTTCTGCTTCTCCTGGGCATCTTGAATGTAATATAAACATTAATTAGTTTGTTACTATTAGAACTCTCCCAGATTGAATGAAATGAGGATGAGGATGTTTACGAAGGGTTCAACTTTTGATTATACAAAAGAAAGTTTGCTAATTTTATAAATAAATATATTGGGTGAATGAGTGAGCTCACGTTCTCGCTCCTCGACGAGGCCTGCTGCTGTGGTCTCCGACATCGCGAGAAGGGAGCAGCTTGAGACCCGTTCGCGCAAACTGAAGAATAACGCAATCAAATTGGACACACAAGTAGTGGATTTAGAGTGATTACGGAACACGATGAAAGGCTGCAAGAACTAGCTCGAAAGAGAACAGAAGCTGATTTTCATTGACAATGAGCAAAACAACTTGATAAACGCGATATCGTAAAGAAGTCAAAGCTCACCTCGTCCGAATCCGTTTCGTCCTTATTGAGCAAGAAAACACGCGGCGACTCGAAGATTCGGCAAGAAGTAAAAGAGAGTGCGACGTTATCGACTAAAAACAGTTGTCAACATACGAATTCGATTCTACAGTACCATACCGTAATCCCCAAGCAACCATTAATTGATTTTAATTGTTGTTTATTCATCGTTTTATCAAGTAAATTATTGAAACTTTCATTTTTTCGTGCATCAAGATCGAGGATTGAACTATAACAACGTTAGATACAATCCCTAACGATTTGTTGAGTCTCGACGAACTATTCATCACAGGTTTATTACGAGCAATAGCGAGGGACTAGAGAACATGCAAAATGAGAGAGCTGCCAGCGACAAAGAAGAGAGTGAAAAGACAAAGAAGAGGGTGAAGCAAGAGAAATTCCAACTGGAAGAGAGCGAAGTGATAGAAAGGGAAACGAATCAGTGCGCTGACTCATTGCATTTTGAAGAACTAGCTGATAGAGAGCGATTACAACGGAAGAGGGGGAAGAAAGAAATATTGACTGAGGCATCGATGAACGTTGCAATCAAGTGCGTTTGAGAGAGGACGATGACCAATGTTCAGTTCGTTCAATTACTTGCAAAACTGTCGCTTGCTCTAGATATCTATGATATTACCAAAACTGTAATTGTCATGACCGAAAAGGGCTACACTGTCTCTGATGTTTTTGTAACAGTTGCACTTCTGACCGAGGAGATATCAAAAGATCAAGTTCGCTTCACTTTACCCTCTGGCGTCGCCCCATGGCACTACCTAGCAGATTCTTCGATCTGGTGTTTCGACCCGATCTAATCGTCACTATAAAATCGAACTGCCCTCTCTGTTAATAGTAGTGAGTATCTTCTCTTTCTACAGTTCAAAGATGTACGACGTATCATTATATTTTAATTATTTGTTGTTGTAAATATCTGCTAACCTCTCTACATTTTCGTCTTTGCGTTTGTTTTTCATTTTCGTCGGACAGACTGACAAGACTGTGAAGGACTAATTTTTTCAGCATGACTACCATACAGTACCGCGATGAATTCACCGATTTTGGCACTATCGAAAGTCGACTTCAGGTAAATTCATTTGATAGCGTCTTAAGGTCTTTCAAATGATATCACTGTGATAAATGATATCACTGTGATCCTGAGAATCATTTCAGAATGCCCCTCCAAACGACGGTCGATTTTTCCATGATGATCACTGGACAACCATTCAAACACGTGATATGTTGAGTCTGTAAGTATTACATGATAAGGCCTTCACAAACGACGATTTTCGGCTCTCAAAATGCAATGGATCCTTGTAGAGATACTCTGTGATTATTTCACGTTTCTAAAATTTTATTTTCAGGATCTCTAACATAGTCGTTTTGAACGATAACGCCTTCTACTTCTGCGGAGGCGAGTTGTGGATGATGGACATTCCAACCAGAATCACTGCACGACAACATATTGTTAACGCACCGGAGGTTAGTTTCAATAAATTTATCGCTAAAATACGCATATCTATGTTTTACATTTTAATAATTTCATCTACGACCACCTCATCTGCGTAAGATCCAGACAATATCAATTCAGGTATCAACGCGCGCCTCATCTGCGCAAGACTCCATTCGACTCGTCTCTTCCACTTGTCTCGAGTTGGCGCAGTTCCTTCCCAACCGAGAGCTCTGCACATGCGTTGTGGTCACACTGTATCGACTTGACCCTGTGTTGACTGAAACGAGGGAGGCAAAAGCAGCGAAGGATAAAGAAGAGAGGATCGAGAAGATGAGAGAGGAGGATGCAAACAGGTACGTGAATGCAATGTAGAGCTGTATGGAAGAATTACGTCATATTCACTGAACGTATGAGTAGTAAAACAGATCAGAAAAATGGGATTTGAGATTCAGTGACTGATATTAATATTCATTCAATTCAGTGAGACACTCTCTCGCCGATACTCCCGTAGTTGCGGGATCTGTCTCTCCGAGAATCCTCGTCGAAGAGCCTTTCTGATCGCTTGCGGACACATTATCTGCCATGCGTGTGCTGAACAACTATCAAATCGTGTAAGTCATTGCTCTTTTGCTTTCCTGATCTCTATGTCAGCAATGCATTCACTCACTTTCTTGAAACTATCTCATATTCACGTTATGCCTCACTTCCCCCAAAATAAGACACCTGTCAGTCACTTTGTCAAACTTTACGATTCCGAAGTCCGGATTTTGAGTCATGATCCGTTCCACATTATTAGATGTACGCTATTCAGGATAAACTCTCGTGTCCCTACTGTCGAAAGGACACATCATTCAAGTTCATGTTTGAGAATGAAATCGATGAGGGAGTAGAAAATACGAATAACGAAGCAATGCAGACAGATCCCGATGGTGCCAGCATTGCTGCACCCGAAGAATGGATGTATGCTCCTCAAGGAAATTCTTCCACAGGAACATCGCTTAATCGCTTTCTGATGTTTGTAACTGGTTTCATAACTTCTTTAATTCTGCTGCAATTGAGCTGGCCATCCATTTCTATCTTTCTTGTTTTCATGATAATGACTGTTTTAATTATTTATAGATTGTGAACGATTTATTCGATAAATTATTCTCAAATTGAGTGCAAATAAAAAATGTGATCGCGAAACTTGCGAAGCTCGATCAGCTTGATGATCAGCAATCTCGAAATACGAATAAGAGAACTAAAGAACATCTCTCTTTGCAGATTTCCTTCGAATAGAGTTCCGGGTATGATCAGCTTCTATTGCAACGCGTGTTCAAACACAATTCACTCAAAGGCAGGGATGTCTACGACAGAAGGAAGAAGAGTTCGAGTGGTCGGTGAATCGAAAGAACGAGAGACAGAGTGAAGTGGTGAGAATTGGAGAGAGAAAGAGAGGAAGGTGCGTTATGCGAAGCGATATTAAAGGACACGTTGCTTTATTGACTCCACTACTATTAAACAAGAAGCAATTCAGAGGACCAGAGAAGCAAATAATTTCGAACTTTGCTTATGAGGCCGTTCGCGAGAGAGTCGAACAAGGGTTGGCACACCCCAAAAGGTAAATTCTCTGAAACTGTGTGAATTGGGGTTCTCGAAGGCGCGGGTGACGTTATACACCCTCATTTTGCATATCGACCCTCCGTTGGTTCCAGACGACGTTGCGTTGAAATCGGTTTTCATGAGATTTCTCGGCTCTCGTGAACGCTAAAATAAAGCCAATGTGGCCTCCTGGCTAGAATTAGATGCTGATCACTTCTATCAACTTCATTTTTTATTAAATATTTTTATTATTTTAAAAAAATGGAATTTTCGTTGAAGCGAATGCTCACGTGGTCTTTAGCATAGATCGAACCGGGATCGTGAGATGATTCCAAATCTGTTTTGAGAGGAGGCCTAATTGTAAGTGGTGCCACTTTCGAGATAATCAATTTATAGTGCCTGAAATCCCTCTTCCTAGCCTTGTTTACGCATTTGAACCTTTGATCTCCTTTGATCTACCTCGAGTCTCTCATTGTTTTCTCTCCCCTGCCGCCTGTGACCCCTCAAAGGTCAAAGGTTCAAATGCGTAAACAAGGGGAGGAAGAGGGAAAAAAAGGGGGGGGATTTCAGGCACTATAAGTTGATTTGCTCGAAAGTGGCACCACTTAGGCCTCCCGTCAAAACAGATTTGGAATCATCTCACGATCCCGGTTCGATCTATGCTAAAGACCACGTGAGCATTCGCTTCAACGAAAATTCCATTTTTAAAAATAATAAAATATTTAATAAAAAATGAAGTTCATAATAGTGATCAGCATCTAATTCTAGCCAGGAAGCCACTTTGGCTTAATTTTAGCGTTCACGAGAGCCGAGAAATCTCATGAAAACCGATTTCGACGCGACGTCGTCTGGAGCCAACGGAGGGTCGATAAAAAATGAGGGTGTATAACGTCATCAGCACTTTCGAGAACCCCAATTCACACAGTTTCAGAGAATTTACCTTTTGGGGGTGTGCCAGACCCAGGCGGATTTGTTCGACTCTATCGCGAACGGCCTCTTATATAAGAAAAACGTGCATGATTTATGCTCATCCAGCTGATCCACTTGTGCACAAATTCAAATATTCGAAAATTCAAATATATTGCACAAATTCAAATATTCATTTATTCAGGGAATTCAAGCGTCGAAAGCGGATCAATAATTTAAACCATACAAAAAATGAAAAAGCCATTCCAGAATAGATATAAGTAGAAGACGATATGAGGCATCATCGCCGGACGCTGCAATGTAATCGGAATCAATTGATCAATGTATTAGGGTGTCCGGAAAGTTCCCGGACTGATTTATTATCTCGGTTGTTTAGAAACATATATCATATTGGCCAGCCTTAATGAGTAGAGGGATCGATGCTCTATCATTTCCGTCAGTGATCTAAGGAACAACTAATTCTATGAAAACTCTGTAGATTTTAGAAAAAAAAGTACGCTAAAAACTTTTTTCGTTTTTAACCGAATCTTCCGAACGAAAAAAGGGAAAAACATGTTTATCACCTATAGCGATTGTCTTCCTGACAAGAAACGAATTGGGCGACATACCGAATTCTCTAATATGATTTGCATAATCAATATGAAAAAACCTCAAATTCGGGACTTTTTTATTTTTTCTTGAAAGATCATGTCCTCAAATGCCTGGTTGGTACCTACCATTTTCTTAAGCATCTAGTTAGCGTCTCACCATAAAAGTTTGAGATGCATCAAGCAGTTCATCAGCTTGAAATGATTGAAAATATTGAAAACATACTGTGTAGAAAATGACTTTTTTGATGTTCTTCTTGCCTCTACCATTCATGCTTCGAGATAGTAATAATGCTAGATGTTCAAAACAAAGCTCTATATCAGCCCCTACTATGGTGACAACCTAGGCATTCAATCTTCGTTCTCACTTCAGATATAAAATTTCGAAAGACGGTCTCAAAAGTCAACTTTTTCGTGTATTGCATCATCAATACGAAATAATTCATGCAAATTAGTACATACATACATACATTTATCCTGGCATCCTGCAAATTAGTATCCAATAAAAATCTTCAAGTGAGACTCTACTCAATGCAGTGGATTGATTTGAGAGTAGCCTCACCATTCAGTTTATATAAATTATTGAAAAATAGTCCGGAAACTTTCCGGACACCCCATTATTAATATTTCGGTACTTTCCTTTTTTTTGTCTCAAGCTATTCCTATAGAGTATCCTCTCCCTACCATTGCTCATTTCTACCTATAGCATGTTGTTGAAGCGGTGGAATGTAGACCGTAAAACAGGAAAGTTCCAATACTTTTATCTATAGATTTAAAAAAAAACTCACTTGAGTAAAGGGTCACATCAACTTTGAGCATCATATTGTGGATCTGTGTGATCTGGAATAATTCACGTCAGAGCTGTGCACAAATTTTGCGGTCTCTCATTTTCTCATGCTCTCTTGCCGGTCAGACAAAGCGAGAGAGCGTGGGAAAGTGAGAGACCGTAATATTTTTTGCACAGCTTTGACGCGCGTCTACAGGGTGTCCAAAAAGTATTTCGTCAGTTTTATTTTTGATCCAATTATTCTCGCAATGGACCAAGAAGTTCCAAATGCATGGCATACGTAACATAGCCACCATGCTACTCAGTGTATGAAAGCTAACTCCAGAGACCATATCGTTCGTGACTTACAGCTTTCCAAAAAAAGTGATTGAAAATTTTGCCCTGAATTTCATTCGAGAAGTAAGTTTTCTCCTGCATCCAAATGGTTGATGGAGCAAGCTTCGACAACACCTCTTGTATTTTCTTAACACGCACGAGTAGTAGTATTTTTCAGATATTTTAGTCTCGTGTAGGTAAGCGCCACTTTTGCAGAAACATTTTTTATACAAAAATAACGGCCCATGAGTTTTCGCCATCACTTTTCTCACCGCCGATGCTCCAAAGTAACAGTATGAGAGTTCCCATTTTTTACCCATACAGCACAGACATATGAGTGCACAGCAAACTAGTTACATTTATTTTTTGCGAGCTCTCACTGATTCTTAATTATTTAGGGAGTCTCGATTTCTGACCGAAATCGTGAAAAATCGCTTTCCTGAGAACTTGGATTCCTTCGCTGTTGTGGACAGTTAAATGCCACCAAAAATCATTTTTCAACAGAATGTCTCACCACATAAATGTATAGCGCTGTGGCGACATTCTGAATAGGAAATCCAGGAATCAGTTTATATTGAATTATATTTTTCTCACTTGGTAGCGACCATTTGAAAATTCATATTTCTCCAGCATGCCATGCTACACTATATTCACCGTCACTGTTCAGTAGAGCAATGCGTATACTACATAACCTATGCTCAACCGAGAGAAATCGTTTTCTCATTCGCCTCCAAATAACTCACAACAATGAGAACAGCAAGCGGGCCGCGTCAACTTTTGCGTCATTAGTAAATTGCAACGTAAAAACCTCTACAATCATTTGATTGAATCACAACTGTGAGGGATGAAAGGTGCAACAAGGGAACATGTTAGTGCCTAATGGGGGCACATAACTCTATAGATTTGAGGAGATATTAATAAATTAAAATGACAAAATACTTTTTGGACACCCTGTATGTTACACTGAGCAGCTTGAAATTCAAATAAATATTTGCTCGTCAAATGATTTTAATAAGTTTGATACAACAAGTGCATTCCGGTCATAGACCATGTACCTTCTCTTTCATTTGATTGATTGCGATGAGTGCTTTCGTTGTTCTTTTGCATGTCGTCGAGTGAACGATATTGGAGACGATGTAGGCGTCTGAAATGTAGGGAAGCAAGTAAAAGAGGAACGAAGCAAGTAATCGTTGAGGTGGAATCCGTGCTCGCAATATATAAGAGAAATGTGAAGAAAAACGTTCAAGGAGCATGCTTGAATAATTGAGAGGGAGAAACCATTCCTTTAGATAGCGGCCATAGAAAGGATGGCTCATAAAACGCAATAGATAGCACTAAGGGGAAGAATGCTGTGCCACGTCCCCTTATCGATGGTCAATATAAATGAGAGCAGAGCAGCTCGATTTACTCTGACGGACAGCCACACAGCTAAAGATGTCGAGAATTGAGGGAATGAGAGAAAAATCGGACGGACCGCGTTGTGTTCTACAGTGTAAACATTACGTGCCCTTTCTTTGCTCCACGCACTGCTTACTTCTTTTTCTATTTTTTCTCTCTCGGCTGAGCTGATATCTCATTCATTTCCCCTCTCTATTTTCATTCGAACGAGACGAGATTTCATGCTGTGACAGTTAGCCCAAAAGATGTTTTGTGTGTTGATGTGTATTGCCAGAGAAGAACTCTCGTCCAAAGATAAATTCAAGCTTTTATCGGATCATATTTTCCAACATTTAGAATAGACTCTTCGTCTGTTGATAAGGGAAATAGGTAGTGCTTCATTCGAAAATTCCCACACAGATTGCTTCGTCTCTTTAGCCATGACATCCGAACTGAAATTTAATTAATTAACTTTAAATTGATTTATCATTTGTTGGTACTGAGTGATTTGCCTACCGCAATTGATTTAAATTCACTAATCCTTAAACAAATTGAAAAATGAAATTCCAAGGATATTTGCTGACGAATAATTCTCACCCGGAGCAGAATCATCGTCATCAGCGGAACTATGGAGACTTTCTTGACTCGCATCGAAAGCTATTTGGCACGCTTGATATTTGCGTCTGACCGAAAATAGGACAATAGTTGAAATGCGCAAATGAACTGGATGTGATAACACACCTTGAATTTCCTTGTGTCGATTAACGATTATCATCGCGTCAATGAACGGTAAAGAGAGACGAAGTAGACGTCTGAAATGTTTACTATTCAAGAATCAAGGACATAATCAAGGAGAAATCGGCGAAGAGCGTGCATTGCACTGTGGAAAAGGGCGAAATCCAAGCAGTGTGGAGGGTTCAGTGGAATCTGCTCCGCGAAACGATCTAACAGTGCATCAAAACGAAGAAAGACGCGAATGGGACAGAACAATGTTTAATCGAATGATCTACCATTGGCCACAAGGAAAAGACGATAAGATGGAAGAGATCAGTCAAAGAGAAGAATTGTTGACGGAGTCACTTGATAAGAGAGTGAGAACGACCAAGAGAAAGAGAGGACGAGTGGTGAGTCGATAAGGCGAGATTCAATGCGATTTGGAGAGAGTGAGAGAAAGACAGAAGCGCCTTGGTTGTCTTACTCTCACAGCTGTCATTCTCACCAGGACACTTCATTCCCTCTCTCTATCTCTTTTACTCCTGACACTTCCCTTTATTTGAGAGCATTCATTGCCAGCATTTTTTCCTCGTTTTCATTTTCGAGAGGTAACGATTACTTTCAGACGCATACTCCGTCTCTTCTATACGTTGACTATATAAGAAAACGAAAATCAAAGGTATGAAATGTTCTTGATCGATTCTTTCCAACATCGGTGCATTGTTCGCCTTGTCAAGTCCTAAACAGATCGAATTATATTTCTTCCTTTCGCCTCTTTCTCTCCGGTCACAATGATGAGAGAATCAACTTAGTTCATAATTTCAGGACGAATATTTCGTGATACGATACTACTATTCACGAGTTCACGAAGTTTATGTCAACGAATTCAATTCCTCAAGATCGAGCGCTTTCAAGAGCAAGTAGTAATTTTCAATTCCGATGGTTGTATTGGTAACTATAATGTCAATTAAACATTATTTAATTATTATCCCGAGTTCGTCTACATTCAAGCACCAAACTAACACATGCGAATAAATGATACGAAACTTCAAAAATTTTATCAGTCGTTGTTTCAATATTTATCGCGACAGTAAAGGCGAATGCACTTCAAGGATCAGACGAGGTATTTGAAGAAATCGTGCTCGAAACATTCGAGTTTTTCAATGTCCATAGAGAGAGTGTCGATAGCGAGATTATATCTTCCACGAATTTCTTGATGGGTTAAGTAGGAAATGATCACTGCTCACTGTCGGATTCACCTGGAATAGAGTTGACATCGTGATTCGTTTTTTTTAAAAATTTCACTAGATTCTTGATTCTGAAAATTTGATATCCTTCTCACCATTTGTAGATTCTTCGCCTGATTTCCTACCTAAAATTCAGAAAGAGTAGAGACGGGGTAGACGCCTGGAGCACTCAATTTTAATCAAAAAATCAGAGAGACAATGGGAAGAATACGCAGTAAAAAGAACTGAACAAGCAATGAAGCGAGAGTAACGCTCATTTTCACTCCCCCTTCCTTCACTTGAGAAAGGGAGATTGCTGAGCGAAAGGACACGCAAAAAAGTGGTCAAACCCGTCCACAAAATGTGATTCACCGCCGAATTGAGAGGATCAGAGAAAGGGAGGAAAGGAGATTAGAAAAAGAGAGCAATGTTGCGAATCTCTTCACTAGCAATGATCAGGCACAGTGAAAGAGTGTGTGACAGTGAGAGACCGAGACAGATTGACAGGATGTTACGACGGGACGAGTACTCGAAGACTTTTTTTGGAAAACTCTCTCGTAAACTCTTTTTTTGGTTGTCATTGTCGTATAAATAACAGAGATTCATAGCCATATTTATGCCATTACAATTCAAATACAAATTCAAACTTTAACCGGCATACTTCTGTTTCCATTTTCAACTCGAAGTGTAACAAATCAAAAGGATAAAGAAATATTCGTCCACCAATCATCCGCAGATATGAGAAGATCGTGGCTGACATCTATTCTGAATGCAAATTGTATATTCCATGTTTTTCGCGAATAACCTACACCACATCCGGTTCAAGTCGCCTTTATGTACTGTGTAGAACGCGTTGCATTCTCCGTATAGTCCAATTTCTAGACTATCACACTGAAATCGGCAATTTTTTTCGTTTTATCTCACTTTTTCTATCAGCTTGCGTAAGATGAATCTCATTGGCGCACCTTGAGGCTCTTTGCTTCTACATGGTGCTGCAAAACACTAGCTTGAAGAGACGAAGTAGGCGCCTGAGATGAACAAAATCAGCCGATTAAATCGAGTAAAACACGAAATCGCTTCAGGCATTGAAGTGAGCAATCACAATGCAACGGTTAAAGGAGGGAAACGCCTCTCATTCTCTTTCATTCGATTGCTAGCAATGGAGGAGAGATGCAGAGAAAGAAAGGTGCAAAAAACGGTCAAACTCGTCACAGAGAAGGAGTGAGAGGATCATAAAAAGCGATGCGCTCTCTTCACTTCGCACTATCAGCACTCATGATGAGTTGAGCGTATGCGAGAGAAGGATGGTGATTGACAAGATGTTGAATTAGAAAGAGGCTGGCTCAATGGTGCCTGTGAACTGTATCGTGTCATTTCCTTAGTTCTTCAAATGTCTCTGTTAGCCAATTCGTCATTCTGCATACGAGCAACGGAGCAACGATCAGAAAACTGATTTATGCTTAGTCAAATAAGGTTTGAACATTGTGGTTTTCTATCTTCCAGGATGCTCTCATAATATTATTCTTGCAAGGTACATCGAGGATATATGGAATATCAGAGCAAGACCAGTAGGGAACATTTTTTGTTCAGGACACTGACTGCAAACATGAATGAATTATGAGAGAAAGGGGACCAATAAGCCAGATATTTTGGTTGGCATACGAGAAAGTAATCTCAGCGTTTTCAGTTTTATACAATTTAAAAAAAGGCGATCAATTTTTAAGCTAAGAAAAGAATGTTATTGGAGTGGTTCAATAGAAGGGGTGACTTACCTGTTGGTTACTGCGTTTCATACGATTCGTTCAATAGAAATAACTTGCAGAAGCGGTGTATGCGCCTGAAATAATAAATATCAATAAGCGAATCACGAAAACTGACGGAGGAGAGCTGTGCAAGTATGTGAAAACAGTAAATGGCGATGTGCAAGTGTCTCGCGCTCTTCTATTTAACCCATGCCGGTGATTGGACTGGAAAGCGAGCAAAGACGATTGAACATGCAAAAAAAGTTGTCGAACCCGATCCGATAGGGAATAGTCGATTGAGAGGAGCATAGAAAGGAAAACGAGAGCTTACTCTCTTCGAATCAAATTGTCTACACCGATCAGACAAAATAAGAGAGCGTGTTAAAGTGAATGACCGAGGCTAAAGTAGGGGAGCTCGCTCAATGTTGCGTTAGGTTTTTGCATCTGTACTCGCTTTACATCGTTTCCATTCCCACTCACTTTTCGCCTGTATACGTTTTGCTTCATTGCGCACCATCAATCGATAGCTTATTCATTTTCGAATAATGTTGAAATTAATCTTTGTGTAGACGCATACATCGTCAATTCTATTGGCCCATTACACTGATTATCTAACCCTTTCGATATCAAACAACCTGGAATTGTCTGACTTCAGTAGCCGATGTTGAACAATTCAAGCTGGAAATGTCAAAGCGTGAATTTCACATAAGTTGTTATCTACGATGCTGCGTCCGTAAACCAAATCTTCTACTATCGGCGAAGATCAAATGAACGAGACCGATGTGTATCATGAATATTGTCCGAATAAATATTCCATAAAGATAGTGTTGTGATTTCGCATGCTCAATAACAGACTGTGGATTTCCTAACGGGATAAGGACAGTGCCTGAGCTTGAGAAGGCAATGTGCAAGCTTGAGAAAGCTTGAGAAGGCAATGTGCAAGCTTGAGAAAGCTTGAGAAGGCAATGTGCAAGCTTGAGAAAGCTTGAGAAGGCAATGTGCAAGCTTGAGAAAGCTTGAGAAGGCAATGTGCAAGCTTGAGAAAGCTTGAGAAGGCAATGTGCAAGCTTGAGAAAGCTTGAGAAGGC
>LS494449.1:1338958-1387411 GCA_900490845.1 Pristionchus japonicus | reverse complement strand
GGCAATGTGCAAGCTTGAGAAAGCTTGAGAAGGCAATGTGCAAGCTTGAGAAAGCTTGAGAAGGCAATGTGCAAGCTTGAGAAAGCTTGAGAAGGCAATGTGCAAGCTTGAGAAAGCTTGAGAAGGCAATGTGCAAGCTTGAGAAAGCTTGAGAAGGCAATGTGCAAGCTTGAGAAAGCTTGAGAAGGCAATGTGCAAGTCCTTCCGTTAATCCGATTGGAGTTATTAGACTGAATAGATGCCGGCTGAGGGTGGGGAACGGGCAAAAAAGTTTTCCGAAGTGAAAAAGGGCCGAATAATCTTCGACTCCTCCATCTCCTTTTTCAATCTCCCTCAGCTCTCAATCTTTTGTGCTTTCTGTGCAAACGCAAAGGCGTATTCCGTCGAGCTCTTCAATCACTTCACATATCCCCTTCAGCACAATCCCAGGAACTATAGCGTAGTGTACTACGCAATTTTTGCGTTTTCCTTTCCTAGGCTTATCTGTTCCAATTCTCGCCCTATCGAGTACTACCATCTCCTCTCGAAACGCAACTCCCTAACCTTCGCTTCGAAATAATTACACACTATCATTTTTCGGATCTATCCAACTCTTCTCTTCTCTCAGATTTCATCAGGCATTTTCGCAAAAATTGTGATTCGATAGCCCGGACAATTCTCCAACAAAAACATTTCTTGATCCGGATCCGTTTATCTACCCACATTCATTCACTCTGCGCTCATGCGTAACGTTGAAACAGAGTTAGATATTTCTTTATCAGCCCACTAATCTATGTCCAGTAGGTAATGGATTCACAATTAGTGTAAATACATTTAGAAAGCTATGTCGCAATGAATATATGGGAAATGGGTTTTTTTTCTCGTCTCAGAGATCAACACTCGCGAAGAATAACTCTCGGCCGTCTGATGGGCTTTTTTCAGAGCTCCAACTGTGGCGCAAGTCTCCATCTGAATTAGTATTTCTTTTCTACAGTTGAAATAGTGTGCTCTCACCTCGGCATTCAAGCTATCCCATGGTTATTCATTTTCATTTCGAAAAAAGTATTGTTAGTTGAATGAGGCAGAATAAACGTCCACTTGCATCTGGTAAAAACGAGTCAAATAATTTTCCTAGAATATTGTCGGGTTAGGCTTGAACAATATAGTAGAATCGCTCACAGCGGTTGCATAAGATGGGTCAATAGAGTTGACAATTCTTTCCTTGCAGCTTAAACGAAGGAGTGAAGAGACGAGGTAGGCGTCTGAATGGGAAAACTTTGAAATTCGTTATGTTTCAAATTATACAATAAAGTAACAGTGAAGGATTTGATGAGACAGACATCGGATTGGTGAAAAATACAGCTAGAAACGGGAAAGGAGAGGTTTCATAGTTTCCTGTCATTCTAGAGGAGTGAGAGAGGAGTGAGAGAGGAGATGCAAATCAAGGCCGAGATGTAGTGTAGATTAGGGAGAAGTAGAGGGATGCAGGAGGAAAGCGATGGTAATCAGAGAGAGCACAATGGGCAGGGTTTCGCAAGTGAAACAGTTCCCGAGAGAAACAGCAAAGGAAACAGTCGTTTCCCTCATTCGTTTCTAGATAGTTGAGGGAGATCCCTCCGCTGCACCATTAGCAATTGATTCTTGCATTCGCTTTTCTTTGTCCTGATTCTCTTGAGATTGTTACTGTGCATTTATGTAAGTATATTTCACAAATTAAATATTAAATAAATATTTATTACATTACAGTACGAACAGTTATACAATTAGCAGAATCTCTGACCACATGATTCAAGTCAAGAACGAAATGCATCACAGGCCCATCACTGTTTTCCAATTACTGTTTGGAATAGTACGTCGAAGCCTTTTCTGCATAGTTGCACGATTCACTTGATATGAGGGTGCATGTACTAAGAGGGCAAGAGAGATACGGGGTTCCACGTTACTGACTTTCAATTATCTTGCATTCAATTGGCATTGCTGAAGTTCAGTTCCAGCCATGAAATCGATCATTGATTTCGAAAAGAGTCGAGGATGGAGAACCTGAATGAGAAAGAGTTTAGCAGTGAAAAACGGCAATCAAAAATTTAATGAAAAGGTCGAGAAGACGAGATTATGTCACCTGATGTCATTTTGTTGTTGTCGTTTCAATTCAGAAATGTAGAGACGAGGTAGGCGTCTGAATCCAGTTTGCATTTGAATAAATGGCGAATGAAGTCAAATGAAACGCGAAAGAGCACGCATCGAAATCGAGGAAACAAATAGATAATTGGAAGTAAGGAATCACACTGGAGCAATGAGAGAGTGAAGAGAGGTGAGAGAAAGAAAGCCCATCAGTGAATCGATGGGGAGAGATGCAATGGTGAGTGGAGAGGAGTAGAGAAGTGGAGGGAGAGTGAGGGAGATGGATAGCAGAGAGTGAGCAGAGGGAGGGAGAGAGACTCTTGTTGGTGGTCACTGAACGTTCCACACGCTTCGGTCTTTTCGTGTCTTTTAAAACGCGTTCCGCGTAAGAACGTTTAAAATCAGACGGCAAGTGGCACAGTTGATCAAAATGGTCCTAGGATGCTCAAACTTTGTGGTTAGAGTCCCTAGAGACACTTCAGCCAAAAATTTGGACCCAAAAGTTGATCTTTGATCTTTGAGATCGACTTTTTTCCCTTTGATTTTGACCCCTCATGTTATATACCATTCGATAGAGCATCAAAAGATATGCTTAAGTTTGAATTTTCAAAGAGTTTGGACTTCAACTTTTTGAGAAACACAAAAAAGAGTGAAAAAAGTGCTCCCTCAACTTTTTCAAAAAATTATTTCACCAAGTTCCAATCATTTGCACCCCCTGGAAAGTGTCTTAATATATGCAAATTGATACAAAGAATTTAATGAAAATTATATCGGGCTGTTACGACCTACCACGACATGACTTTTTCTCGAAAAACTAGCACGCAAAAGTTCGCTCTGGTTCGAATCCGCCTGCCCACATCAATCTTTTGCCAACTTTTTTTGCGCACTAAATGAATTTTTTCCGGCTCCAATCCTCTTTATATATGTTTCCTTATCGGCTTAGAGATTTTGGCGCTTATGCACTTTAGGTGGTCTTCCTATTTCACTCTCTCCCTCCCCCTCATTCTTCCTCACTCGACGCACTCAGCACGGTTGTCGCGCGCACGAATAGGAGAGAATGAAAAGCAATTTACTCGTAACTCAATTAAGTCACTCACTCAGACGAGATTATGTCTCTCAAAATGAACGCTCTCTCGCAATCCCCATTTACATTCCACCTCAACCTAAATAAGTACTGATTCTCATTTCTCTGGTTCAGTCCATCGCTCTCCTATCAGAGGAGAGGGAGGGGAGCATTCGCCCCCGCGGACTTGGTCTCCTCCACGAGGGGAGACCGCCTCTCCTCTACAGAGGAGAGGAAAAATGAGGGGGAGGGAGAGAGTGAAATAGGATGACCACCTAAAGTGCATAAGCGCCGAGATATTCTGTCAACAATTCAACCGAATTGTGGCCCAATCTTTCAACTATATTTTTCACATAGGGGGGGACCCTTATGTGAAAAATGAGCTAGAAAAGTGTCAGTAAAAATTTCGCTAAAAAGTGACCCAAGTGTGAAAAATATCAAATATTGATCGCGGTAGATATGATAAAGCATGATGCTGGGGTTGATTCTGAAATGACCTCCAACCTCATTTTTAACATAAGGGTCCCCCCTTATGTGAAAAATCGAATTGTAAGATTGGGCCACAATTCAGTTGAATTGTTGACAGAATATCGCTAAACTAGCGTATAAACATATAGAAAGAGGTTTAGAGTCAAAAAAATTTCTTCAAGTGCGCAAAAAAAGTTGGCAAAAGATTGATGTGAGCAGGCGGATTCGAACCTGAGCGAACTTTTGCGTGCTAGTTTTTCGAGAAAAAGTCATGTCGTGGTAGGTCGTAACAGCCCGAGATAATTTTTATTAAATTCTTTGTATCAATTTGCATATATTAAGACACTTTCCAGGGGGTGCAAATGATTGGAACTTGTTGAAATAATTTTTTGAAAAAGTTGAGGGAGCACTTTTTTCACTCTTTTTTGTGTTTCTCAAAAAGTTGAAGTCCAAACTCTTTGAAAATTCAAACTTAAGCATATCTTTTGATGCCCTATCGAATGGTATATAACATGAGGGGTCAAAATCAAAGGGAAAAAAGTCGATCTCAAAGATCAAAGATCAACTTTTGGGTCCAAATTTTTGGCTGAAGTGTGTCCCACCCCTAGGGACTCTAACCACAAAGTTTGAGCTTCCTAGGACCATTTTGAGCAACTGTGCCATCCCCTTGTACGTTCTTACGCGGAACGCGTTTTAACAGCAATTTGTTTGTCTTTTCACGATGTTTATTATTTTTCAACTGCCAATACTCATTATTTCATCAGACGCATACACCGTCTCGCTCTACTCTGCTGTACTGGATAAACAATTTCACACAACGATAAATCAGTACTTCACAGTCCACATCGGAGGTCAGTTCGTTCATCGCTCTTTCCGTTCTCTTCCTTTTCTATTTTTTTATTTGATTCAAAAACAACGGACATGCAGTACAAATACATGCTTCTTAACTTCACTTCTTGCAATTAGCTGGAATGCGGAGACCACTATCCCTCTTTCGACCTCTAATGAGTCAATTGCAGGCACAGACTGATGGACATTTTCGATTCCACCGTCCACAATCAAGAGCGCCCGAGGCTGCTGTTTCTTCCTTCACAAACTATAGAGAAATATCGAATTTCTGTAGTCCCTCCAACCACCTCGTCTCTCGATGTTATTAAATACATCGTTAGAATTCGTGATCGTAAAGAACAACGGCGATAGCGATAGCGAACAATGGCGTTGATCATCCATACAGATTGAAGAATAAACGAATTTCAACTCTGATATCGAATGACAACAAACTGAGTTATCATCAATGCATCTTAACTTCGATCATTCATCATTCACAATCTCCGAGACTAAAACTTTTATTCCGCGAGTTGTGAATCTGGTTCGAGATTGATCACACAATCGAAGCAAGGCACGGGGAAAGGGGGCGGGGCGCTTGCATCAGCACTAGGCAATCTTCTGCGGTCACGGAACCTCTCTCAGAACAGATCCGCCTTGAGTCCTGCAATGAATTGCCTTTGATCTTTGATCTTTGCGAAACGCTCTCCACTGTGTTTCTATGCAATCCAAGTTGAAAACTTGTAATTTGATCTTTGTAGTTTGATCTTTGATCTTTGATCTCACCCTGGATGATGGGCGAGGTCTCGTCGGGCAGCAGCTTCTTGAAGACGCCCTCGAAGTCGGGACGGTCCGCATCCTCCTGAAAGCCGTGATTTGATACGAGAGCCGGGAAATTGATCCAGAGCCGTCGAATAGGCGCAGATCCGGGAATCAGCACGACAGCCGGAAATCAGCAACTCACAAAGGCGAGGCACATCAGGAAGACGTCCTTGATGGCGTCGGGCATGGCGGGCGGCGCCTCGATCGGCGGCTTCTTGTTGAGAATCTGAGAGAGCCGGGATTAAGATGAGGGCCGGGAATTAGGAGAGCCGTACCAGTTCCATGGCTTCGGCGTTGTTCTTCTTCGGGAAGGGATCCTCCTTGCAGCGCATGTAGATCTCCCACAGTAGCATCCCGTACGACCACACGTCCGTCTTGTGCGAGAACTTGCCCTGAGAGCCGGGAATTAGCAATGCCGGGAACTTGAACAAAAAGCCGGATGTAAGACACGGATGACAGATGCTTGATTGGCACTTCGGTGAGGGAGCATAAAGCTTCTAACTAGAGCTCGTCGTGACATGGAGAGATGGCCGAGCGGTCTAAGGCGCTGGTTTAAGGCACCAGTCTCTTCGGAGGCGTGGGTTCGAATCCCACTCTCTTCAGCAACCTTTTGCCGCACTTAGTTTTGCTCCCTGTTTAGAATTACCTTGGACAGCGTCTCGGGCGACAGCCACTTGACCGGCACCGATTTGAGCTTGTCGAGCTGCAAAGGGGAACGTTTAAGATTGATCTTTGATCTCTAGAAAGATCAAAGATCAAAGATCAATTACCTGGAAGGAGTCTCCTCGATGCGACAGACCAAAGTCCGAGATCTTCAACTCAGCATTCGGACCGAGCAGACAGTTGCGCGCTGCGAGATCGCGATGGATCACCTGGGGTTGATCTTTGATCTCTGATCATTGATCTCTTGCACCGTTTCCTCATCAATGCTTGGCTACCGTACTCATAATGCATCCTACCGTACTCCTACCGAACCCTACCGTACCCCTACAGTATCCCTACAGTACCCTACAGTTCCCCTACCCCCAACCGTACCCCAACCGTACCCCTACCGTACCTTGGTCGACTGCAGATAGTTCATGGCGACACGCGTGACTACAGTAACCCACTACCATACCCCTACCATGTGATAATTCGAGACTAGAGTGTAGTTACGATACCTTTGTCGACTGCAGATAGTTCATGCCGCGGCAGGCGTCCTTGGCAAAGTTGTCCAGCTGCGCCGTCGGGACCGGGTCGTTGTTCTTGCAGTAGCTCTGAAAGGTGATCTTTGATCTTTGATCTATCGAGACTACACTCTAGTCACGAGCTGTCGTAGGAGCGTTGTTCTTGCAGTAGCTCCACCACAAGTTTGATCTCTACCCTATCGAGACTACATTCTAGTCCCGACCTACCTTCAATGATCCTCCCTTCGCAAACTCCAACACGATGAGGATGGGCGTGTCTCCGGGCGCGACACCGAACACGCGCACAATGCTCCCTATCGAGACTACACTCTAGTCCCGACCTACCTTCAATGATCCTCCCTTCGCAAACTCCAGCACGATCAGGATGGGCGTGTCACCGGGCGCGACACCGAACACGCGCACAATGTTGGCGTGGTTGAAGCGCAGCATGAGACGGCCTTCCTGTAGTTTGGTCTTTGATCTTTGGTCTTTGATCTTTACCCAATAACTATGCCTAATATTACTGTAAAACTACACTTGCTCTTTGATCTCCACCCAATTCAGTGCCACAACCACAGTGCAACTACATTCAGATCTTTGATCTTTGCTCTGTAGAGACTACACTCTAGTCTCGACTTATTACCTTGAAGAACTCCTGCAGCTTCTTCTTGTCCGCCTTCTCGCTCTTCATCTTCTTGACGGCGACCTCGACTGTCTCCGTGCCCTGTAGTTTGTAGATTGATCTTTGATATTTGATCTTTGATATTTGATCTTTGATCTTTGATCTCTGATCTCCTACCTTCTTCAGCTGGCCGACGTGCACCGTGCCGAATGCACCGCCTGCAATAATTTTTCTTTGAACTTTGAGATTTGTAGTTTGATCTTTGATCTTTGATCTCTCCGAACTCACTTCCAATCTGCTTGCCGATGTGGATGTTCTCGTGCAGGAGGTAGAAGGGCGGACGCGAGACGCCGGCTTTGAGGAATGGACTGCAAAGTATCAGTTACATTTCCCGGTTACGGTCCCGGCTCTCTCCTCCCGGATCTGGGTCCAGTCCTAATCCCCGGCTCTGCTCACCCGGGCGCGTCGCTGTACTTGCTCGTCTTCTCTTGGTAGTGCTTGATGAGTTGGGTGATCGAGGCCTGGAATTATCCGGTGCCGGAATTGATGTCTAATCTCCGGCTCTTCTGTATTCCGGCTCCGGTTCCGGTCACCTAAACCCGGGCTATGTACCTTCTTGACGTTCTCGTTGATGTTCCACGTGCCTGATTTGTAGTCGATGCGGATGTGTCTGCAAGAGATCAGAGATCAAAGATCAAAGATCAATTCACTTACGCAGTCTTCGGCTTGTCGCCCTCCTTGCACACGAACACGGACATGATGTAGTTGGGCTTGCCGTCGATCTGTGGTGTGGTGATGGCGACGTTTATCAATTCCGTTTTCCTGTCGATTTTGTAACAGGCGACGTTTATTACTAATCGTCAGCGCACCACACCACTCACCAGCGTGCGCCGCACGAGGAAGTCGCCGACCTCCTTCATGTACTCCTCGCACCCCTCGCGAGACATGTATCTGAGATTGATCTTTAATCTCTGATCTTTCGATGTCGTGAAACTCACCCGTGGTACCACTCGAAGTTGCGCATCGCTCGACCGACGATCTAGAAAGAGGTTGTTGATCTTTGATCTTTGATCTTTGTTCTTTGATCTCTGATCTCTGATCTCTCCTCACATTGTAGAAATCCTCAGTGAGCATTTCCGGCGGCTTCGACAGCAGTTCCTCCTCGTTGACGTTCTTCTCGAAGAGCAACTGCAAGGTGTGGTGTGGTGCAGAGCGACGATTACCAAATTGGCGGTCTTGTCGAAATTTTGACAGGCGACGTTTCCTAGGTGGCACACCACTGCTATACCTTGCTCATCTCCGTGGTCGTCGCACAGCTCGCTGTGGTGGGCGCGATCGAGTTCTGGAATATCGATCGATACCGTAACCTGTACATACCGTAACCAGAGTACCGTATGCTACCGTAACCAGTCCTCACCAGCATTGCGGTCTTTGTGGTCCGAGTATTGTTGGTACTGCTGGGTTTGCATCGCGAGGTTCTGAGACTACGGTAGATTACGGTATGCTTACTGTATCGGTGGAGGCATCCGTTGGGTTACGATATCCTGAAAGCCGGAAATGGCTTACGGCTCTGCTGTCGAGGCGAGCTTGCGGCGCGTCGTCCGACTCTCCCTGAAGACGGTTACGATAAGTCAGTTTGCGATTGAGGGGATACGGTGGATGTGGTTACGGTAGATTACGGTAACTTACTTAGAAGCTTGAAACCGCTTCACTGGTGCCATCGTGCGGTGTACGGTATGCTGAATTGTTATCAATTGAAACAAGATCAGGGATATGGTATTAGGGTATGGTAACTAGAGTACGCCATCAATAGTTGGTGACGGTATGGGCGACGTATTGAGGAGTACGGTTGATCAGGGTACGGTAGGGGTATACCTGTGAGTTCGATCCGGGAGGAAGGGAGGGACAGAGGGCGGAGCGAGAGAACCACTCCGCGTAGAGAGAAAGTGTAGGAATAAAAAGAGGAGGAGAGGTAGAGGAGGAGGGAGGGAGAAATGAGAGCATAGGAGAATTAATATGGATGCAAATCGATAATAATGCAATAATTCAGACAATTTATATGTAAAAGAACATCTTATTAGGGTGTCCGGAAAGTCCTTTGAATTTTTTATTATCTCAACTGTTTTCAAACGAATCGGAGAAAGTTCACGTGTACTAGAAGGAGGGATGGCTCCTCTATGATTTAGTACATTGAAGTAGCGAATTCGAGATAGTTCTAGTAAACTACACAAACTTATGTGAGGTGGTATGAAAAAAGTTTTTTTTCATTTTTTGCCAGATCTCGCTACTGATTTGAGGTAAAATTAAGCAATTCAGCTCATCCCACTAAGCGGCCGGCAAAAAGCCAAATGAGTGCAATTCTGAACTCGCGAACACTATTGCATCATAACTACGAAAAAATCTTAAAATAAAGCCTGTTGTATTTTTTATCAGAAATCTGGAACTTCAACTAGCGATTTGCATACTACCATTCGTTAAAACACCTGAAGACCGTATTATCAAAAAAAGTTTGGGGATTTGCGGCTGTGAAGGAAGCCTGAAATATTGAAAAGATATCTAAAAGTACTCTATAGAAAATGGATTTTTCATGAAAACTTGAACCTCCTTGCTTCGCCCCTTGAGATAATTCAAATATTAGTGATTCAAAATTGAGTTCTCAGCCACACCCTATTATGCTGACAACCGCGGCATTCAATTGTTATGCATTGTCCAGTTACAAAATTTGAAAGACAACACTGGAAAATCGACTTATTCGAGTATTGCATCATTCTTATGAAATCAATTCCCATTTATAAGGTCGGAAAAAATTCTCCATCAACAGCTTTACCTTACGCGAATTACATCATATATCTAACGCGCAGGGTCAGCTCGAAAACATTTTTCGAAAAAAATTCAAAAGACTTTCCGGACACCCTATTAGAATATGAGATTAACTTTTTAACAACTAATTCTATGGATAATTTGAGATAGTCACCATCCACATCAGATTCGTGATCAGATTCGGCTTCATTCATGTGAAATAGAATGTGAAAATTGAATCAAGAAAATGCGCATTGAAACTTTGTTTATCAAAATGTGGGTACGTACAGGTGTGAGAGCCGCTTGAAAACAATAAAACATTTTTTTAAAATTCGCAACAACAATGACGCCAGATATTGTTTAGAACAATGGCTTCATATATTTGAAACTGCAAGAAACCCGGAAAATCTCCGAAGAATAGGAATCCTTCCCCGTTACTTCTTTCGCCTTCACGATCTTCTCCAATAAATTGTGTTTCAGCGCTTTACATTCATCAATGACCCTCTTCGCTTCATCTTTCAGCCCCTGAAACCGTTACAATCTTTATCGATCTATCGTACCAATTACGTCTACTATAAACGATGGCTTTCAGATTGAAAAAAAATGAAAGAATAACCTCAGCTCTTATTTCGATTCTGTGATACTTTCCGCTCGTAGTATCGTAGTATTCATAGTACACATCTCTCTCGGGAATTTGCTCTACACCGATAAATATCACTGAAGAGCAGCATATTTTCTGAATTCTACCCAACTGGGCGAACCTAATTTGCTCCAGGCCTGATCGCAACTTGAAACTTTTTAGAGACAAACACTTGAGAACAATGCGAACTCGTCTATTCACTATTATTTACTGACGTCCTTACCGCAAGTGTTGTAAAAAAATTCCCCTCTGCAAGCACGTTGTTGGTTGCTCAACTCGACAATCCGAATATCGTACCTGCAACACATTCGTCTTCATTTCTGTCATTCTCCCACTCCACTGGATACAGTTCTACAGCGTACCGCTTTGGTAGTGAAATAGTTACTACACCACGTTACCCGTTGCACGTTATTGTAACTACCCCTATTGTGCTTGACCTGGATAAATAATGATGCAGACTAAAAACGAACTCTTCTAGCTTCTCCAATCGCGATAACTTGTTCTCCACGATAAATTCTACAGTATCCCCACTGCTCTGGATTATGTCGATCATATTCTCCTCAGGAAGGGTCCCAGCATCGATGCCGTTCACGAATTTGATCTCGTCGCCCCTTATCAGGTAGAACTCAGCGGGGGTGCCAGGACGAACCTGACAAGCAATGTTGAGCAATGTTTGTTTTCCAGGAATAATCAAATTCCTGTTTTTCTGAATATTTCCAGCATTTCTATATTTCTTGAGTCAGGACTTTGATTATGAATGAATTAAATACTGGAGAACGCCGAATGACCATGACCGCAACACGACGAATGTAGCAGAGCAAAAGACTTTCTCATTTTTTAAAACCATGCTACGACCGCTCCGATAGCGAGCTAGGTGTTGTATGAGACTGGCAGGGATAGAAGACTCACAAACGTGACGTAGCTGTCGAGGATTTGAAAGCCGAATACACCCTCGTCGTTCCTCGTGAGACGAACAATGCGAGTTCCTGAGAATATCTAGAAATGAATAATAAAAAAAATTTAAAAAAAGCGCTTTTACTGGACTATTTCTATCACTGATTTTTGCGACATGATAAGAAAACTGTGATTGCACGACCATCATTATACGATATCTCACTAACATTCATTTTCAAAACTGATGCTGTGAATATGAGATGAATTCAATCATGGAAACGTACTTGATTGCGGTTGAGCAGGTTTGGACAGGCCAAAGTAAATCATGAAGAGTAACGAAAGAACCAGGACGCGATAGACATTCTGTAATTTTTCTCTCGATTCTCACTTTTTGTGCTCGACTTCGACATAGCCATAACTGATGAAACTGACCGTGAAATGATCCGATCGCAAGAGGTTTTTAACCTTGGTTGCTACGTATGAAGAATACAATGCAATTTTGCTAGATGACTCATTACTACTCACAAAGTCTGCAAACAGTTGCATTTGTGGAATGTTGACGGTTAAAACTAGGGATGCCGGATCAAATACCAAATGGCTGGGTTTCTCGTCTCGCCCTCCCAAATACTTGGCTTGGGGGAAAATGAAAACCAAATATTCGTTTTCCCCCAAAGCTCTGGATGGACGCTCTCCAATATTTCCACTCTCTCTCACCCATTTTCCACAAGCCAAATATTTGGTTTTTAGACCAAAGCTTTGGTTGTTTCCTACTGGGTACGAAATATTTAGTATTGGTATTTGATCCGGCATCTCTAGTAGAAACCCAAGCGACCAGATAATAACGTACCTATCTTCTCGAACGATTCATCATCTAATTGCTGACTCACGTTCGAAGCCTCGTTGGCTGTCATACCCTTAATAATTTGCATCCTTTGGTTTCCGGGGAAAAGTATCATAGATAGCATAATTGTAGGGAGAGAATTGAACAGAAATGCAAAAGAAATACGAAGAATACAAAGAATGAGATGATGTAGCATCGGTCAAGATGTGACAAGACAAAAAAGACTCGAGAGAGAAAAAGGTGGTGTAACGGAGAAGAAGGCAGACCGAGTGAACAAAAAATGCCCGTTCAAGTAGGACTCTGTCCAGTGCGAGAGAGAGGACAAGGTCATCCAATAGGAGATCTAATCTTCCCTAGGTCATCCAGCTAGAGAGAGAGAACGCGCTCAGGAGAGAGTAAGAGAGGACGATTAACACCTTTTCCCTCGTTAACTCATTTCGTCCTATAGTTGGTTGCCATGTGGAAGGCGAGAGAAGAGAGAGGGTAGAACAGCTTTATCTCCAGACGAGAGTGAGAAATGAGTGAGAATAGTGTATGATTAAAGAGTGTAATCGTCTCTAAACCTGTACCTCCACGTCACTGGCAGCCACTCCCGCCCTCTCCTTCAGCATCTCCTTGATCTCTGTCGTCGGAGCCAGATCGATAGCCGATTCTCCCTTGAGATTGTGGGCGGACGGAGAGGCGCCGGCTTCCAGGAATAGGCGAACGAGGTCAGGGCGAAATGTTTTAGGGCGAAAAGCTAAAATATAATTTAAATATATTTGCATTTTGAAATATAAGACGAATCCGAATTGAACCAAAATAACACGGCTACCTAGATGCAAGGGTTGGCATCCGTCACTGTCTCTCTCCTCAATGAGCGAGGGACGAGCAGAGAGGAGAAAGCGAGCGACATCGATTGCTCCATAACAAGCAGCCCAGTGCAGGGCAGTTCGCTGTAAACGACAGATACGATTTGATTGTCCAGGGATCATCTCTCTTCTTCGCACACTCTATCTCTTTCGCCGCCGAGACTCGCTTAATCTCTAATCGAACTAAACATTCACCTCACTATGGTTGCCCTTCTCCTCAATGAGACCGGGATTGGCCTGCATCAGCGCCCGCACAGCGCCGACGTTGTTTTCTGCCGCTGCATGCCTCCACTGCCGCCGTGCCTTCGCATACATGAAATCCTGATAATATGGGAATGGGCACTACTTCCCCGGAAGGGATGCATGAAGGTTGGACAGCCTCCTGGTTACGAAAAATACAAGAAATTATGATAGGATCTGTTTCGATTCACTACTGCTCGGAGTGAGGACAGCAATGGTGCTTATAGAAGAAGAATAAGAAGGATATTTGAGCGCATCTCAAAGCCGGGCAGAACCGGAATGCGTTGTGTGGAGGCTACCGTCAACAAGCTCCTTTGGCAAGAGTACTCACCGCTTTGTGTTTTAAAGCAGCTTTGTATTCCTCACTCCCCGTCCAGTCCATGCTGACAAAGAAAGTGATATATTTTAAGTCACGGAAATTACGAGAATAGGGATTGAAAATATGAGCAGCGAGATGCGAACATGGATGAAAAGTCATAGTGGATCGGATGAATGCGGATGAACAATAGATGGGCGTGGCTTACCACTTCACACCCCGCCCGTTTCTAATGCAAGTGATAGAAAAACGTGTCCAGAGGCAACGCCTCCTCAATGAATTCGCTAATTATAAGAGATTTTTTGTGCAAGAGGAAAACCCCCTGAGGCGTTGAGTTTTCTGTGATACGAGGTCAGAAAATATTCGACAGCAATCATTGAAATTCATTCATTGCAAAGTGAACAATTACAGAAGAAAAGAGATACGGATGGATGGTTACACGAAGGTTCATACACGATACATTACACAATTTTTAGACGATAATTAAGCTCGGCCTTCATTCTTCCTGACCCAGAGTCGCACGCTTCCCTCGCTAGCTCTGATGAGCTCAACGATTTCCGTGGGAGAAAGGGTTTCCGTATTCTTATCATTCACTCCGATGATCTCATCTCCAACAATCAAGTTTCCTTGGAGGGCAGCAGCGCCGCCGTCAAGAATCTGGAAGAAATAGTTATTAGACATTTAGTAAATACTATGGGCCGATTCGATTCGATTTTAACACTTTTTTCAAGAGGTCAGGGGGGGGGTGAGAGCTCTGATGTGCATGGCATTCCAAGTGGTTTTTTCTCGCTTCGTTGAGGAAGTTTGGGCCAACTATGGGCCACTTTGTGTAATGATGAGTGGTTTTGACGATAAAGTACGGAAAAGCTCTAACCTGTTTCACAAACGCTCCTTTCAGAACAATTCCAAAACCGTCCTCTCCCTTCTCGAGGTCAATGAAGACAATTGGCGTCTCGTTCAGAGGGAATTCGGGATATCTGCAAGGATAAATAATATACATATGTAACTAAATAAAAAAGCTAAAAAAAATTTAATTATTCTCTCACTTCTTAGATTTCCACTCTGAAAATGACCGCGTCGTCGCGAAAATGACTGCGAAAATGACTGAGCCAATCGTGATCATGACAGTGACAACTGTGAGCTTGTTCGACGACACGAGGGTGCATGTGCTCTCGACCCAGTCCTGAAGTGCGTTCATAAAATAAAGATAAAGGTCACTTCCACTTCGAGACTGTGCTCGGGGAAGAACAGTGCTGTCCAATATTACAATGTAGAAACAATCATTGAATGACCTACCAGAACAGCTTCGAAGGCTCGCACTTTCTCCTCACGATTCTTTCTCTCAATGGCTTCCCTTTCCTCCTTCTCCCGCTGTTTTCTCTTGAGATTCTCTTCTCTATCCTTGATAGCTTGTCTCACGACAGCAATCTTTTCCTGTAATAATAACTTTTTCGAGAGTGATTTCGGGATTCAACAAAGCGGTTGAAGAACTCCAACTAACAAAAAAATCGTATGCCACATGCTGCAGCGTGTGAGAAATGAGCAGTGCTTGAAACCCCTTTTCACATCCCAGCCGCCTCCGAAACCAACCTGATCGTCATCTTTGTGGTGTCTCCAGAAGGCCTGGTATTCGGTCTCGTCCACTCCAACTTGATTATACACGAAGTGCGGCTTCTCGCTCACTAGCCGAATTTCGCCGATGAGAATGGCTGAAGAAAGTAAAAAGTGATATAAAAATCGAATCATCAGTTTGACAGCAGCTTCAAACGGTCTTGCTGAGTAGTGGATATCGGAAACTATAACGAAAACACATTGTATGTGATGAAGAAATCGGGGAACGTGGTTTTTGGCCCGGGCTGCGACCGCTCTGAGTACGCGCAGGGCGGAAAGGGAGAATGGTAGGGATAGAAACAATGTGATCAAAGGTTGGGCCAAAAGGTGATAAGTGCCAAAGATAATTCTCCCGATATTCAAGACATACGAGGCGAGCGCTAGCTAGGTCGGTGACTATTGACTAGTGATCAGCTTCTAAACAAATCAACGGTTTGGACAGCAGCTTCAAGCGGTCTAGCTGAGAAGTGGCTAACGGAATTTCTAGCAAACGAAATCTCGTACGTGATGTGATGAAGAAATCGGAACAGTGATCGTACCCTACCGGACAATATCCGAGTTTTGTTTGTCTCGCGAACGAATAAAAAATAGTGACACTGAAAAGCAGCCCACCTTGCCGCAAATATCCCGCCGTTGCTTTCCAGAATTGAGGAGCCTCGCAGGGCTGTCCGCGGAGTTCGCCTTCGTAGTGCGCGAGGCTGCATCTGGGTAGAGATTTCTGTGCCTCCTCCTTCCTCTTCCTCTCATCTTCTTTAGCCTTCTTCTCCTTCTCTTCTCGAGCCTTCTTCTCCTGTGCCACCTTTGCCGCTTTTTCCACCTGAGCCTTCTTCTCCTTATCCTCCTTCTTTCTTCGATCTTCCAGTTCCTTCTTCTCCTTCTCTTCCTGAGCCTTCTTTTCCTTCTCCAGTTGGATCTCCTTTCTCTCTTCGATGGCTTTCCTGGCGATCGCAATCCTTTCCTGAACATGTCCTTTCACGGCTGTCCCACCGAATAAAAGGGCACTAGGTCGGATGAGAGCACTCGGATGAGAACCTACTGGATGAGCACCATTTGCATATTCCGTCTATTACATAACAGTTGTTCTCTCGCTCTCATTAGGTGCTCATCCAGAAGGTTACCATCCGAATGTTCTCATCCGACCGAGAAGAGATAACATAAATCGAAAGATTTTCCGTAGAAAACACACCATATCATTGTCTTCATGGTATCTGTAGATTTGCTTCGCCTCCTTCTCTGTCGATCCTTCAATGTAATAAACAAAGTGCGGATCCTCGCTGACTAGCCTTATCTCTCCAGCGAGCAGCCCTGAAATCGTGTTCTGTTTGCAAAGCTAAAAAAACGTTGATTGAAATCAGTCGAAGAACAGAAATAGTCGAAGAAATGTGTGCAGAAGAACTCACATTGCTCGAAGTATTTCGGATGAGCTTTATTCACGTAAGGAAGAGTGCAGGGTTGTCCCACGAGCGCTCCCTCGTAGTGCGCCAGCGTGCAGGGTGTGTTGAGCTCCTCTCTTTCCTTGATTGCGTTTCGCACTCTGCGAATCATGTCCTGAAAGGGTTCCGATTAATATTTTCCCGGTTTCTGGCCCTGAGCTTCTTCTAGTATTTGACGCTCCTCCGATGAACTTAACAGGCAAAATGCAACACTTCTGAGCCTTGCGACCCAGGCCTTTCACTCAATAGACTGCACTGATTGAGGTGTGAGGCTTTAGAATACTCCATTGAGAAGGAACGGGCCAAAAGTACAGCCCACAATGCACGTACCTTGTCATCATCGTTATGATATCTGCTGAGCGAGCCATCCTTCGCACGGTAGTACACGAAATGAGGCTTCTCGGAGACCAGTCGCAAGTCGCCAGTTCTCATCCCTGCAATTGGGGTGGTGATTTCGATATCTTCTGATTCTTTTGTCTTGACAAATACTCCTTCCTATCATTTTCATTCCCTGCAAGTGTTGTTACCAGCTCGAAGAGACTAATACCGTTGTAGGTTTATAGGGGATCAAATTTCAATTCGAAAAGCGCACTCACACGTCTCGAGCAGTTCTTCATTCGTGTGCTGTGAGAGGCAGAGTTTGGGCGGAGTGCACAACTGTCCGACCAGTGATCCTTCGTAGTGCGCGAGGGTGCAGGCGGGAGGAGCGGGAGGAGGTGGAAGCGATGGGAGCGAGCGAATGATGAAGATCAGGAAGAGGAGGAAAGCAAGGCCGACTGCAGCGTCGGAGACTGGATGTGAGGTGTCCTGAAGATTGAGAAGTCATTAGTTTCGAAAGTTTGGACATCTCGTAAGTTTGAGAGAGAAGGCCATTAGAGAAGTAATTGGTGCGCTCATGGCTCTTCTAAGTTTCTCTGATGCAATGGAGCTCGGATGTAGACGACTCTTCTACTCACCTTTCCAGTGCCAGCCTTCGCCTCCTTATCCTCCTTGACAACAGCTGCTTCGGCAACCACTGGAAAGAATATCCTGTTCGAGGTTTACTTATGTAACTGATTCGTGATGGTTGCAAACGAAATCTTTGCATTAGGGTTGGCTAAGCGAATACGGAATAACGGTGCCGATATTCTATTCGGCGAAGAATAGAATAACGGAGCTGTTATTCCGTTACTTTCCGACCCTCCCCCCACTTATTACGGCGCCGTTGTTCCGTTTAGCCAACCCTAATTTGCATGATGGCGTCTTGATAGAACACCAACCTTCCTCACTGTCACTCTTCAGCTCATAGTTCTCCATCTCCGCCGTTTCTGACTGATATCCCTCCGTGCTTTCCTCCTCGCTCCTCTCCTCTTCAGCACCTTCTTCATTCATAGCCGCTCTCTTGCCATCTTCATCAGTTTGATCACCAGAAACCTGAACAAAAACAGTTGAAATATTGGATCAATGGTAGAGAACCTATCGGAAATGAGAGCGAGGTCAAGCCAAAGAAAGAATTGAGACTCGCCTCGTCGTCGCTAGCAGACAACCCCAATCTCTCCAGGAGCAACTTCTTGATCTCAGCAGTGGTCGCCAGATCGATTGCTGACTGCCCATCGAGATTGCGAGCCACCGGAGAGGCCCCGGCTTCAAGCAGTAGTCGAACGACATCGGGGCAAGGAGAAGGAGCGAGTAGGGCTGAAACAGAAAGAGAGATAAAATATACAAGTTCCATTGGATGATCCCAAAGGAGGGCAGCACGCCTTCTTACTGGCCAGAAAAGCCGATGCAGCATGACGAAATGACCCCAACAACTAACCCAGATGAAGCGCTTGACATCCTTCGATGTCCTTCTCATCGATGAGTGAGGACCGAGCGGCAAGCAGATGTCGGCAGATGGCCTGGGCGCCGGAGAGAGCCGCCCAGTGGAGGGCGATGCGCTGAATGAGTTTCTTTTATTCTCTTGTTACCCTAAAGTGTGGCTGACAACCATCCATCAACTGACCAACCCTGCGTTAGGCAATCTCATGAGTGCAATATTACTAGGAATCAGTAGTAAACCAAAATTATCTAAGCTAAATCATACGCATCGCCCCACTCACCCCAGTAAGGCTGCCCTTCGCCGCAAGGATGGACGGGTTGTCCTGCATCAGGGTCTCAACGGTGTCGACGTCGTTGATTCGGGCGGCGTGCAGCCACTGCTCGAGCGTCTTCTCGTCGAGGGGTGCCTGAATGGATTATCGATTTTCTAATGATTCTGAATTGAATTTGAATTGACTATAGTCGATGGGTGCCTGAAGATACGGTATTGACTTATCGATACTGTGGTTGATCTATACAGCATCGACTATGCTATGTATTGCTGCGGTATTACAATGTTCAGGCAGAACGAGACTCTTCTTCAACACAAGGCACGCCACAGGGCATGTGAACTTTTCGAATGAAGGAGTAAAAAGGAAGATCAGGCAACTCACCGTATCTCCTACAGCCTTCATGTCGTTGTTCCTGAGCATATCAGCATCCAGAGGAGGAGCATTAAAGTCCTCTGGGTCAGATGGGTCCATGCTAAAACAGTGAATTTTGAGAGAAATATACCCATAATTCAGAGAAATATGAATAAAAAAGACAAAAAGGTGAGAGGCGATGGACGGAGGCGGAGAGAGTGAATGGTCAGAGAAGGAAGAAAAGGACGCGGCTTTAAACTCCGCGTCTTTTTCATGATATCGCAGTAACAACGCATGCCCAGCGGCAGCGCTGCTTCATCATTGAAGAAGATCAGAGCTGTAGTTCACAAATCGAAATGAACCTCGTGGCAGAGTTTATACAAATTTTAATGAATTCTGGATTCTGAACGTGATTTTAAAATCAAAACAAACAATTCTAAAAAAAAGTATGGCATCAAAAGTTTTATTGATCATTTGGAAAGCCGAATTAAACAAAATAACATAAACAGAGGAGAGCATTGTCGAAGAGCCTTCGGAAGTGACGAAGTGTACTATTTCAGTCTTGACGGATTGTAACGGACATACAGCTCCAGAGCATTTTTCTTCTTTAGCAAAATTGAGATTTTAGAATGGTCCTTTGTTTCGACGTTGATGCCATTTACTGCCAGAATCTGTAATTAACTACTTTGATATTTTGCTAAATGTTTGCAGCTTTGCCTGAAAATTGGAAAGATAATGAAATATTATTTTTAAAGGAGTTTCGTAAATCACAGAACCGAACAGATTTGAACCGAACGGATTACAAAACCAAATGATACTTTGCGAGAATAATTCGGCTAAAAAAGGAATACCTCATCACCTCTCTTCAGCGATCCCTGCTTCTCAGCTGGTTCGCCAGGCAAAATCTGGAATGATGTTTCTTTTCAAAAACCAACGATTATTTTTCCATACTGGAATGGCTTACTGTTGAAAAAGATAACACTGAATCGCCACTAACTTTTCGTATCTTTCCTTAATCTAACAAACATAATTTCCAAACAATAAGTGAAGAGCTCACATCCGTGATTACATTGCGTGAATGCTTGAACCCGAATAGTCCTCCCTTCTTGTTTAGTACAACTTTGCGAAGTCTGGCTCGATTTTTCGGGAACTTGTCAATAGATTTAGAACTGGGGAACAAGCAAGAGAAGAATGAAGGCTTGCTCTGCAAGAAATTTATTCAAATGTTGAGAATTGTTTCGATCGCCTCACCACAATATCTTCTTCGCTCGAATCAGAATCATACGTGGAAGCAACGGAGAGCGAATCCTCGGAATCAGACATCGCACTGGGATCAATAATATTATCTGGAAAGCAAGCGTTGCAAGTACCGGGTGAGTGATTTATTTCGGCTTTAGCGAATTTGAAAAAACTCAAAAAGGTAGACTAATAAATTAACCTGGTGGCAGAGATTGTTCGGTATCACCGGATTTGCGCGCTGCTTTTTTCTCACGCTAGTGACAGAATATCAAAAACTAGGATTTTGTGAGGAGAAAAAATTTCTTCAAAGCAACATTATTCATTCAAATTGAGCATGATTTTAAATTTCAACACAATGCATATTAAAGTGATCGAAATTTATCGAAAGAAGAAAAAACAAATGAAATTTACGACGATAATGAATTAATCAGAGAGTGATAAATGATAAGTATAAGTATATGATTCAAGGAAAAGTTGAGGATTGAATAATTTGAAGTTTCAACAATTGCGTCGAACGTAGAGATTCACGGTGTTTCTCCATTTGAGCAGATTCTGAATTTCGTTCCCCGTCAGGTTTTTCACTCTCACTTGGTCGACGCGCTCGATTTCATCGCCGACCTTGAGTTCTCCTTGCAGATCGGCAGAACCTCCCTTGTTGATCTAAAATTAAATTATAATTTATTTAAATCGATATAAAAATGTTTTCTAAAAACGGACCTCTTTGATGAACCGACCATCACGTTTGAACCCAAACACTCCGTCACGCTTGGTTAGGTGGACATGATAAACTGTAGAAGACAGTGAATCGGTTCCATCTTCTTCATTTGAAACCCATATGACTAGAAACAGAGCAGCAACGCTCAGAAGACCAAAGCCGAAGATCTGAAATACAACTGATTTTTCAACAATTAGAAAATTTGCAACTCACAATCATTTTCAGTGTATCAACAACGCTGCTTCTAGGTTCCGATTTCACATTTCCCTTCGTTCGGCCGTTAGTATTCTTCTCTGTTCTGCTTTCATTGGTTGCCATTCTGTTATTTTTAGCTGCAGATGACAAGTTTGAATGCACTTTTGATGCAGGCGTAACATTCTCTTTCATTTCCTCGTTAACGATCTGTTCCTGAATCGATTTTTTCCATTATTATCCTAATATTAAGCAAGGTAGCTCACAGCTTTTCCTATCATTTTCTTTTCAAGTCGGTCAATCTTTTCCTCGAATATTTCCAGTTTCTTCTCGAGTCTTTCAATCAGTAGAATAGCTCGTTCTAGAGCTTCAAGGGTGTGTTGCGTAAGTTGCACAGGCCTGATAAGAACATATCTTTAACTTCTGTCAAAAAATCAGTATCGAATCGCTCACTGTTCAGGCAATGCATTTGAAGGAACAACAGCGTTCGGAGTGGTCGAACCACTCAGCAAGAAGAAGAAGAGCATGATCAATCCAATAGCAAAGGTCATCAGATAGCAGAAGTAGAGCGTTTCTTGGCACGCGATCCAGAAGGATGAAATTTCGTCGATGTAGTTCTGCAATCATTCAATGAGAAATATTTTGTAACACGATTTTTGGCCCAGACTATTCTTACATAGTATTCTCCTCAACCCTTCTCATTTTCCGCTTCTCACTCAACGCCTTCAAGTCTGGGCCGAAAATCGAAGAAGTTCTATAAAAGTATCAGCTGACTCACAAGCACATCTGTTTCCTCATCATTTCCATTTGCATGCATCTCCTGCTTTTCTACATCGACAAGCGTGTCTTTGACGTTTTTCTTTGCGTCATTGTTACGAAAAATATTGGCATACGCATCTGAAATCGGTAATCTCCCTATCAGTGCAGTGGACAATCTCATCACACAGAAAGCAAAACAATGATCAAAATCCTTACCAATATCCTCGAATGATTCGTCCTCCACATCGGATGGAGCAGGCGCGGATGCCGGGATGAAATCATCGTCCGAAGGAGGAGAGGGATTGCGATCAAGATCGCCTTCCATTCTGTAGTGATATTCAACATGTTTCGCCAACAAGTTTGCAGGCTACAAGGTATGAAGCGAGATGCATTTCACTCGTATTTTGACACCACTTCAATTTCAATGAAATAAAAATACTTTATTCTCGACAGAGCAAACTGTTTTCAAGATGTGAAAAAAAACAGAAAAAAATGCACTATGGGAAGGTCACTGGGCTCAAGGATCGTACGGTCGCACGAACAGAGTCACCGTTTCATTGTCTCGCAACGCTTCTCTGATGTAGTGGACCGAGTCCATCTCCACATTCATCCTATTGACTGAGAGGATCTCGTCTCCCGCGACAAGTTCTCCGGCGGCCGGGCCATGAGGTGATACCTGTATTGTCACTCTGAGTTCGGGATTGGACAAAAAATACATTCAAAACTAGCGGAATCTGACACAGAAGAGAGCATGACCTCGTCGTTACAAAAAAGAAAAAAATGACAAAAACCGACCACATCGACAAATCGTCCTCGCAACGCAAAGCCGAAGTTGCAGCCAGCTCGATCCTTGGTTAGTTGCACGGTTCTAATCGGATTGGGATCCTCAAAGGTGGAGTTCCAGCACAATTTGAAGCACCGAACGTAGAGAATTAGAAATACGATTGTTCCAAGGGTTATCTGCAAAGAAAAAGAGCTGTAGAAGGCACAACCGAATGCTTCTCACACAGAAACTTAAAAAATATTCTTGGACTTACCGTTGTCTTCTCTACGTTACTGTGCGATTGCCATCGTTTCTGAGCATCATTTTTGCAGGCATTTAGAAACGCAGTGAAGGTAAAAGAGCTGGATTCAGTCTCAGAAACATTGCGGCCCTTCGCTTCGTTGGCTTCAACTGTCACACTCTGCTCCTGAATATGGGCATAATGAATCATTGCTTACGCCCCAAATCAGGATCTCACCGATTTCATCAGTCCCATTGCATTCTGGAGCTTGGCGATTCGTTCATTTGCAGTTCTAAGCTCGTTCTCAAGCGAAATTACAAGCTCCTTGGCAATTTTCATTTCATTGTTTTTCTTATCCTGAGAAAAGGTATTTGCTGCATAACAATTGTTGATTTTTTAACAACTCACCTCTATATTTGAAATAATAACATTATGAAGGGCAAAACATTCAGCACTGGAATTGCGATAGTGCTCTATCATCCATTTCATGTGTTCGTACTCTCCAATAGAAAGAGTGATAGTTTGCCCTCCTTCATCGGGCTCAATGTTTTCGAAGTTATCGAATCTTCCGAAGTCCTCAAAATCAACGTCGCCGATGGCCGAAGAGTTTGTTGAATGCACGATATTGAGGATTCCACAAGATATGACGAATAGAAGAATGACGATCTGGAATTTATATTTCCATCTATGCAAGTGCTCAAAATCCACGCCCGATAAACATTTTTTTTCCGAAGTCAAGTACCTCTCGAACAATACTCTCCGGCTCAATCTGGACAGTATCTTCCGTATCGATTTCCTGTGTTACTGCCAGATCCAACTGTGCTTCCTTCGGATGTTCCTTATCCTCTTCATGTTTCTCCACTTCCAAGTTTTGCTTCGCAGCAGTATTTCCCTTCTTCTGAAAGATAATGCACCGTAAGCAGTTCTCGATGGTTTAGAATCAAGAGGTGTGCGAGATATTCACCTCATCTCCTTCCAGCCTGCTTGTTTCGCTGCAGTGCGCTACGAAATCACGGACGGAGCCAGCGATTTTCGTGGAAATATTCTGCTTAATCTTGAAGTCTGAGTCTGCAAAGGGTTTGTTTATCTCTATCCGACCAACATGATCCATTCCAACGTAGTCAGTAGGAAAAAGAGTTAAATCTCCTCACCGATATCCTCGAACGTTTCGTCCTCAACGTCGGAAGTAGGAGGCGCAGAAGCCGGGATGAAATCATCGTCCGAGGGAGCAGAGGGATTGCGGTCCCGGTCGAGTGGAGATTCCATTCTGAAAGGGTAATCAGAATTTATATTCCCTCTCGCAGTGATTGTGCTGAAAGTGGATAATATAGAATTTCACAGGTATTAATCGAGATGCTTTCAACTCGTTTAGATGAGATCAGTCCATGAATGTGAAGTATTTTATTCATGAACAGAGTGAATAAACGAGTTGCATAAATTAGATCATTCATCTGCAGCTGCACTCTGTCTCACTGACAGACAAATTGCATATTTAGCTCTGATTATCTTGTCAATGCCGCCGGAGGAATATGTTTCGACGTTGACCCCATTGATCTCGATGATCTCATCGTCTTCTCGCAATCGTCCATCTCGGGCTGCCGCCCCGCCCGGGAATATCTGCAGTATCATTTCCTTGCCTTTTTTGAGAGATTATTGATAGTGATAAAATATGAGAAACTAGTTATTTAAGATCTGGTGAAAAAACATTTCTTCTTATTAATGCTTCCGGCAAAAATTCAACTCCGAAATGTCTCTGTCTCACCGATTCCACACGACTTCCATTAAGCGTGAATCCAAATGCTCCCGACCGTTTGATCAGTACGATGCCACGAATACCACTGCGTTCATGGATGTATCTCCATAGTGCTGCGAGCAGGATGAGAAAGACACCCACAATGTTGATCACACCCTGCAAATTAATTTGAAACAAACAATCTGAGCGTCAGTTACAAGAAAAAGAATGAAAATTTCAAAATTCTACTCACATTGTCATGTTTTTCTTCGAATATCATTTTCAGCTTCGTGCGCAATTCTTGTTCACGATCCTGACGTTCATCGTGAGTGAGTTGATTATTGACTGAAAGATATACTGGTACAGCACATTCCAGTAGCGCGACGCAAACGAATCCGATGATAAAGATGTAGAGGTAGTACACCTGCAAAAGAACGTTGATAAGGGCATTGAAGTACACAAATCTCCGGCCCATTTCACTCACATTTCTTCCAGGAGGTGTATCTTTATCGGTCTTGGCATCCGAACTCTTTGGTTCGCTCCCTTCCACAATCGCGCTTTCTTGCACTACGGCATCATCAGCGAGAACGTTCTTGGATGTCGTATCTGAGATAGAAATATTTTTTGCTTGTTTTGTTTCTTAACTCCGCTCAGCTATGGAATCAAAAAATCAGATAATTCACAAAAAAAGAAAGCAAACCTATGTTCTCGAATGAGCTGTCGTTTTCGCATTCATCATCAAAGATAAGTGGATTTCCGCCAGATAGATGGGACATTCCGAAAATAACTAATTCTTCAGTCCCTCGTCTATTTTCAGCAGAAAGGTATGATTCGAGATATTTATACTCGTGATAAGTGTTCGACAAGAAATTAGCCAAAAACTTTATTCATTGAAGAACAAAACAGAACAATTGAATTGAACGAACAGAAAAGAGATCAATAATTATAGTTTGAAAACAGGTGACTGAGATTTACTGGCTTCTTCCCGGGTTCTGTCTCACATGCAGAAACACGTTGTCACTCTTTCTGATCTCATCTCTGATGAACTGCACGGACGAAGTCTCGACATTCACTCCATTCACAGCCATAATCTCGTCTCCCTCCTGCAGCTGTTGGCGGCCGTCCTGACCGTGTCCCTCGAGAATCTGCAATTTGGATTGTCATTGTTGTTGTTGTTGTTGTTGTTGTTGTTGTTGTTTTGAATGTGCGGTTGTGTTGTTCTTTTTCTCTCTCACCTTAGTAACGATGCGTCCTCTCAGGGAGAATCCGAACCCAGTCTCCTCCCTCTTCGAGAGTCTCACATGACGGATCGGGGTCGCGTTGCGGCGGAAGTCGATGAAGAACCGTCTGTGCAAGACAGAGAAAAAGACGAGCATCACCAAGCCAAGTTCGAAACAGATCTAGAAAGAATGATTTCGCTTATATTTTTGCATTACGTCGTATGGTTAGAGACCACAAGCTCCGCCCACTTCGTGGGGATAGGGAAGCGCGCGATATCTGGCCAGAGCGACCACACCTCGAGTTCTCAACTTTTTTGACCGTTCTAAAAAGTTTTCGATGGCTGTTGCTATCCTTCACAAATGGACAGTGGAGGAGCATGATCGGACAAGTTTGAGTATGTAAAAATGTCGCAACAAAAATCGAAATAGAGGGATAAAGGGGTTCCACTATCCGAAAACAGCTCCTCCTCTCGATTTTGACTAATTCGAATATTTTAGGAATTTAGCAAAAGAAATTAGAAGCATTTTTCTGTGAGCTGTGGCGAAAGCGCGGGGAGAGGCGAGCGAGAGGGCGGGAGGAGGGAGAGAGACACGTGCTAGAGAGGCTCCGCCCCTTTTCTCTCTCGTCCCTTCCCTTCCCTCCCTCCTGATGGGCGCGCGCGCGTGGTTTTTGAGGTCTAGCTCGGCCCAGAGATGAGATAATCACAAACCGCAAAAAATATTATCTTGTTCCGACCTAGAGGGACACATTGAACACAAATATACCCCCCTAGCGTTCATTCTGGCATTGAGCCTGTGGTCTCTACGGTATGGTCCTGAGGTATGCTAAAAACGTCTCGGTCGCTCATTGCCACTCACTTTCCCGCTTTCACTGAGAGTGAACCGCGAAAAGAGATTGTTTTCTACACGTCAGGATAGTGAGTGCATCAGTTTGCTGAGTTTCGTTTCTAAACCTTGTCAGAGCACTCACAAAGATCTTGAATTCCAGCAAAGAACTGTTCCAAATATCTTTAGTGGCATCGATAACGTTGTCGATCTTGGTCGCGAACTTGATCGCAATTGTTTGTTGACCGGATGGAGAGGTCTTAGATCTGTCCTCCTTTTTGGTGAGTTGCTCCTAGAAAGATACTTTACGACGGTAATACAGAATCCACAGCTAAAAGAATTATCTGCGAAAGTTCTAAAACGTTCGCTCAATAAATTTTTTGCGTGCTGTGAATCTCACCTGCTTCTCAGCCAATTCCTTCTGCAACTGCTCCACTTGCTTTGTCAAATTCTCGTTCTGAGATTTCGCCACACCTTCTTTCTCCTCGGCGATTCGTCTTTTAACTGCTTCCGATGACAATTTGTTCTAGAAAAATTTGTTTTGAATGATCTTTGAACAATTTTTGAAAATTTAATGATGGGAAACGCAGTCCGCTCTGAAACATGCGTAGAAGAAACAAGTAACCTACGGATAGTTTCTCGGCCTCCTTCTCAATCTTGGCAAAGCGGGAGCTTTCGCCCTTCTTGTTTTTCTCAAGGAGTTCCTGAATTTGCTTCATTCATGGTCAGAATTCAATATTTCACTTCTTATTTCTACTGGTCTTCATCATTCCTTCCGAAGAGAAATGCTCCGACTGATGTTGTTCTCACCCATTGACTGTTTTTTTCCTAACAGTTGGCTCTACCCTTGGGTCCAACCTAGTCGACAATCGCTTGACATGGCAGCACCTTTACCTTTATTCTCGCCCATGAAGAGAAAAAAGCAGACCCTGATCTGCAACTTTACACACCTTCTGCTCGTTCAACTCCTTCTGCAGGCGCTCGTTCTCCGCTCTGTACTTTCCCCTTTCCTCAATGCGCTTATACATAAGGCGACGTTCTTCAGGACCCTGAAATTGCATTCCTGAAATCAGGTAAAAACGAGAAAAATTATGCACTAACCGGTCCTTCATATCGCGTTTCCTCGATCAACTTCTCAACTTGCTGCTCCAATTTCGCCTTTTCGTCCCTCATCTCCTTCATCAGTGCAGCGGGTACGACCATCATCTCAGTGCGGGTGCCGTCAGGGTGAAGGACAGAGATGGTTTCGAAAGCCTGAAATGCATCATTATCAGAAGTAGAGGTGAAAATCAGGCAAATAAGCATAGAATCGATTTTTCTCTTCGTATTGGGTTCTGAATAGAGTTCGAGAAACGATACGACTCGATACCACGGGGCCCCGCGAATGAGGAATGAGAGGGAGAGGAAATACGGGAAAACTCGTCTCTGACTCGATACAGGAGTGCCAAAAATGCTCGCTTTCGCGCGTTTCTCGATCTCTAATTGCACAATATACATCGTGAGACCTGTCATTCTTCTCATTTCCACCCGCGCCTGCTGTCATGGAGCTTGGCTCCATGGATCTCTGATCTATTGCCATGAGCTGTGCATTCTGATGTTATCTCCGATGATTCAGGGAGGTGGAGCTATCGACTGGAGAGCTGAGCGCCCGCGGCAACGAGAGATTCCCGAGGATCGGTCGACCCTATCTCCCTCTCCCTTCTCCCCCTTTCCCCCGTTCCTCCGTTGACTCATTCCCCCTGCGTACTCTCCCCATTCCCCATGTTCTCTCGTCTTCCCGTTGTTCCCGTTATTCCCGTTGCTCTATCATAAACCTATTCTATATCGAGTATCGAGTTCCGAGTATCACACGTTCTAGCTCTAGTTTTAGTTCTGTTCTGTTCTAGTTCTGAATATGAATGACATCTCTTGCCTGAGGGTTCGCCGAGCCCGCGGGGCGCAGACAGTAGCAGATTCCCGAAGCAAGGCATGCCATGAGTAGGATGAAATAGATGGTGTCGAGTATCTGGAAGGAATTACAGTTATCATTGGAAGCAAGATAATGAACACGATATTTCCACGGTAAAGGAAACAACTCATTCTATAAAATACAATTGTGTGGTTCATCATCAGCACTACCTTCAATCCTGCACCTAATGAAAACGATTTAATTTAGTATCCGGTTGAGATTCTCGTGAAATCAACACAACACCTACCTCCTTAGCTGTAACCTTCTTCTCCTCCCTCTCCTCCTCGATCTCAATCGCTGTTCGGTCCAGATCATCCTCAGTGGCGATCTCCTGCGTGACATCGAGGTCTAATTCCTTCTCCTCCTCTTCACCGAAGTCCAGATTCATCTCCTCAACGCCGACGACTTCCACAATCGAGTCCTCACTATCTTCCTTCTCAACCATCTCCGGTTCAGACTCTTCCTCAGAGCGCTCGTAATGATCGAAGTCTTCATCATCACTTTTCATCTCAGCCTTCTCCACTTCCTCTACTTTCACCACCTCTTCCGAAGCTGAGTTGGTACACTCCTCCTTCTTTTCAGGAAGCATTGCTGGTTTCTGAAATGACGAATGGTTAATTAAAGCAAAGCTGATGTACTAAGCAACTTTTAAATTCAGATTCAGAAACTGACCTCCTTCATATCTTCCTCCCTCAGGTCAGCCATGATCTTGGCGAGCGCCTCTTCCAAGCGCTTAGCTTCGAGATCTTCGGGTGATTCGGTGGCTTAAATGATTACATGAGCACTATTTTGAAAGGAAAAATGCCCCAAGCTAGAAAGAAAAGGTGAATCGAAGCTAGTTAAAAAAACAGTGATGGGGTGACCAAATACCCAGTGGCGTACCTGGCTTGCCTGGTCGAGGAGCATCGACCACTCTATGCTCGACGACGTCGCCGAGTGCAGTGAGGATATCAGAAGAGATGGCCTCCTGCCCGTTGTCGACAGACTCGGAGTCGGACTCCAGATCTGCATGGAGACCATGGTTTAATGTATCTGCATTCGAACAGTTCGCATTCTTGATCTCTACAAGTGCCCTCTGGCAAGCTTTCCGTTCTTTTTAGAAGATCATTTCTTATTACTTATATCAAAACGTTGCCAGAGGGTATTGTGATAATACAAAGTAGCTCGAATAATGATCGAGAAAATTCACGCGACATAACCTCACTCAGAGCTTTCTTCTCAGAGAGAATCAAATCAGAAATACTAAAGGGTAGGGAACACAAACACTTGTTAATAAAGAGCTCAATATTTCTCAGTGAGCAAAGCATGAGTAATCAGAAGGAGAATAAAGGTGGAACGAGAGTGGAAAAACTAACCGATCTTCTCGAACGAGCTATCGTTGGCGCTCTCCTCATCCGAGAAGGCCTCGTGCTGATTGTACCCAGGTTGAGCCATCCTGGAAATATTTAATTAGTTAATTAGTTAATAAATAAATAAACAATGAAGAAGGAATAAAAAAGAAGAGGGTAAGAGGTGGAGTGAACAAATGTGGTCTGGCTGGTAACGTGATTGAGATCGAAGCAAGAGGGAGGAGACGAGTGAGCACAGGTGCACAGGAGTGAGTGAAGATGAAAACGATCCCATAAATGATCAGTGAATTTAAGACACTAACGTCGCATGCCCAGATTCGTGTCTGGTTTGGTCTAAAAAGTGAAAAATGCAAAACAATGTAAAAACAGAGGGTGAAGAGAAGAGAAGTGAGCACGGAGAGTGACTGAATGAATGAGGAATAAGTAGTAGCTTGAATGAAGGTCGAAGCGGCGCGAAAAGAGACTGGAAGACGCCAACGTTGAATACCCTATGGCGTGTCTGGTTTAGATAGGGTATCGAGGGTTGAAAGCTTGGTGATGAGACAGACCCTGTGGCAGTGCTGCCGTACATATCGTGAAATTGCAGGTACAAAAAAGAGATCTAAATCTGCAAATATTGTTGCATTTCGCATTTTGATTCCAAGCAGTGTTGATGAACAAGAAAAGATGATCGCGGTAGGGTAGTGAAAGTCTCCTCAGCGAGGGGTTCCATCTACTCCCTTATTCGCGCTTGGAGCGATTTTTTTATGGCGTTACCAATAATTTTGAACTTTGTTCAATTTTAGAAGTAGGCATTCATTTCAGAAAGGCTTTATTCAGACAAATTATACAAACAATGATGAAGTAGAGTTACGATCATTATACAATGCAGACAATAATGATTATGTTATACAGAAGAACGAGCAAATTAGATAAATAAAACAAATGATTAGAAGGTCAGAATCTTATTAGAGTGGATATGAATTTCGATTTCATCCCTCTCTCCAATCAGCTCCTCCAATTCTTCATCCACTGCATACTTATCCTCCCCCACTTCCACAATCTCATCTCCTGCTTCAACTCCTGCCATTGCTGCGGCACCACCATCCAGCACCTGAAAAAGTGCTTGGATAACCTTGGACAAAGGATTCTACATCGTCGACGTAGATTCGTTGTTGGAATACTCTCTTGAATTTTCTTGGATGCGACGAAAGCTCACCCTCACGATCGTTCTGCCTTTTACCGAGAATCCGAAGCTTCCGTCGATCTTGGTCAGACGAATATTGCGAACCGCGTTGAGTTTTTCGAAGATTTGAGTCCACTCAAATTCCTCCTCCATCTCTTCTTCGTTTTGCCAACGTGCTCGTTCCGCACGTCTCCGTTCCTGAACAGTAGGGTTGCAGGTTCGGTATCTGTGAACCAAGGGAAACACAATTGAAGTGTTGCACCGCTTATACCTCAAGCTATCATACATGCGTTCGCCGATATCGGCAGTGGAAAAGTCTTCTACTCTCTCACTATGCAAATTGAGCATTGAGGCAATGCCTATTTGATGCATGCATGTACCAGCTTACCTTGCATTCTTCAGGCTCATTAGGTGGGCTTATGGTACTCCACGTACAGAATACAACTTTTATCATGGAAGCATTTATAAACGCCTCGAGGGGCTGAAATGGATATTTTGAAGTTTTTTAAAAACGAGATTTTGATGTTCCTAATTTTCAAAGTAGCTATCTTTTCAAGAAAGTTGTGTACTGATTAGTGAGAATGGAAGCTTCGATTCTTGGGAAAACTAAAGATTTAAAATTGGGGAAAAATAATTCTTGCCAAGAAGGATGGGAAAACTTGAACTATCTGTTCCAGCTCTGACCTCTGTATCCTCAAAAGTATACATTGAGGGGTCCCTTTTCAGCTTCGAAATGAGGTCTTTCTTCTCGGGAGCTGAACGGAGGTGCGTATTTTCGAAACTAAAAAATAGCAAGCTTGCCTGTCTCGGAATCCCTCTCAGTGGCCGTATTGTCAACGTTCTGGGCCGAATTCCAGAAGTTGTCTTCTTTCGCCTGATTCCGCGTATTCTGAAAATTATAAAATAATATTTGTTAGTAAAGTTAGCCTACCCATTCCTGAGCCCACGTTTCATGTCGATCGGTTTTGCGTTGAAGGTTTCGCAGATTCCATTCACATTTCAAGGCTCTCGCACCCCATACTGCGGAACCCTTCCTCGCTTTTTCCTTTCGCTCTTGCTCCCATTTGATCCATTCCTGAAACAGTATTTCTCCGTGAAACTAGAAATTTTCTGCATTTTAAAGTCTATTTGACTACTTTTCAAAAGGCGAGAAGGAGTCGCACCTCTCTCTCCTTCAGCAACGACTCGAGTCGATCAATCTCCTGCACAAGTTGTTTCTTGTCCATCTTCAATCTTGGGTCTTCCTTATTCTCCAGAGTCTCAGTCACAGGCTCACTCTCTTCTTCCTTCTCCTTCCTCTGCTTCAAGTCCACTCTTCGCACGATAGCCATCAATTCCTGGAGTAGATATGTTAAACACTCAATTTGCATACTACTCAAGCGCTCAAAATCCATTTCAGCATATATGTGAAATGGAATGAAATGAAACTACTTCAAATGATCAAAATATTTCCAAGAGGATGAACCATACGTCCCCATTAACGTATTTTTTTCGTTAACCACTTTTTCGAAAGAGCTCGGAGAGATACACATCATGTTTCAATATTAGCTTGCGCGAATCGTAGGTTTTTGAGTTATTCGCCCTAGAGTGTAGCACTGTTCAGAGAAAAGATTTTGACTTCTAGTTTGTTCTGATCGATAGAGCTTCGAAAAATACCGGGGGTCATACTTAGAGCATTTTTCGCTAAAAGTTCACCAGAAGCGAGATAATCGCGTTCAAAGTTTGAGATCCATGGAAACGACCCGGTGCATGGAGCTCCAGAATGATCCCAGCTCAATGGGAGTTTGGGGGGTGCTAGGGCAGCTCGATTCTTTCGTGACAGGCGTGATATACTCATCGACTCATCGACAAGTGAACCACATGATCCTGATTGTAAGCGATTTGAGCAGCGATGAAGTCCAGATTGTGTGAAAATAAGAAAGTTCCTCCTCTCACCTCATCTTCATCCTTGACCAATATGGGGCTGTTTGCACCGTCGACGAAGATAATGTCTCCATAATCTGATTTGAATCGAAGGTCGCCGCTCTCGATAGCTGAAAAATGATGCTTACAGTTCGAAATACTGACAGCAGTTTTTCGCGTTCTGTTTCGCGTGCTAACTTTTGGTTAAAAAAAAAATTTCCAAACCTCGCTGAAACTCCTTCTTGAAAGCGTCGCTGCTGCGCTCGAATTTTCTGAGAGTATTGCAAGCCAAATAAGAGCCATGCGAGAAGAACGGCAGCCAGGTGGATGGTTTGCGTTCGAAACCTGGAAACATTCCTTGTCTACTTGTTTTCCGGTTAAGGACACGGCTGTAAAAAATAAACAAAATGTCACCTGCATTCTCGTGGAATTGCAGTGTATTGTAGTAATCTGTAGCGTTGAAGTGTTCATCATAATCAATATGTGCTTCACCCGTCGACGAGTGGCCGTAACGGAATGGGATGCTGAAATGAAATGGAGTTTATTCTGAGATTGTTAGGGCGACGCGAAATAACTTTTCCTTCGCACCACTAGGCATTGGCACCGAAACGTACCCCTCATTGGGACCCTCGACAGGAGATAAATCGGTTGAAGTCGCAAGCTCGGCCAGGGACGAAAGTGCACAGGATCCGATCATGAGAGATGCCAAGACGAGGAACAGGGCTTTGATAAATTTCTGGAATTCATAAAAAGTATAAATTCGCTGACTTCTGCCCCTTATTGCACTGACATCCCAAATCCTCACATCTTCTTGTTTCTGCTGCTTCCCAGCTTGCTCTTCCTTCCTCTTTCTTTGTTCATCGGTAGGCCCGCCGTCTTCTTTCTTGTCAGCGATCACATCCTTTTTGCGCTTCAAAGAATTTTTATTCGTACTGAACATTGAAGGTTCTCACCGTGTCTTCGCTTCCACCAGAAGGTTCAGCGGTACGCTCTGACACACGGTCCGAATCCACACCTGAAACTTTCGCACATTGTGGCTTCCATCTTGCTTTCCTTTATCGGCCGTTACATTTGGAGATCGCGCACTTACCAATTTTCTCGAACGATCTGTCGATTTCCTCGTCAGAAAAGCCATCTTTCGAGGGAGGATCCCCAGATTGAGTTTCCATGCTGAAATCGCGTGCGAATAATTAACACACTTATTGTAAAAGAAGGTAACAAGCGAATAGGATTGCGGGGAATGAGCTGATTGAGTTTGAATAAACTTAGTATGCGTGGGCGTTCGTGCGAGGAATGGGCGTGGCTTGCTAGAATGTTCCTGTGGTGATGCTGGGGTTCTCGTATGAAGGCGAGAAAAAGGAATTGAGGAGATAATGATATTATCTTAATAGCCACTCTACCCAGTGGCTGGACTTTCGCTCTGTGTGGACTAATGGACCTTCAAAAAGTAAATTTGATAGAGAGATCGAATTGTTGAGATGGGGAAACAAAACATAATTTTAGGCATGATTTATTCATGAGCATGTGGAGATTACATAAATCATCTCAAAAACCATCAGGGGATACCGTCAATTTCGGTAATGAGGAACACAGCAAGGATGAAATGAAAAGTAGGATGAGAGGCGAGATTGTAACATTGGAGAGGCAATGTTACAATCTCGAACAAAAGTAATGTGCACATTGGGAATTCTTACAAGAGTGGTCAGAGTGTGAAAGGGGTTGTTAGAGTGGTCAGAGTGTTAACGGGGTTTCAATGCATATATTTAGAAATTAGACACTCTAGAATTTCGGGTCGTTTCTGAAGCTCGATGCAACTGGAGAACGGCTTCAGCGCATCCTTCCTTTCTCCTTCCTTCTTAGTCGTTTTCGAAGAATCTTTCTCCTCGCCGACCTCAAGAAGCAAACACGCTCATCATAAGCAACTAAAATAACTTACGCATTTGGCGTTCACTCTATTCTCCAGCTCTCCTACTACCTCCATCAGCAGTTCATTATCACTTTTCAGTTCGGCCACTTCATCACGTTTCGATTCAAGATCCTGGTTAGCCATCGATTCCTGAATCGTGTGCCGTTGATCGAAAAATATCGATCATCAAACCTCCTTCTCAATCAACGCCTTATTCAGCTCTCTATTCTCGAGTTTGTACCACCACAGATCGGCTTTTGCTTGACGCAGCTCCATCTTCAGGCGGCTGTTCATGTCGAGGAGTTGAGTTCGCTCTATTTCGAGACGGTTGACCGCTGTTTCTGTGGGTGAAAGGTTCACTCCGATGTAGGCACCCAGACAGAAGCCAGTTACGACCAAGCAAATGAGGGCAATGATTTGGTTCGAAGTCTGAAAAGTAAATGATTTTTTTATGGTGTTCTCACAATCTCACCGGAGGATAACTCTCATTTTCTTCAACCAATGCTTCAGTACTCCCAGAGTTCGTAACTGGAATATTTGTGTTTTAAAGATTCGCCACAGCTTGACATGTAAAAATATCCTAATTTGCTTAGGAAACTGACCAATGTTTTCATAAGAGCTGTTGTCAGTGCGGTATTCTTTTATAGACGACCAGTCGCCTTCTTCCAAAGCTGAAGTGTCCATTCTGAAAATAGAGAATCACTAAGAATCTGAATGTGGGAATGCAAGAACGATGCGCAAAGACAATTTAAAAATATGAGAATAAAAAACGATTGAAGGTATCAGAGAGGCTCAAGCGACTCGTTTTTTCTTCACTGAAATCACAAATTGATCCAAAACGCTTTATTCATCAACACGGTAAATACAAAATGAGAAATGCACATTTTTTTTACAAACATTGAATCGCAAAGATAGTTGACAGAGATAACATAGACGATGGGACAGTTTAAAATTATTAAGAACATTTACGATTAGCTTGAACGCGGAGAGTCACAATATGCGAATTTCTAATGAGCTTGACTACTTCCTTAATTTCCATTCTTTCTGCGTTTCTTCCATTGACGCGAACAATTTTATCGCCAACTCTCATGCCTTCATTTTGCGCTAAACCTCCCTCAGTGACCTGGAAAATACTGTTTATAGTTAGATACCCACAATTTCAGGGAAAAATTTAAATGTGACTCGCCCTGGTTACGAAGTGCCCCTCGATGGCGAATCCCAACGAGCCTCTGCTCTTGTTCAGTCGAATCTTTCTTAGCGGGCTTGGGATACAATGATAGAAAGTGTGCCAGATAGAGAGAAGGAAGAAACACATGCCGATGGATTGCTGAAAAAGGTTATTCAACTGATTTAACACCAAATTTGAGGTGTTAAATCTGACTGATGATGTGCTGCGGCACGAAACGTGGCACGACAAATGATGATAATGCGATCCCTTATCATTTCTTCCCCTATCTCGCGCACTCCAATGCAACACTAAGAAGAATCCCATTCAACTGAGCATTCTACTGTGAAACAGTAAATGCTCACCAAAATCGTCCAGGCTGTTAGCTCATCATGTTTTTCATGAATAGTTGAGTTCGTCTTGTTGGGGACCGTAGCTTGCTGAAAGTGAGTTATTTTTAATTGTTCTTTTAGGTAGCTTTTTTATTGTATCAACTACGCTAGATACAGGAAAAGAAAATATAAATTCTTTACCGATTTGCCATCTTTTTCATCGACATCTCGAGCATACTCAACAATTAGCGCTTGAATCTCATGAAGCTGTTCTCTGGTCATCACGGAAGGGTCCTGAAAAAGCAAGTTTTCGTTCATAGTTTTATTCTTGAAACACACACCGGTATCTCCGCTTTCCTTTCAATCAGCGTCTCCTCCTCAATATCATCGTTCGCATTTTTCGTCTTGAGTTGCTGAATTTCCTCTTGCAATCTCTTCACTTCCATCTCGAGTTCCTCAACTCTGGCTAGAGCCGCTTTCTCGATCCGCGAAGTGGGCGGAGCCATCTTTCGCAGGGCACCAATTGCACAAGTGGTAAAACAGATGGTGAGGACGACGAGGAAGATCACGTTCTTAAAAGGCTTTTCATGGGGCTGTAAAGTCCGATAAGTTCCGATAAGTTTTATCCGCATTTTTACATCTTATTTCTCTGTGGAGTAATCGACTAGAGACCGGTTTCGAAATTTTTGTGTTGTTCCAAACTTCAGCAAACAATTTTGAAGTGAATTGCTCCACTGAAGTCTGTGATATAAAAAGTTCGGAAAATCAAGTGTGATTTGTATGAATAAGAAGCGGGGGGCAACTTCAAGAGGGTATTCAGTTCGAATTGTTCCAAAATCTACCCACCCACCCACAAACATTACACCTGTGCGGATAAATATTATTATTATTATTATTATTATTAATCTCACCCGAATTGCAAGTAGATCCCTCCCATTCCTCATTTCCTCGGTCTCGGTGTTCTCGACTTCTCCTTCTTCTTCTTCTTCACACTCTACTTCTTCCATCTCTTCTGCTCTTTCTGAACCGTCCACTGGACTTTTCTTACGTAATCCCTGAAAATTTGATGCATTATTGATATCGCTGACTGATGGCAAATAACTTACCAAACTTTCTCTGGCGAATCGAAAGCCAAAGCTAGTACTCAGCACGTAAACGACAAAGTAAGAAACGTAGGCCACAAAGTGAACGAGGAACCCTTCCAGGGTATTCTTTGGCTGATCGATACCGAAATAATAGCTGCTGAACGCAATGAGAAAAACAAGGCACGTGTTGAGGTTCCGTATCTGCAAATTTCTGTATAGAAATCAAGACATTTTATGAATGAGAGGAGGAGATAGAGGAGTAGAATGAGCAATACGGGTTCCTTTTCCACAATCTCTTACTTGCTCGAGAAGCGAGAAAGTGCGTGAAATAAAGAGATACTCTTTCAAATCCAAAATGAAGATGTATGTTTTGCGCACCTCTTCCCATTCCAGTCCTTCAGTTCGTCCAGCTTTCTCATTTTCAGTGGCGGTTGCTTTGTCATCATTATCGGCCACCGCTTTTTCGTCGTTCGCCTGGCCATTTTCCTGCAAATAGTCAGACCACATCCGAAACCCTCCATGTACGGAAGAAGCACCGGCTTTTTCTATGATTAAAATATCTAATTGGAGTCAATTGATCTCACCACGGTTTCGCGTTTCCAATTCGCGTAGCATTCATAGAGATGCTCAAGCACACTGCACACGCGGAGGGAGAGGAGAGCGCAAAGACCAAGCCCCATAAAGCATGCTATGAGGACACAAAGGAGGCAGAGGAGATAGTCCATGCGTGCCGGACGATTCAACAGGTCGTTCAGGAACCGCACCAGCCAGATGACTAACGCGATCTGTAGGAGGTCCTGGAATGCAATCGTTCAGCGAGTGAACTAGCGGTCGTATTCGTTAACGATATGGGTAAAGGTGCTTTCACGTTGTTTTCGTCTTGATACAACGAAAAAAATGAGCGCTCACATATGCCATCGTTGTTTCCTCATTTCTCTTCACTTTATGGTCTTGCCCGGCTTCTTCCTCTTTTTCATTCTTGACTTCACCCCCTGTTTCGCTGCCAGTCACATCCGCCTCGTCAATTGCCTAAAAGAATCATTTTGAACATGTCAGAAGTTCTTCCTAGCGTCATGCAAAGGGGCAATGGCGACAGGGCATCATTCATTTCTTAGCATACCTGCACTACGTCTTTCGGCTCAATAAGAGCAGGCACAGCATCCAAAGAACACTCAGAATCGTTCGCAGACTCCACATCTGAAATCAAAGAAAAAAAATTGACCAATGATTGTTGACCAATGACATTTCATTTCTTAGGCTTCGGGTGCAATCTCAATGTTTGGGGAAACATACCAATGATTGCAACAATATTCGCAGTAATCAATCGCCCGGGTGCAATCGCAATGCGGGAAGATGAATACTTACCAATCTTTTCGAACGAGCTTTCCTCATCATCGGTTGATGCAGTCGACGCTATGGGGCGATCGTCAGATAGAGGGTCCATTCTTGAAATTCATATAACTCAGGTTCCTGAAGTGCAGAAAGTTGAGTGAAGGAAGAGGGAACACGAATGAACTGCTAAAAGCGAGTCTGGGATGGGATGAGAAATGGGCGTGACCCGAGGTGCTGAGGCACGTCTTATGGTGGCGCTGGGTACATCTTAGCATGGTGAGAAATGGGCGTGACCCGAGGTGCTGAGGCACGTCTTATGGTGGGGCTGGGTATATCTTAGGATGGTGAGATTTTCTTAGCGGGAAAGGATGTATGTCAGAAACTTCGAAGCTTGGAGCGAGTTCGGAAAAGGGCGAAAAACGCGATGTTTAAGCGTTTTAGGTGAAACGGCGACAAGCGAAAAAAAAGAACAAATTGCTTTATTCATCGACAAACACAATTAATGAAATTCACAACAATTTACAAACTTACAAAGATGATGAATGGCATCGAAATAACTGAAAATCACGAACATACATGCATTAAAAATGGATTTATTTGGAATACAGTGGTTATTGAGGTTTCGAGCGGACGTAAAGAGTCACTTCATGCGAAAGCCTGATCATTCTGGCGACTTTCTCAATCTTCATTCCCTCGACGTTTCTTCCATTCACGTACATGATTGTGTCTCCTACCTTCATTCCTTTCGTCTCCGCCAAGCCTCCCTGAGTGACCTGAAGACGAGACATACGTTAATTTGCTGCATTTGTTTATTTCGCAAATCCCACAAAACTAGGAATCTCCATTTTTTGTCTCTTTCTAGCAGCTTTACCGTTCCTATACTATTTGCAACCTTGTTTCGCTCTAATAAAAACTCATCAACCACTAAAAATACTGCTTCATTGCTATTCGACCATGAGCTAGGATTTGAACCAGACAGTAACTACAGACCTGTCAGAGTTTAAAATTTCGCATGATTACCTTTACAACGTCGAGCCCGACAATAGCAAAACCGAGGTCTCCCTTGCTCTTGTTCAGGTGAATTCTCCTGGGTCTGTTCTTCATCCTCTGTATGGCTCCGGGAAGCATGATTAGGAAGCCCAAGACGAGAAACATGAGAAGGGAGATTGCGATTAACTGCAAATTAGTTGACTAATTTGTGATAAGTCTCGAAAATCTGATGATCACTCACGAGAAACGTCCAGGCAAGCGAGTGGTCTGACGGCTTCTTGTACTGAAAAATATCACGGTTTGTTTACCCTCTACGTTTGCAGCTTACATCCTCAATCTTCTCCTCAATCTTCTCCTGAGTGGGCGGAGTCTTGATCGGAGTGGGCGGAGTCTGCATCTTTTGCAGTGCACCAATCGCACACGCGGTCAAGCAGATCGTGATGACGACGAGAAAGACGACGTTCTGAAAGAGAGAGAGTTATTACGAAAAGCCGAAAAACATGATCTCTGAAATTTATTCAAATTATATTCTTGCACAAAAATTATGATTTGATCAATGTACGATACGTTATTTCGGTTCTGTCCGTTCGTTTCCTTGTAATTGGTTTCCGTTTTGGTTGATTCGTCCTTTTTCCCTCCCGCCTTTGCAAATCCTTTCAAAACAGCGTCCTGTCCATGGATTTTATGAAACACATACTGCGCCTGAAAAAAGGTTATGATTAATTGGGCAAGTAAGGGTAGCTCAGTGATTCCCGTCATCGTTAGTTAATACATTGGATACACACTCACACCCGATCACCATTTGGTCACACAAAGAGGAATCCAATGTCATTGGACAAATTGCCTCGTCAAGTGACCTACCATGTCTCGATATAGTGCACATCTACTGTGACGAAGGAGTCGGCAGATCATCCAGATGGTAATGACGGTCATGCCAGCAAGCAGCATGAGATTCAACACGGCAACGCGGAAGGAGGAATGTTGGCCATAACGGCGATCGAACTCTTGCTTATCCCGATCAGGCTGATCAAATGTGAAGTACAGATAACTGACGACGATGAGAAACCAACACAACGCGGTGCGATTCTGAAATGATGAATAAGTTATGAACGCCTCTCTCGCTAGTGCTACTGAAGAGCGAATAAAATAGCGTCTCCCATCCTTTAATAGTATCATATTATTGCCAATCCTAATCCTCACTAGACTTTGAAAGTCAACGAGTTATGCAACTAGTGACTAGTCACTTTCCTTTCCAATGTGACTAGTCACTAGTCACTAGTTACGTGACTAGTCACTTTATTTCTTCTCCTTCATTCTTCCCCCATTCTGAACGCGCGCACGGTCAGCGACCGCGCAAAAAGTCTCGGCGAGACGGGAATGAGGTGGCGAACAACTAGTCACATTCAAAGTGACTAGTAGGGTTGTCTAAACGGAAAACGGAAAACTCCCTCCCTCATTCCTCAATCCATTCATTCCGTAATGCGGTCGACCCCCTCTCCTCTCGACTCGGATTGCCGAATGATTACGGAATTCCGTAATTCTTATTCCTCCGCAATTGATCTGGGGAAATCGGTGTTCCTCGTAGAGTGAAGAATGTGGTTGAGTTTCAACCACACTTCTTTCCCTCACAGTCGATTGTCAGTCGATTACGGAATTCCGTAATGATTCGGAAATCCGAATTTTCGCGAACCGGGTCACGGAAATTTGGAATGTCAGAATGAGAGGGGAAATCAATTCGGAATAACGGAAAAATTTCCGTATAGACATCCCTAGTGACTAGTCACTTCACTCGTAAACAACTAGCCACATTGACGAATAAAGTGAATAGTCGTTTGACTTTGACAGTCTAATCTAGGGATGGCTTGGCAAGAAAAGAAACAAGATCTTATTGGGAAATTGATCATTTTACATATTTCCCAAGATTCACATCTTCTCGAGCAAGATTCTTAAGAATCTTGCCCGCGCATTTCCCCCAATCTGCATCGAATGACTGGTCTCCTCCCCTCAATCTCGCAGCGAATGACATTTCAAGATTCTTGAAATGAGCAAGATTCTTCGAGTTCTTAAGAATCTTGCCTCGTCTCTCTCTTTCCCACTCATTCCGCACGTTCGCGCAAGATCCCAACACAGTCGTTTTTCTTGCCAAGCCATCCCTAGTCTAATCCTCACATCTTTTTTCTTCTGCTGCTTCCTCACTTCCTTTTCCGTCATCTTTCCTCCTTCTCTTGTAGGACGTTGAGATTCGCCGGGAACGTACACGTTCTTGTCAGCGATCACAGCCTTTTTCTCCTTCGAAATAAATCATATTAAGGATGGCTTGACAAGAAATGACTCTCCTCATTTCGCACGCTCTCTCGCCTATCTGACCGGTGAGAGAGTGTGTGAAATGAAAAGAGCGTTTCTTGCCAAGCCATCCCTAATTTGTATTGATTGTTCAAAAGTTGAAAACGAAGATCTCACCGTGTCTTCATTGGTTGCTTCATAACCATCTGAGGGCTGAAAGGAGCGCGCAGGCTCCTGGTCCGAAACCATACCTGAAATTTTCACATGCCTTCGTCTTGCTGTTTATGCAGTTCACACTATTTGATTTATCGGCTTGTATATCGGTTGAAGCAGGTATTTTGTAAAATCCCGAACTTACCTATTCTCTCAAACGAGTTGTCAATTTCCTCGTCAGAAAAGCCGTCTTTCGAGAGAGGATCCCTAGATTGAGTGTCCATACTGCAATTACTTCAAATAGTTACTTCAATAGAGGTCACTAAGGACGATTGCAAGAGTGCGACTAATTGAATGAGCACACTTGCATTTGAATGTGAGTGGACACTCGTGCGAGGAATGGGCGTGCCGTTTTTGAACCTAAGCGTGATATTTTCCTGTGGAGATGCTGTTGTTCTCGCATGCAGGCGATAAGAGGGATGTGAGGAGATAATACTCTTATTAGCTACTCTACCCAGTGGCTGAATTTTCCCTCTTGTAAATGTCGAGATGGAGGAAACTCTGCGTACATAGCCTACACATTTTAAGGCATGATTTATGCAACACGTGGTCAGTTGCTGGCCAGATCGCAAATTTCGCTAGTAAGGAAGTTCAGTAAGGATAAAATAAGGAGTAGTAAGTTGTGTAAAGTAAGAGAGTTGATGTGTGAATTGGGTATGTACCAGACACCATGATAGACTCGTGTATGATCAATCGCATTCTGAGATCGAGACAACTGAACAACTTGCTTTATTCATCGACAAAGTATTCACAATTTGCGAAATTCACAACAATTTACAAACATACAAGGATGATGAATGGTACTGAGAAAAGGAAAATCATGAACTTGAATATAGAAGAAGATGGATTGATTAGGAATACAGTGGTTATTGAGGTTTCGAGCGAACGTAAAGAGTCACTGCATCCGAAAGTCTGATCATTCTGGCGACTTTCTCAATCTTCATTCCCTCGACGTTTCTTCCATTCACGTACATGATTCTGTCTCCAACCTTCATTCCTTTCTCCTCCGCCAAGCCTCCTTGAGTGACCTGAAGTCGAGACATACGTTAATTTGCTGCATTTGTTTATTTTGCAAATCCCACAAAACATCAATGCTCATCAACCACTAAAAAACTGATTTATGGCTATCCGACCATGAGCTTTGAGATAGAGAGTGACCAGTCGACGGTCAGAATTAGATATTTGGATGCTAACCTTCACTACCTCGAGACCGACTATAGCGAAGCCGAGGTCTCCTTTGCTCTTGTTCAGATGGATTCTCCTGGGTATGTTCTCCATCCGTTGCTTGTCTCCGGAATGCACGTAAGAAACGAGCACGACGACAAAAAAGATAATGACGATTCCGACTTTCTGCAAATTAATTCTCCAAATTAAGTTAATTATAATTTTTTTCGCCGAGATATGCTCAAAACTCACGGCTCCCATCCAGGCTAGCTCCTTGTCTCGAGCGTTGTCTCGAGGTGCGTTGTACTGCAAAATATCTTTTATCTTTTTCAATTCCTTTGTTTGCTTACCTTCTCAACCTTCTTCTCCAGTTCATAGGCTTTCATGACGAGCTGCTTCTTCTCTGTATTCAGTTGTTCGATAATTGTCTCATGCTCAAATCGTATAGCATGACATCTTTCGAGTTTCCCTCCTCCGATTTCGATTGATCTCTGAATGATTCATCGTTATTTTTCACTCTTTTGTTGTATCCGACCTCTAGGCTTCCTTTATCCAGCTTGCATCGATTTCTCTCGCTCTTCACCGCAGCTTCGTTCAGCTTGAGTTGACGATTCTCTTCTCTCAGTTGTGCAATTTCTTTCTCAAGTTTATCCAACTTCAAGACTGCCTCTTCATCTCTTTCTCGGACAATTCTTAGCTTCTTTCCAGTCACTTGACGAGCAATTTCGAGCATTTCCAGAAAAGGAAGCCAATATGAATCTTGTGAAACACAACTAGAATCAACTGAAAGATCGTTTATTCACCTCATCATTTTCATCATGGATGAAAAGAGTGTGATTAGCGGCGTCTTTATAGAAGAAAGGCGCGCTGTCGGTGACCAGGCGAAGCTCACCCCTTTCGATAGCTGAAAATGCTTGATTTTTGTGGAAATGTTGATTGATAAGATATTAGATGTTTAAATCTCACCATTCTTGAACGTTTCCTTCAGGAAAAGACGCGCGCGACGAGCGTCAAGGAGCATGTCGGCCAGGGGCGAGTCGAGGGTCAATCTGATGTTCGCAACTTAGGAATAACGTTTGGAAAGCAAGAGTCTTGCATTCCACATGCAGTAATCACGGACTGAGCGAATCGTAATTGATGTAGTACTACTAACCTCTCGGCGCAGCCAACATCCATGCATTTCCCGGAGAGGTTCTCAATCGGGGCAGGAGTGGGCGGAGTCTTACAAGTGGGTGGAGTCTGATTCTTGAACAGATCAGGACCCGGCAAGGCGACCATCATAACCAGAAAAGCTGCGAGCAACAACCACACGTGAATAGAATCGGTATTCTGCAAGAGTGGTTACATGAAATCCAGTTAGGCTTCTATGTTCTAGTTTGGTGTTTACCTTCTTCTTATCATCCTCCGACATCTTTTCTCCAGTGGCATCATCACCATCATTCTCCAGACGCTTTGCGGGCGCCCTGTCTTCTTCATCTTCAGCTTCATTCTGCTCAGCAACCTCATCATCGTCCTCATCGTTTCCCTGAAACATCAGTTGCCACATCGTTTATCGCCAACTAAGGTAAAGGTAAAGTTGCAACCACAATCAAGGCGATTTTACAGTCGTACGACAACGCCTGGTGGGGTACGCCGGTAAGGCCGGGTACCGCACTGCTCCAGCGAGTGAGGGGGGAAGGAGAGGGATGGGGGAGGTGTAACTTAGGGGAGACTCTCGCACTTCGCTGTTCGGATATGCCGCACTTCAAGAAACGAGGGATGGAGTTGGGTGGAGGCGGGGGCAATGGCCAACTATCGCCAACTGAACATGGATTCTGTCACAGGTCAGAGATGCGAATGAAGAGATCTAGTCAACAACTCACGCAGCATTCAAGAACGAGTCGGCGCACAATCGCGATCACGCAGACGATAGCCGAGCCGTACATCGTATACAGATACACAGTGCCCGCCGCAACACCCGCCAGATAGCAGACGAAGAACAACACGAGACAGACGCCGAACAGAGTGAGCATGAAGAGCAGGAACATCTGCAAAGGTTTTCAAGGTGCGCATTCTGAATGTGCATTCTCAAGCCCGGTTTGGATGTGGTGATGGGACGTTTAGGATCCCTCGATACGTAACGATTTGGAACCCCCCTTCGAAGCAGGGGAGAGAGAGAGGAGACTAGGGTTCATAAAAGTCCCATCATCCGGTTTGGCTAGTTCAACTCACGTCGCGCCCAGCTGCACTAAGGGCCTTCTCCCTCTCCTCCTCCTCCGGGCTGATCTCTCTCATGTCCTCGATCGCATCTTGCAGATCATGGAAATCCTGAGCTTTTGATATTTAGACACTTTTACGCTTTCTCTGTACCCTCGGGGTTTAATCGGCTAGTGTATTTTAGCATATTTTCCAAACGCTCCTGCTCTGCCTTCCCGGGCAAGCTCGGGGAGGGTTATTTTATTAGTCGACGTGCAAGACTGCGATTTTTCGTAGGCAATTAACGCAAAAAATCTCACCGATACCGCCAAACCCTGACGGACCAGCAGGTAAACCATAAGCACGAGCATGACCATCGTGACAGCGAAGATCAAGGTGTCCGGAATCTTGGACTCTGCGACAGCCGGCACGTACCACACGGCCAACTTCAAGCAGCCAATGATCATTGAGGAGGTGACCGCCTGCAAAGGATGGGCCATCTTTGTATGTCCAGATGATGAACGGGGAGAGAGGGATGAAGCCGACTTACTATTCCTATAACTGCTCTCATACAAAATGTATCCGCTTCATCCACTGCTTCCTCCCATCTCTTCATGTCGTCTGCATCCACTTCTTCACCGTTGCGGACCTGCGATTAAACTACTTTGTTATTGGCACATGCTTCGACCGCTCAGAGTTAGCGCGAGGCTGAGAATGAGATTGGAAGGGATTGATTGCCTGAGCGACAATAATACAGGGAAGTGCCACCACTAGGATCGACGAAAGGATCGAACAGGAGGATCGAGGAAAATGGTTTCTTTTCGTAGAGGATTTTCGATTGGAACGATTTTCCCGTCCATTTTTCTCTTTTGTGAGAATTGTTATTGAACCTTACCGCTTCAGTCGCTCTCGTGATTTCGTTGTCGACCGTCGTCCACCACACGTAGCACTTGGCGATCTGAATACATACCTGAAAACATTTTTTTTTATATCGCAAATTATTCCCCTCTATGTAAAATCATGTTATCTTTTTTTTTGCACATTCTCTCATTCTTTGTCCATCTACAGGAATTATGCGATTTGACTCACCGATCTTCCCAAGAAGCCGAGCGCGAGCAGGCCCAGTCCGAGGCCGACAAGCACCACGATGCACCATAGACCGATGTGCAGGAAGTACAGGCACAACTGCGCCGTCCAAACGTAGACGCAGACGACAAAGTTCAGCAGGATATCCTGCGGCGCAGGGCGATCGAGGAAGTAGTCCAGGTACCGGATGAGCCGACGCACGCACGGAATCGCCAGTGCCGAGATGAGTCCCTGCAAAAAATGCTTTGATTTGTCTTCTATTTTCCTTCCCGCTGTGCTTCACACTGAACGCGGTCGAGTCGGGGACAAAAAAGTTCTCAATTATCTCTGCACTGTGATTTAGCTTTCCATTCCTCATTCAAATGAGATTCCAATTTTTCTAAGGCTTCTTGGCGCTCCCGCACTTTCCCGGACAATAAAGTGAAGATGGAAATTATTCCCTTAAAAAATAGGTTCCCGCAGGGTTACGTGAATTGGAGTTGTTCGGGAAAGTGCAGGAATACCGGTTTCTTTCAGATACCCTGTATGTGGACATTGTTGTTAAAAGCATTAAAGTCTCACGATAATTGTTGGAATCATAATGTCAGTTAGAAGAAGTTCCGCTTGCTCGTCTTCCGCTTCCTCTTCTTCGACAGCTGGGTCTTCTTCTCCTGTCTCATCCTCAGGTCCGTCCTCCTCTTTCACTTCATCTTTCACTTCCATTTCAGCATCCTGCACGGTCTCGACTTCTCCGTTGTTCTCCTGAAGTTAGTTATTCAGCACATTTTGCATTTTCAGGGGGCATGACATCTCGGCAACGACATTTCGGCAACGAGCAATAACTTTCCTCTAAGTTGAGATATCGACTCAGAAAAAAATTCGCTATATGCTGTTAATATTTATCATCGATTCCAGGCGGATTGAACTTTCTAGTGTGATTTCATTTTATTTGTAGATGCTAGCTATTCAGCACTCTTTCGCCCTCTACTCGTCAACTTACAACTGCAATTTCTTCGGCTGCTGCGTTCACATTGGAGAGAACCTCGGCGGCAGGACGGTTGGAGTCGGTTAGAGCGGGCATATCTGAAAAGTCAGCGCGTAACTTGGCTTCGATCGAAGTTTCTCTCTCTTGATGAATTATTGTACTCACCGATGTTCTCGAAATCGCAGTCATCGTCAGAAGAGAGATCGTACTGTGTTCTCGCTACTGGGTTGTCCCCAGATTGAGGGTTCATCCTGCAATTTGGTCGAATAAGAAAAGCTCAACAGAATGAAGTAGTTATATGGGTGGCCAGTGGAGGTACCCACTACTCTCAGCCCGTCCCCGGCGGCCATAAGATTCATTTCGTCATTTCATTAATTTTGATCATTTTTCTTCGTCGCGATTTCAGGCATTCTGCCTTTGGCCTTCGGCCGTCGGCATTCTGCCTGAAAAGGAACGCGACGAAGAAAAATGATCAAAATTAATGAAATGACGAAATGAATCCTATGACCGCAGGAACGGGCTTAGAGTAATGAGTCCTCCAATGCCCACCCATACCCCAATCTGAAATTGGGTTGCTTATTAAGTAAATTTCCATGC